>PYXC01002647.1:20000-197500 GCA_015244755.2 Tenualosa ilisha
GAAGTGAAGTTGTGTCTGAACGGGAGTCTACAGGTCAGGGGATCAGGCTTGTGGTTGAAGGGTGGTCTACTGGTTAGGGGATCAGGCTTGTGGGTGAAGGGTGGTCTACTGGTGAGGGGATCAGGCTTGTGGGTGAAGCGTGGTCTACTGGTTAGGGGATCAGGCTTGTGGGTGAAGGGTGGTCTACTGGTTAGGGGATCAGGCTTGTGGGTGAAGGGTGGTCTACTGGTGAGGGGATCAGGCTTGTGGTTGAAGGGTGGTCTACTGGTTAGGGGATCAGGCTTGTGGTTGAAGGGTGGTCTACTGGTTAGGGGATCAGGCTTGTGGGTGAAGGGTGGTCTTCTGGTTAGGGGATCAGGCTTGTGGGTGAAGGGTGGTCTACTGGTGAGGGGATCAGGCTTGTGGGTAAATGGACTGCATTTATATAGCGCTTTTCTACTCCTACGAGTACTCAAAGCGCTTTACAGAGTATGCCTCACATTCACCCATTCACACACATGCATTCACAAACCAGTGGCAGAGGCTGCCATGCAAGGTGCCAACCTGCCACCGGGAGCAATTTGGGGTTCAGTATCTTGCTCAAGGACACTTCGATGGGGTCAGGCAGAGAGGAGCTCGAACCTGCAACCCTTTGGTTGCCGAACAGCACCCCTACCACCTGCGCCACCACCGCCGGGTGAAGGGTGGTCTACTGGTGAGGGGATCAGGCTTGTGGTTGAAGGGTGGTCTACTGGTGAGGGGATCAGGCTTGTGGTTGAAGGGTGGTCTACTGGTTAGGGGATCAGGCTTGTGGGTGAAGGGTGGTCTACTGGTTAGGGGATCAGGCTTGTGGGTGAAGGGTGGTCTACTGGTGAAGGGATCAGGCTTGTGGGTGAAGGGTCAGTTCAGTCTCTGACCAACAGGAAAAAGCTGGGTGGGAGTAGTGGTTAAACATCACTCTCACAAGTTACATCCATGACCGAGGTGCCCTTGAACACGGCTCAACCCCTATAACTGTTCCCCATGTGCATTCATTACTACTGTGTGTGTGTGTGTGTGTGTGTGATCACTTATCATGGATAGTGTTTATTTATGAACTCTGTCTCTTCTGCCGTATTTGCATGGAAACCTGACCTGCATAGAGGCAGATTTGTCAACAGGAAAACAAGCACAAACTATGTAACCAAATTAAGTGCAAATGCATCAGTACACACACGCCATTCACGTCTGGCTGGTTGGGAGTTTAGGGGAATTGTGTTTGAATGTGTTTTGTGTGTGCAGGAGTACCACAGCACACACACACACACACACACTGTCCAGTAAATGTCTAAGTCTATTTGTGATGTGCATGTCTCTTCTTGGGTCCAACCTAGATCCGGCTGTCACTGGCTGACACACACACACACACACACTCACACTGCAAATCCATGAAAATGGCACACAGTGAGAATATAGTGAAGTGAAGTCGTGTCTGAACGGTGGTCTACTGGTGAGGGGATCAGGCTTGTGGTTGAAGGGTGGTCTACTGGTCAGGGGATCAGGCTTGTGGTTGAAGGGTGGTCTACTGGTTAGGGGAACAGGCTTGTGGTTGAAGGGTGGTCTACTGGTTAGGGGAACAGGCTTGTGGGTGAAGGGTGGTCTACTGGTTAGGGGATCAGGCTTGTGGTTGAAGGGTGGTCTACTGGTTAGGGGATCAGGCTTGTGGTTGAAGGGTGGTCTACTGGTTAGGGGATCAGGCTTGTGGTTGAAGGGTGGTCTACTGGTTAGGGGATCAGGCTTGTGGGTGAAGGGTGGTCTACTGGTTAGGGGATCAGGCTTGTGGGTGAAGGGTGGTCTACTGGTGAAGGGATCAGGCTTGTGGTTGAAGGGTCAGTTCAGTCTCTGACCAACAGGAAAAAGCTGGGTGGGAGTAGTGGTTAAACATCACTCTCACAAGTTACATCCATGACCGAGGTGCCCTTGAACAAGGCTCAACCCCTATAACTGTTCCCCATGTGCATTCATTACTACTGTGTGTGTGTGTGTGTGATCACTTATCATGGATAGTGTTTATTTATGAACTCTGTCTCTTCTGCCGTATTTGCATGGAAACCTGACCTGCATAGAGGCAGATTTGTCAACAGGAAAACAATATGTAACCAAATTAAGTGCAAATGCATCAGTACACACACGCCATTCACGTCTCGCAGGTTGGGAGTTTAGGGGAATTGTGTTTGAATGTGTTTTGTGTGTGCAGGAGTACCACAGCACACACACACACACACACACACACAGACACACACACACATTGATTTACATCAGCTGTGTCCATGTGGTTTAGGTTGTGTGTCCTCATTTCCCACAGCATGTGGTTCTGACCATGAAATGCATAACTGAGAATACAATCAGCCACCATGCTAAACAAAGCCATTTTCATTGGCAGTTTTGCATAGTAGCTCATTTGTACATTTTACGTGCCGGATAAGGTATCCAGCACGGCACCTTGGAGTCGCTGATGTAGTGTCTACAGCAACTGGGCCCCAGGGCAAGAGCAAGTGCAGGACTGCCAGAGAGTGGGGGCAGTGAAGTCTGGAGAGAATGGAGGGCAGTGGGTCAGCAACCTGCCAGAGACTGAGAAACTCACCACTGAGGGACCAGTGCACCAGTGAGGGTGAGTCTGTTTCTGTGCAATAATGTGTGTGTGTGTGTGTGTGTGAGTGAGTGTGAAACTCAACTTCATCTGCACCACTGAGGGTGAGTCTGTTTCTGCACAATAATGTGTGTGTGTGAGTGTGTATGTGTATGAGTGTGAAACTCAACTTCATCTGCATCACTGAGGGTGAGTGTGTTTCTGTGCAATAATGTGGGGAGTGTGCTTGTGCAACAAAGGGGGTCACACTGGGGCAACATGTGCTTATTGGGAAGTGTTTTGTGGAACAGGGTTGCTTTTTTCCACTATTTTATTTATGAACAGTATTTGTTCTGCAATGGAGGGTTTTCCTTTTTGTAACAATGTCCCCAGCCTTGGAGAAAATCTTCTCACAAGGAACAGAGGCTTGTGTACGCAGTTTGTACATGACAATCTCATAGGTATGGGATTACACCAGCTTGTGTGTCACATCTTTCAAATATCTAACAGACAAAGGGAAATACTTGTGATTTCTGCAAGGAAAAACATAGGGCTTAATTATAATGAAAAACAGAGGGCATATTATAAGAATAAGGCTATTTACCTCTGGACCTCTGCAATGGCACTAGCTGTTGCATTGACACCTGTGTGCCTACATGGAAGTCAAGCAGGGTCCAGATATTTACATCTTGTAGAGCAGCTGATACAGACTCTTGTGATGGAGGTGATGGGGGTGGGGGTGGAATGATGCTGCCACAGTCTCTTGCTAGCCTGTCAACTGCTGCCTGTAAACAGGTGGAACTGCTCAACCCCATTTCCTTACACCTGGGATCCACAGGAGTAGCCACACACAGAGGAGTCTGTTTTTCCAGAACTGTAAATTCTGTTCAAAGAATCTCTGCAGCATATCAAAAGTGCTGTTCCAGCAGGTGTCAGGTGTCAGTTGTGGTCTGCCCATCTGTGCCTGGACCTCACATTTTTGCTAGTTTGAAAAGATGAACCCTTTTCTGTGCCCAGGAATGGATTCCCTCGAGCTCTAGGTGTCATTTAAAATGGGGGACATGGTGAATATTTAATACATTACAACAGGTGATCATGTTTCAGCACTGTCAGTCACCAGGCTGGTGATCTTCCCAGTGATCCTCCACTGTGCCATTAAGGTTGTTTTGGTCTGTGCAATATTTGCAATATCTGCAATCAATGTCTTCCTCCCAGGGATGGTGTACTTTGGGTCTAGAAAAATACCTGAGTCAGCTCCTGGCCTTGCCCTCTTGTCCTTCAGACCTGGTGTCAAATCTATTGCTTTGTTTACTACTAGGTTTAGGACATGCCTGTGCCTGGCGTCTAAAATACTAGCACATGCCAGCATGTTCGCAGCACCATCTGTCACAAGGCATATGATCATGGACTGAATACTCCATTCCTCCATCACAGCAGTCTTCACAGTAGCTATGCTGGCTGCCATATGTTTTTCAGGGAACATCTCCACGATCAATAAAATAGAAGTTAATTCATCACTTTCATTAATGAAATGGTAAGTGATGGCAAGGTATGCATCCATATGAATAGATGTCCACATGTCAGAGGTCAGACTAACTTCAGTAGCCTTCAGAATTATGTCATTGGCCTTCTGTTTCTTCTTCTTATCCTTATTCTCTACCATGGTCTTCAGAGTCTGTTTCTTCTTCTTATCCTTATTCTCTACCATGGTCTTCAGAGTTGGCCGTGATAGAAAGACATATGTGGGATCCAACAGGCTCACAAAGGCTCTGAATCCTTTGTCATCCACTATACTAAATGGTTGTTAATCTTCTGCAACCATATTCACCAGGGCCTCAACAATGTTCTGTTATCTACAATGCAACAAAAACGCATTATTAAATGATAACAGTATAACTAAATCTAATAAATAAATGCACAGTATGAAATAAAACACAAATAATTAGTGAAGACGAGCATTAGCAAAATTTCTTTTTTGTGCACAGACCAGTTGTACACTGTGCACGCAGTAACCCCTCGGAATACTGGAAGCCGACTAGCTCCATTATAAGCTAACCGCAACCAGTCTGTTGTACAACCACAGATGTCGTTAAGGAGATAATCGAAACTCCTTGTAGCTCCTTGGACCTTAGATCCATTCACTATTGGACACTGAAATGCACTTGAGTGTGGATCATGGCACGCACAGCGCACAACTGATCCTTTCCTGAACTGCATGCCACATATACCAAAGTTTAGTCTAGACAGAGCATACGCAGTCTGGTAAACTTTTCAATACCAAACAGTCAACAAAAAACTGCACTTGGCAAGATTGATGTGGAAAGTGTGAACATGAACTTTGCCTATCATATTAGTCGCTAACAAACACACTGTGCAAAATTATGAACTTAGCCCAGGACTCAAAGCCATTCCACATTACAGAGATCCGCGCTGCCTGAGCGCACACCCAAATACATTCTATTTCAAGCAATTGAAAAGATGTCATATCTTGGCCTATTGCCAACCTTGTTTGGAGAAATTAAAATGAAACATTCACACATCTCTGAATGCTCACACATCTCTCTTTGCAACAGGTTCCATTATTTTTGAGATATACTACTCAGAGATTAATATCAGAATATCAGAACACCACAACAGCCATTCATTGGTTCATTTTTAAACTCTATTTTCCTGCACTAAAGTGTGAGCGTGCTTGCTGTTATCTGTGGTGCCGGTGGTCATTTTGGAGGCTCTCTTCAAGCCTCTGGCATTTCTGTCCTGTGGTTCAAGTGTCTAGCGCTGTCCAGAAGACTTTGTGGCTGCACTTGAACTTCCCTCAGCGCTCGCTATTGCTGCCTGAAGGGCTGAACTATATTTTACTGCATCAGTGTGTGTGTGTGTCCTCTGCTATCTGTGATTCCAGTGGTCATTTTAGGTGCTCTGTTCCAGCCTCTGGTATATCTGTCCTGTAGACCCAGTGTCCTGCGCTATCCTGAAGGGTTGTAACTATATTTTACTGCATTACAGTGTGTGTGTGTCCTTTGCTATCTATGGTGCTGGTAGTTTGGTGCTTGGTGCTCTCTTTCAGCCTCTGGCCTATCTGTCTTGTGGTCCCTGAGCTGATTTCTCCCTATGAACTGCTATTTATATATTTCCTGTTGAGTGTTTGTCAGCCCATAATAAAACATATTTTTGTTTCCAACTTTGGCTGTTGGGTTTCTGTTGGGTTACTGCTGGGTTTCTGCTGCTGGGACCTGGGTCACTGATTATTCAAACGTTGACCACTAGGGGACAAATACACAGATCAAAACCTCAGTCACAAACTTTAATTTCCCAGAGCATGTATGGACACTGTGTCCGAAAAAACAAAAACAAAGAACAGTCAGGTATTGGAGGCTAGTGGGTGCTGACTGGTGCTGGTGGGTGGTACTACAGCCACAGGTTGTCCTACAGCTCAGGTTTGCTAGACAACCCCACTCTAAACAAAGCTGCCACAAGACTTTGCAAAAATTTGTGGTCGTCAGGTGGTATGGTCTCTGACCACAATCAGGGCAATAGCTGCTCCACTGTGGGCCTTTGGAGGCCCCCGAGCGAGGTGCTGTGTCTGGCCACTCTTGTAGTGGTGGGAAAGGAAGAACCTGTGCTGTGTCTGACTGCTGTGGTAGTATTGGGGAAGAACCTGTGCTGTGTCTGGCTACTCTTGTAGTGGTGGGAAAGGAAGAACCTGTGCTGTGTCTGACTGCTGTAGTAGTATTGGGGAAGAACCTGTGCTGTGTCTGACTGCTGTAGTAGTATTGGGGAAGAACCTGTGCTGTGTCTGACTGCTGTGGTAGTATTGGGGAAGAACCTGTGCTGTGTCTGGCTACTCTTGTAGTGGTGGGAAAGGAAGAACCTGTGCTGTGTCTGACTGCTGTAGTAGTATTGGGGAAGAACCTGTGCTGTGTCTGACTGCTCTAGTATTGGTGGGAGAGGAAGAAGCTTTGATAGAAAACTTAAGTGAAATTTGCACTACCACTCTGACAGACTCCCGGTTACGTTAGCAATGGCGACATTCAGCTGGTGGATTTGTCAATATATGTAGGCTCGGGACCATTTTTCACTCACTAGTTCAACTGAGTCACTCAGATGTTCCCTGTGTCAATGTGACTAACTGTGGTCCTTTAACTTCAAGGAAAAGTCCGGTGTGAAATGGACTTGGGTGTATTGAATCATGATAACGAGTACAAACTTGTCGAACAGCCAACCTCCCTTCGCCCCACTATTCTGAAATACAGTGCTTTTAGGAGATGCTCCCACTAGGCTTACAATTAGTGTTCAGGGGATAGCACTGCCCATGCAAATAAATTGCTATTTTTACACAACTCCCCACTGAAGTAGTTATCTTTGGCTAAATAAATAGCTAAGTAAATAAATAAATAGCAACCCAAAGTGGTCACGTCTTGAGATGATAGGGCTCCATGTCAACTGTAGCAGAAAATCTTGGTTCTCTTTATCTTGGTCATCGCAGTGCGACAAAAGCAGGCAGAGTTAATTCTGAGCACTATCAAACATTTATTAGCTTCGCTGGGGTTTGAGTTAAATAGAAAAATATACACAATATTAGCACATGAACGGATAGACATCGAAAGACAGTCAACAACACAATGGTGGCTACACTTATAACATGGGTTAAAACTGTCTACATTAAGAATGCAATCGTAGACAGAACAGTCACACAAACACACTAACCGTAACCGTAATAAACCGTAAAGAAACACTACTCCCAGCAGCAAACAGGACGTAACAGGAGCAGTCCTGTTACAATATTAGCTGCCATATGCAGGCCAATTCTAAACCAGCCCTGTTCAGTCTACTAGACTACAGGTGACAGAATACCTGCGGGCGGGCGTGAGTGTAGAACGGATGACCAGTGTAAAGTGAAAGTTAAACCAAGATGGTGATCACACAAGGAAGCCGAGGAGGCATCGGTCCCGAGATAGAGAAACAATTTTAATAGACTATAGCGTACAGAAAAGAGTCACTAATACGCCAGCGTTTGTTTGCAGTGTTTTGCTGCATTTTTGAGCGAAACATATATCTTCTTGTCAGGCAATGACCGTTTGTGTTTGTACTTCCAATTAGCCTACGCAAAACAACTACAGGTGGGTTTTGTCTTGTCAGTCAATTAAGGGAATCAGTTGAGCTGTTTGTAGCACGAACTGCAAAATATGAGAAATTATAGTCCTACATGTATCATACAGTCTGTGAATATAGGCTACACATTCTGACTGACATTCTTACACTGAAGCTCGTCATGAGGAGTTAGGAGGACCGACTAAACATGGAGGAACGAGTCGACATAAAACAGGAAGACAATCTAAAGGGGCAAAGGTAGGCAAGGTTACTAGCCTACAGCACATGATCTTTCTTGGAGTCTAGCTGCTTAATGTCAGCTGCGCTTTGCTATCAAACAAGGAATGTAATCCATAAAATTACATGTTGTGAATTGAATTGCAGTGTAACGTTCGGTGCTGTTATCTAAAAAGTCTTTTAGAGAATCAGCCGCTATTGTGTAACATTTGGGATACTGGTAGGCTAGGTCAACTATTAATGAACGATTTTTAAATACCGCATCTCATTACACCATGAGAGACCTCCATCACCTGTGCCCACTTGTGTGTCCGTGAAGAGTGACCAGTCAGAGAGTTGCATAATAGACTTCAAACGGGAGGATGTTATTGAACAGAAGGCAATACTTGCTTGGCTATGCCCGTGTAGTAACCCTGAGTTACCCAAGGGGGTGCTGTCCATATAGTGAAGGACTTCAAAATGTAGATAGCCCTCATTAATATGATGCATCTCTCCATGTGCATCCATGTAGATGGACTTTCTGTTACTGATAATTTGAAGAACATACTGGATCCACACAGGGAACAATGGATACTTTGTTAACTCTACAGGACTAATAGATGTGTTTTAAATATCTCAGCTCATTCCATCATGAGAGGCCTCCATCACCTGTGCCCACTTGTGTGTCCATGAAGAGTGACCGGTCAGAGAATCGCTTAATAAACTTCAAAGATGATGATGTCATAGGTGGTTCAAGGCAAGTCCTTAACACAGACTCATAGAATGAATACATTCAAATTGGATGGTTAAAATAGTAAATCCAGAACAGAGGAATTAAAAACAGTAATCATCAGACCAATAGGTCAGTCAGTGTTTGTCATTTATTTCTATTGTCCATGGTTTACTGGTACAGGATAAATTTTTGACTGTAAGTCTGCTGCCCCCTGTAGGACCCAATGAGCTATTGTAGTTATGTCTTGCTGTTGGTTGTGGAGTTTATATGATTAGCCTATTCATGTATGCCTGTCAAAACTGTAGTGTAATGATTGTGTAACCCAGTTTCTAAAGATACTCAGCCACACTGCCTCCCTCAATTGGCGTAAGTTTCCTTCCTCGTGGGCAGGCACTTTCTGTGACTTTAAAAATATTGGGCATGTCAGAGCCCTCTGTTCGCTGATTCGCCAGCTAAAAATTTGTCAGAGAAAACCTAAGTTAATGGAGAGATCCCTGACTGTGCTGTAGCAAAATGTGTTATTGAGCTCAAGTAATAGGCAATGCCAGCTTGGCTATGCCCATGTAGTAACCCTGAGTTACCCCAGGGGGCGCTGTCCATGTAGTGGAGGACTGTAAATGTGATTAGCTCACTGTAGGTTGCTGTGGGCGACAGCATCAGATAAATGACAATGTAATATAATGACTTATATTGACTTTAAAAGAAAGCATATCCAGGTGCTAGTTAACGAAATATAGATAGCCCATGTTAATATGATGCATCTCTCCATGTGCATCCATTTAGATGGACTTTATGTTACTGATAATTTGAAGAACATACTGGATCCACATAGGGAACAATGCATACTTTGTTAACTCTACAGGACTAATAGATGTTTAAATATCTCAGCTCATTCCATCATGAGAGGCCTCCATCACCTGTGCCCACTTGTGTGTCCATGAAGAGTGACCGGTCAGAGAATCGCTTAATAAACTTCAAGCAGGAGGATGCCACAGATGGTTCAAGGCAAGTCCTTACAACAGACATAATTTGTTAATTTAAGGCAAGTCCTTAAAACAGACTCATAGAATGAATACATTGAGATTGGATGGTTAAAATTGTAAATCCAGAACAGAGGAATTAAAAACAGTAATCATCAGACCAATATCTAATATCAATCCATTGTCTGTGGTTTACCTGTACAGTATGCATTTTTGACTGTTGATCTGCTGCACATGTAGTACCCTTAGTTACCCCAGGGGGGCGCTGCCCCTGTAGTAATCCTGAGTTACCCCAGTAGTTAACTCACTGTAGGTTGCTGTGGGCAAGAGAGTATCAACTAAATGACAATGTAATATAATGACATGAAAGAAACCATATCCAGGTGTTAGGTAACAGATACAGATAGCCCACATTACTATGATGCATCTCTCTGTGTGCATCATGTTTATTACTATGTTAGTCTGGTGCTTTGTTACACAAAGCAGTTGTTTCCCAAAAGCACATTTTGGACTGTCCATGCTAAGTTGGACTGTTAAGTTCCATAGTTTAGACGATTAGCACAGGGCTGTAGTAGAAGCATAGCATAGAATAGAAGCATGTTTACATGATGTCTATGTTTTTGGGCCTTAAAATGTCACACTGGGCACCCTTTGATGCATCATCCCCACCTACAGCATGAATGAATTATCTCACTTTAACTTCACCTCACAGTTGGGGTGGAAAGATGCAAGTTATGTTTTAAAAACAAATGCTCTTATTACCCCTCAGAAGTTTCAAATTACAACTTTGATGCATTTAAATAATTGTATTGGGTTGTTTTTGGTGACATTTAGGCCAGTAGCATTTAGGGGAAATGTATTAGACCCTATAACCCATATATTTTCTGAGAGCTTATGCCCTCAGGATTTGACCTATAATATATTTGTTTACATGTCCCACCCAACTCCAGGCCACCGAATTACATATTGGTGCACATTTCTCAGGGAGGAAAAAGTAATTAACCCTCATTAAGTAAAATCTTTTTTGAAAGCAGAGGACCTCATTGTATTAGTAAACATAAATGAAGGCAGGTCCCACCCCCTCTCCCTTTGCTACCCATGCATAGGTCATTGGGTACTGGTGACTTTGGAGTAGAGCCAAAACATTTGGATCTGAGACACTAAGGGGAAACTAATCTACCCCTTAAGCCACACCTTTACAGCTCCCTGGCACTTAACAAGCCCAGGTTTGTTAAGGGTTAAATGCAGAAATTACAGTATACTCTGCTGTAAGTGGTGTTGGCTAGTGGCCAGTACTCCTGGCACTCTTCCCTCTGGCCAGTGCAACTATCCAATGTACTGCACTGTACCCTAGAACACTTGTTGAAAAGACTCCTCAAACTGGTGTGTTGTAAGTGTTCTGGCATAAAATGGCTTCCGTGCATCACCCAGGTAGGTGCTACACACTGGTGGCAGTTAGTGAGGTCCCCCTTCACTAACTCTACAAAAAGTAAAGTGTTTTGGGTGTCTTGAAAAGCTGTAATTAAATTTAATTATTCTTTCATTCATTGGGCACTGGTGACTGGGTCATAGGCTCAGTACATGTGGACTTTTGGCATTAAGGAAACTAGTTAACCCTTCTAAACCAAACCTGAAAGCACCAACCCACAGGATGTCAAAACATAAAATACAACTAGTACAAGTCGAGGGAGGTCACACACTCACCCTCTCCACTCCACTACCCATGCATACTGCATTGAGCATTAGTAATGTGGATTAGTAATACAGCCTACAGTAATACCTTTGGGCCTGTGGCATCAAGGGGAGAGTCATTAACTCCATAGATTTCCATGTAACCTCAGGCCCCTCAAGCCCCCCTGTATTTAACCAAAAAACAATCTGTCTTACAGAATTTGAACTGTGTTGTTCCTGACAGGCTGCATATTCAGAGAGATCATAAAGCCATATAATATCCCACCAAAAGACACAAATCCTTCCAGATTCCAGAGAATCCCATCTATACGAATATGGAAACACATGTCCTTGTTTCCTGTGGTGGCATAGAACAGAAAATATAAAAAAATATTAAAAAAAATATATCTTTTTTTGCCCTAAGAATTTCCTCTGTTTTTTTTATATATATATATATGTTTATACAAGATATATATTCAAATATTAATAGCCTACAGTGGAAAGAACAAGATATAACATGTATAGATTGCTCTGACAATGACCAAGATATTTAATCCCTATTCTAATTGCCTGAAGTGCAACTTTTAGCAACCAATCTCAATTTCATCCACAAGACTTATAGAAGACATTTCTGTAATAAAAGTTTAGACTACTCAACATTTCTGGGTCTAATATGGGGCCCTATGGAGCTTGCGCTAGACTAAATTTCCCACAGTTGCCCAAAAAAAGGATAAATCTGTGGCCTATGCTGTTTTAATGCTGTGGCCTATGCAGGTAAGCCCAAACAATTAGTGCTTTGTGGTGCAACCTTTGTATAAGTAGATGTACCCTTTTGATCCCGTAGGAAACGTCGGCCTCTGCATTTAATCCATCCATGACTTAGTGACACTTAGACAGTGAGGTGAAACACACTAACCTAGTGCAGAGGCCAGGGGGCAGTGAGGGGTTAGGGGCCTTGCTCAAGGGTCCGTCAGCCATGGATGTGTTTCCACCCACAAGTTTCTTGGCCAGGATTGGTACCTGCCACCTTTCTGTCACAAGCCTGAGGCCCTAACCAGTAGGCCACACCTGCCGTGCAAAATTTGTGCAATTATGCAAAATCTGTGTTATTAAACTGTAGAATTGAGTCCATTTGAATCCCTAGAATTGAGCTTGATTGGGTGTTTTGATTTCAGGCTTCATTGTCCATAATTTCTGAATGATTTAGTTTGCTACAGAAACTAATCAGTGTGTGGTTTGTTGTGCTCCTAATACTCAGTGTCCAAGTGGAAGGAAGTAAGCCAGATGGTGTCAGTGATCAGTTTACCCCACAGGACCTCAAGCACATATTCCAGGTTTGGAAGCAGCCTTGTCTTGCAGAACTGAAACACACTGATTACATTTTTACATTAGCCATTACCATGCAGTGCTCTCTTTCAGTGTAGTTTACTTGACTTAACCAGTGGGAAGATATTCACTGGATGATATGAGTCTGTACGTTTAAATGCACCAAGAAAAAATATAGTATTTGCCTTAGTCTGACAAAAATCAACTTTTTCGTTGCAGCACATAGAGCTCTGTGGTTAGAGAGTTTGGTGAACTTTTACACATTAATTACATGTAACCCTTAACAGACCTCTGGGTTCTCCTTTAAAGGGAAAGTCTAGGGTAAATTAACCCATTGCCCTGTTAATTTAGTTTACACAGTCTTGTTGGTAGGGAGAATGAAGAAATTCGGCACAACATAGATAGAGTTAAAAATGAAACTGAAACTTAGTTTCCTTGCCGGCATCAGTTAGAGTTAGCTGCCATTTCTCTCTTTTTGAAATCTTTGCCTTGGATATAACTTTGCTTTATATCAAAGTGAAGACACTGATACATCTTTGTAGCACACAGTCAAAGGGTAAAGAGGAATATAAGTACAGTCTAACAACAACATATTGCCTTATTCTAAACTTGGGTATTACAATGCAATTACTATTCCAGGTGCTTGAGGAGAAGATCATCTCCTTTGTAAAGAATGAGGTAAAGAGACTCCAGAAGATTCTAAGTCCAGATTACCAAGGAAACTTTGAGGGTAAAGAGCAGGATGAGAGTGATGCCAGAGAAGGGGCTCTGAAGATGGCACTGCACTTCCTGAGGAACATGAAGCAGACACACATTGCTGACAAACTGCAAGAATGTAAGAAGTCTGACTTTATTTACATTTGCTATTAGACACCAGTAAGGCACAATACAGCATATTGGTATTAAAGAGCATGGCAAATATTTTGTCTTGTGGCCACCTAACATTTTCATGTTCATGTTTTTTGTGTTCAACAGTTGAACTTCATGTAGTATGGCAGTCTGAACTAAAAAGAACTCTGACGTCCAAGTACCAGAGTGTGTTTGAAGGAATACCCAAGCAAGGGGGCTCTGCTCTGCTGGAGAAGATCTACACAGAGGTCTACATCACAGAAGGAGGAAGTGGAAAAGTGAATGAGGAGCATGAAGTCAGACAGATTGAGTCAATATCCAAGAGACCAGCTGGACATGAGACTCCAATCAAATGCAGAGATATCTTTAAGCCCTTACCTGGCCAAAACAAGCCAATCAGAAGTGTCATCACAAAGGGAATAGCTGGTATTGGCAAAACAGTCTCAGTTCAAAAGTACATCCTGGACTGGGCTGAGGGAAAGGAAAACCAAAATGTCCATTTCATATTTCCACTGCCTTTTCGGGAGCTCAACCGCATGAAAGAAAAACAGCTATCTCTGATCAATCTTCTCCAAAACTTTTTCTCAGACATAAAGCAATCAACTCTTACCAGTCAAAGGAATTACAAAGTGTTGTTCATCTTTGACGGTCTGGATGAATGTCGACTCCAATTAGACTTTCAAAAAAATGAAAGTTTGACTGATGTGACAAAGGTGACTTCATTGGACATCCTCCTGACAAATCTCATCAAGGGTAATATGCTCTCCTCTGCTCTACTTTGGATCACCTCTCGACCAGCAGCAGCCAATCGTATCCCTCCTGAGTGTGTTGACCGGGTAACAGAAGTACAGGGGTTCAGCGACACTCAGAAGGAGGAGTACTTCAGGAGGCGAATCACTGATGAAAATCTTGCCAACAAAGTCATCTCTCACATTAAATCATCAAGAAGCCTCCACATTATGTGTCACATACCAGTGTTTTGCTGGATTGCTGTTAATGTTCTTGAAGTCCTTCTTCAAACACATGGAGTTGCTCAAATTCCAAAGACTTTGACAGAGATGTACACATATTTCCTTGTGTTTCAAATGAAGCAGAGGAGTCAGAAGTTTGAAGGAGTTTTTGATACGGATCCACAGTGGAATCGGACTACTTTCTTTGCTGTGGGAAAGTTGGCCTATGAACAGCTGAAGAAGGGCAACCTGATCTTTTATGAAGATGACCTGAGAGAGAGTGGAATTGATGTCAGAGAGGCAGCAGTACACAGTGGCATTTTCACCCAGATCTTTCGAGAAGAGTCACAGCTTCATCAGGAGAAGGTGTACTGCTTTGTGCATCTGAGCATCCAGGAGTATCTTGCAGCTTTATATGTGCTTCTGATATTCATAACTGAAGGAAAAGACCTAATGTCCCCACAGCAGTCTTCTGGAACAGGTCTTAAGATTCTGAAATGGATATTAGGGCAGAAACCCATGACCACCTTACAGAAGAGTGCTGTGGACAAAGCGTTGGAATATGAAGATGGACGCTTTGATCTTTTCCTCCGTTTCCTTCTTGGCCTCTCTCTGGAAACTAATCAGAGACTCCTGCGAGGTCTTCTGCTGAAAATACAAGATGAAGACAAAAAAGAAATAATCAGTTACATTAAGACACAGATCAGGGACCTTCCATCATCAGAGAGGGTGATCAACCTCTTCCACTGTCTGAATGAAATCAATGATCACTCCTTAGTGGATGAGGTCCAGGGCTTCCTGAGTGCAGGGACACTTTCTAGAGCTGAACTCTTACCCACCCAGTGGTCAGCAGTAGTCTTTGTGCTTCTGACATCAGAGGTGAAGCTGGATGTGTTTGACTTGAAGAAGTACATCAGGTCTGATGAATGTCTCCTAAGGCTGCAGCCAGTGGTGGAGGAATCCCAGCAGGCTCTGTAAGTAAGATAGTGGTATATTATCAGAAAATGAGAGAGATAATATCGATAGATAAATATTTAGTCTGATAATAAATTTGATTTAGAACCACACATAGCCTAGTTGGCACCAGAGAATTTAGTCATTAGTTGAATGTTTCCCTTTTAAGGCTCAACAGTTGCAGTCTCACTGAGAGCAGCTGTGCAGGTCTGGCATCTGTCCTCACCAAAGCATCTTCAAAGCTGAAACATCTGGACCTCAGTGACAATAGAAATATTGGAGACACTGGAGTCCAGGAATTGTGTAGTGGACTGGGTAACCCAAACTGTACACTGGAGACATTAAGGTAAGACATTTTGACATGTATTAACCTCTATGAGCCAGGAGCCTTCATTCATGAGAGACAAACACTATTGATGGAAGTTCACATCCATTTCACGGTACATTTCTGATAATGGCCCATTCTTATTTCTGGGTCATGTGACCTTTATTTCTAAATCGTTGTTCCTGAACCTTTAAAGGAAAACTACGAATTGCAATGTAGATAACAAGTACCTATAATAACATAGATATTTTTAAAAAACTCAAGCAACAACTGAGCTGCTGTGGTCATAAATATTATATCAGCAATTTTCCACCAGTACACCGCTACCTTACTGAGTTTTTAGATAGAGTCTATGAATAAGCCTTCATTTCTTATTTTTGGAGAGGGACTTTTTGTAGTGCATGAGTTATTATTTGATTGTTATTGAGTTATAAGTTAAAGCAGAACCAGATCAGAGAGTCTCCATTAACCCCATAATGAGACATTTAACCATCAAAGTGACTATGAAGCTGGTAAATTAACCTAAAATCAGTGCCAGTTGTTGTCTGGTGCTGCTATTTTGTGTGTGTGTGTGTGTGTCTGTGTGTGTGTTTGTGTGTGTGTGTGTGTGGGCACACCTGTGAATTTGTGGGTGTGTGTGTCTGAGTGTGAATACGTTAATATGCAAACTGGGGGAGTGGCAGTAAAGTTGTCAGGGGTGTGTGTGAGGGGGGAGAGGTGGTTGTGATCTGTGTGTCAGAATGAGTGTATGTGTACATTGCACTTCTTTTATGATGTAAAAATATACTTATTGGGAATTATTCTAAGGTTTGTTATTATTCAGAACATGTTTCATCTGTTATCAAATAACGTTCACGTTTCAATACAAAATGTCCATTGACACACGTGTTGTCTTAGCAGGCCTATTTGCTTGGGGGCAACCTCATTTTGCAAATGCTATGAAATTTAGTTTCAATATTTACTCACATTAAATGTATAAATATTGTCTTCAATTACTAAACAAGTCATATTTTAGCAAAAAAAAATGCAGGAAAGTCGTGGCAAATTGATGTTTGAGTTTCGCACATCAATTCTTCTAGCGGAAGCAGCCATTTTGAAATATGTGCCAGTTGTGTGATACAGGACTGGGACTAATCAGTAACAGGAGCTCAGACAGCAGGGGTGGAAATCGAGAACTATGGATCGAGTAGAACCAAGAATTAAATGCTTCAATTCACTGTAATCGTACCCCCCTGACATAATCAGTTCCTCTCATCATTTCCGACATGTTTCTCAGATCAATGGGCAATGGGTCTTCCTGAAAACAAAATTAAAATGGAAAACCCAGTTCTACATGGGATCCCTCATTATAATAAGCTGCTATGGTCACCTTGGTAATAGGCCCTATAGGCTACATTATAGGCCTATGTACTTTTACTGAAAATCTGTGTCAAAAACCTTGTAAAGAGTAAGGAGTTGATAAGAAAATTGATAAAGAATTGGACCGATAAGCTGAATCAACAATGGCACTGATATTGACAAAATCCCATCAATTCCCACCCCTATGAGCTATGAGAAAGTGACAAAAATATTAAAATTCCATGTCACTCCTGAGCTGCTGTGGATTCTAGAGGGTTTGGAGCCTCGTCTGAGACATTTTCACCCATCACTGTTCCTTCATTATCACTTCAGTCTTTCTCATTTTGTGATACCAGATGTAAAAATCCTCACTTACTACATGCACACACACACACACACTCTCTTCTGGAGGATCCAAACTGTAAACTGGAGAAACTACAGTGAGAATGACAAGATACAATACTCACTCAATACTCACTCCATCACACACACACACACACTCAGAAGCCGTGAGGTAGTAACTGCTCCCCTCTTTGGTGTCTGTGTGTCCTTCAGCTGATCTGATGAAGTGTTTCCTCCTCTGTGTTGCCTCAGCAATATATATATATAATGATATGTAATATAAAATAATAAATGGACTTAAAAACAAAAACAGCAAACAAAAACTAAAACATCAACTGTCATTTCTATTCTTTTCTGTGGTTCATTGACTAAATACTCCTTTCCTTCTAGTCTCTCAGACTGCAGGATATCGGAGAAGGGCTATGCTAGTCTGGCTTCAGCCCTGAGGTTAAACCCCATTTACCTCAGAGAGCTGGACCTCAGAGGAAATGATCCAGGAGAATCAGGAGTCAAACTGCTTTTAGACCGAAAGGAAGATCCACAGTGTAAACTCACAAATGTCCAGTAAGTATTTTACAGTGGACTGCTTGGCTTTTTGTCAGATACATGATTTCAGTTGAACATAATGATTGATGATTGTATTGTGTGCTTGCAGTTCTATTTTTGTTGTGGTGGAAACACCTCGGGTAGAAAAGGTGAAAGTAGTCATGCCTTTGTTCTGTATGAAATTAAATCTGTTCATACACAAATGTCTACACAGAAATGTCATTAGTCATACAGTGTTCATTACTAGGCGTGGAATATATCCCCACAGATATGGGAGTTCCTCTTCATTCAACACTTTTATGCAAACATCAGTGATGTGTGTTTGTGTGAGATGAGATGAAAGGTTTCCTCTTGTCCTCCATATTTGTGCAGGTTCCTGAAAAGTGCTGCTGCTGAGGAAGCCTGTGCTGCTGTGGCTTCAGCTGTGGGTTCAAACCCCTTAATCATGACTCAGCTGGATCTGAGTGGACTCATACCAGGAGCCTTGGGAGTGACTCAGCTGTGTGCTTTACTGGAGGATCCCCACTGCAGACTAAACACATTAAGGTCAGTAGATGCTGTTGGGTCACAGCTGAGGTGAAGGGTCACCTAGTGGCCAACATTTGAATAAGCAGTGACCCAGGTCCCAGCAGCAGAAACCCAACAGAGTGAATCCAAAAATATGCTGACAAACACTCAATAAGAAATAACTTAATTAAGAGAAAAATAGTCCACTCAGTTCAGTCTCTGCAGTGTTTCAGACAGAGGACAAGGCTCAGTGGCTGTGTGGCTCAAACCAACAGGGGTAGTTACAGCACTCTAGGCAGCAGGCAGCGAGCATTGAAGGAGAGTCGGGCGTCACCAAAACAGTCTCTAGGACTGCGCTGGACTCGGGGACCAGAGGACAGATATGTCAGAGGCTGGAAGTCAGCAACCAAAAGACCACTAGATAGCAGAGGACACACTCATACTGTAATTCAGTTCAATTCAATTTTATATATACAGCGCCTTTTACAATAGTATTGTCTAGTGGCACTTTACAGAAGGAGCAACAGGGGCAAAGAAAAACTCCCTTATGTTTAGGCAGATCCACGACTCAAGGGGCTAACCCAACTGCTAGGGGCCATGCAGGAAAATTACAATCAGTAGTAATCATGATAGACTACAAGTTGTCTATGGTTGTAGCTAAGGTTCATAATAGTTCCAGAGTATTATCCCACTTTACATTACATGGTAGTCAGTCCAGTAAAATATAGTTACTGTCCTTTAGGAAACAGTAGCTGTCGTTGAAGGAGGTTCAAGTGTAAAGCCACAACATCCTTCAGTGTTGTGAAGTAGGGCAGCAATAAAATACACTATAAAACTGATAGCCACTACAATTCGGGGGGCAAAAATGTTCACACACAGTAAACACTAAGGACTTAATGTTACAGCTCACTGAATTTTGTGAAGTATGATAGGCTATTAGGCATAAGTACTAGTTATTGTCGGGAATTTTGGAGAAACAAGTAATATATGTATGTGTGTATACAGAAATAGGATGGAGCATGCAGCAGAGTGTTGTGCTATAAAAAGAAACTGTGTTGAAACCATGTTTAGAGCCTCATCGTAAAAGGACAGAGACTGAGGCCTTGTGTAGGATTGGCTCTGTGCCAGCTACATCATCTACTAGCAGGAGTATTTAAGATTGATAGATAAGGAGTAAGGTTAGAATGGTTACAATGGTTAGTAAGGTTAGAATGGTTAGAAGGGTTAGAAAGATCAGAGTGGTTAGAATGGTTGAGGATTACCACTGTTATAACCATTCTCTCTGTGAACGCAATAAAGACTTGGTTGAACAAGACAAACTTCTCTGCTATTTGGGTTTTTCCAAGAAACTTCTCCACATTATACAATGGCATAGGAAGAGCCAGAAATAGGCTGGTTAGCCAGATTGACTTTGAACTTGTAGAAAAATTTCTGTGCAGCGTAACAGGCAGTGGGCCGGCCCAGGCTAATACAAAGGCCAAAAGTAAAGAAATTAACAAGTGCCATGTAATTGAGATCAAAATGGTTCTCTGGTGGTTATTTCAGTCCCAATTACATGCCACTCCTCCATTTCTGTAAGTTGACCTTTTCAGTTTTTATTAATTTTTATGCAGAAGTCACTATTTGAATCAGTCCTGTCCTGTTTGATGTTGCCGAGTGCTGGCGATACGTATGAGAATTTGGTACAATGTAGACCAAATACAGCTGACCAGATTTGAGTTTGTGATAAAGAGGTCACCTTGGCAGGGGTAACATAGCCCTGTTGTTTGAGGTTACTAAGCGCTGTCAGCAGGAAAAAGAGTTAAAAAGTTTGATACAGGAGACTGAAGGTGAACCAGCAACTAACACTAAGTGAATGGGGCACAGTAGCTAACTTTCAGTTTCATTTCGCTATGCCCCATTCAATTAACATTAATTACTGGGTCATTATTAGGTCTATGTTGCACCTAATTTTCTGGTTCTTTTTCCTACAGACAACATTCAGTGACCTTGAACAACAGGGCTATTGACTGATTCACATTGGATTTCTCCTTTAATGTATTACATTTGCAAATACAAATGTGTCCACAGACATGGTGACTATATGGAGAAAAAACACTGTCTCAAAAGGCTGTTTGAATTCTTGGCCATTTTGGAATTCTTCTTTTCAAAGTTTCTCCCTATAAAACAACAATACCACAGTAAATGATATATAGAAAATAAAATATAATTATTTGTATGGGCACAAAATAAGACATTTTAAGAAAGTTAAGAAAAAAAGTATTGGAGAGGAAGGATTTAGAGCTCTTGCATCAGCACTGAGATCAAACCCCTCACACATGACAGGAGACATGACACACATGAGGATCAGAAGACAAAAGACTGAGTTACTCACTCAACACACACACAAGCGCACACACACAGTTCTTTTCCCGAACCCATGAGATAATAACTGCTCCCCTCTTTAGTGTCTGTGTGTCCTTCACTTGATCTGATGAAGTGTTTCCTTCTCTCTCCTACAGCCTGTCACACTGCAGTATTGGAGAGGAAGGCTTCAGAGCTCTTGCATCAGCGCTGAGACCAAACCCCTCACACATGAGAGAGCTGCAGCTGAGTGAGAATAAAGCAGGAGACTCAGGAGTGAAGCATCTTTCTTCTCTTCTGGAGGATCCCAACTGTAAACTGGAGAAACTGCAGTGAGTATCACACGACATAAGAGTTACTCACTCAGCACTCTATCACACACACTCATGCATGCATACCCACACAAACAACCATGTGTCACTCATTGAGATTTAGATGGTTAATATTCATTTTCATCTGCCTACAAACCTTTACTGTACTTGAAACTCCATCTTGCCTTTCCTGGTCCCTTGACTAAAACCCTTATTCCCCCTAGTCTCTCAGACTGCAGTGTCTCAGAGAAAGGCTATTCTAGTCTGGCTTCAGCCCTGAGGTTAAACCCCAATTACCTCAGAGAGCTGGATCTCAGAGGAAATGATCCAGGAGAATCAGGAGTCAAACTGCTTTTAGACCTAAAGGAGGATCCACAGTGTAAACTCACAAATATCCAGTAAGTATTTTACAGTGGACTGTTTGGCTTTTTGTCAGATACATGATTTCAGTTGAACATAATGATTGATATTTGTATTTTGTGCTTGCAGTTCTATTTTTTGTTGTGGTGGAAACACCTCGGGTAGAAAAGTTGAAAGTAGTTATGCCTTTGTTCTGTATGAAATTAAATCTTTTCACACACAAATGTCTACACAGAAATGTCATTAGTCATACAGTGTTCATTACTAGGCGTGGAATATATCCCCACAGATATGGGAGTTCCTCTTCATTCAACACTTTCATGCAAACATCAGCGATGTGTGTTTGTGTGAGATGAGATGAAAGGTTTCCTCTTGTCCTCCATATTTGTGCAGGTTCCTGAAAAGTGCCGCTGCTGAGGAAGCCTGTGCTGCTGTGGCTTCAGCTGTGGGTTCAAACCCCCTAATCATGACTCAGCTGAATCTGAGGGGACTCATACCAGGAGCCTTGGGAGTGACTCAGCTGTGTGCTTTACTGGAGGATCCCCACTGCAGACTAAACACATTAAGGTCAGTAGATGCTGTTGAGTCACAGCTGAGGTGAAGGGTCACCTAGTGGCCAACATTTGAATAAGCAGTGACCCAGGTCCCAGCAGGAGAAACCCAACAGAGTGAATCCAAAACTTTTCTTATCGTTTTAGTTCTACCTTAAACTCCTGAGCGTTATAGTTATACCATTATCCCTCGGCTATCTTTAGCTGACGTTGGCCTTGTTTGAATTTTGTTTGGCTTATTGAAAATAAAACCCTTGCTTGTAAAACTCAAGCTGTGTTTAGTCTGTGCCTGACAGAAGGCCAGACCAATTACAATGGAGGCAGAAGCCCCTGACCAATTTCGGGCCTTGGTGGAAGAACTACGTCAGAGCCTACTGTCTCAGTCAGCACCTGACGTGTAGTTGTTTCACCTCCCGACCCACCACCGTACTCTGGAGATCCTGAGGCATGTGCGGGATTTTTGTTACTGTGCACACTGGCCCTTGAGATGGACCCACGCCGCTTCCCCTCTGAACGAGGTAAAGTGGCGTATATTATCTCACGGTTGGACGGGAAAGCCCTCCAGTGGGCAGAAAGCGTATGGCAGCTGGCTGGACCAACAACGTAATCGGTAGATGCCTTCATTAAGCATTTCAGGGAGGTTTTCAACTTAAAACAGCGCAGATTCTATGTTAGCAATATGCACTCCTTGTTAGTTCATTGTGTTGTAGCTTGAATGTTATCATCTTTTGTACGTCGCTTTGGATAAAAGCGTCTGCTAAATGCCTAAATGTATGTAAATGTAAATGGTTTTCCAGGCCCCTGTAGGTGACTCATCCGTACAAGAACAGCTGCACCACCTACGACAGGGAAAGAGTAGTATCACCGATTACGCCCTACTCGTCAGGACCCTTGCCGCTGCCAGTGGGTGGAACGAGCCTGCATTCATCACCACTTTCCGCATGGGACTTGAACCTGCTCTACGTTTGCACCTGGCCGCCTACGATGATTCTATGGGTCTTGAACGTTTTATCCAGCTCGCTATCCTGGAGTGGCGCCGCAGAGAGGGATGCCTCCAACAGAACCCCAGTGAACCCACGCGAGCCTCCTGACCAGTTCACCTTGACTCTCCACCTGAGATCTACAGCCCGGGGACCCCCATGCAGATAGACACCGTCAGGCTAAGCTCCACTGAACGACGCAGGCGGATGGAACAGGGTTTGTGTCTTTATTGCGGTGCTACGGGTCACCTCATCCGCGCATGCCCTGTTCGTCCGCCTCGCGTCCTGGTGGGTTCAGTCAGTTTACAGCCGTCTGTATTGTCTCTGTTGTTGTTGCCAGTAACCCTCACTGCTGCAGGTGTTTCTCTCACAGCTCGGGCCCTCCTCGACTCCGGCTCAGTGGGGAACTTCATAGCTGGGTCTATCTGCCGACGTCTTCAGCTCCAGCGTCAAGACTGCCCCAAACCCTATGCTGTTCACTCCATCGTTGGTCGCCCCATCACCCGCCGTGTTATCCAGCATGCTGTGGGCCCAATTACTCTCTAAGTGGGATGCTGCCACAAGGAGAGTATTGACTTGCTGGTGCTCGAGGAAGCCACGGTTGACGTGGTATTGGGTCGTCCGTGGCTTGTGCAGCATGCCCCAGCTGTTAATTGGACCACAGGGGAAATCCTGAAATGGGGTGATGAATGTTTCACTAAGTGTCTGTCTTGTCTTCCTGTCCCGAGGTCCCTGCATGATCACTCCACACTGGTGCTGGGAACCACCTTGGTAGAAAGTCCACATTCCACACGCAGCACTACAATACCCCACAAATACAGTCACTATTCTGATGTTTTTTGCCCCACTCGTGCTGCACAACTCCCCCCACACCGACCCTGGGACTGTGCCATCGACCTGCTGCTCGGTGAACCAGTGCCTAGAGGGAAAGTCTATCCGCTGTCCCTGCCTGAACAGAAGGCTATGGAGGAGTATATCCAGGAGGCTCTGAACCAAGGATACATCCGTCCGTCCGTGTCCCCAGCAGCATCCAGTTTCTTGTTTGTGGCTAAGAAGGATGGCGGCCTTCGACCCTGCATCAACTACCATGCACTGAATAAGATCACCAAGTTCTGTCACCTTCTTCCCCTGGTCCCAGCTGCTTTGGAAGAGCTTTGTGGAGCTGTGATGTTCACGAAGCTGGATTTGCGGAGTGCCTATAACCTCATTCGGATACGTGAGGGGGACAAGTGGAAGACCGCCTTTATTACACCCAGTGGGCACTATGAATACAGGGTGATGCCCTATGGACTAGCCAATGCCCCCTCCGTATTTCAGGCTTACATGAATGAGGTGTTCCAAGAGTACCTGCATCGTTTTGTTGTGGTTTACATAGATGACATCCTTATCTACTCCTGGAATGAGGCCGAACATCGCCATCATGTGTCTCTGGTACTCCGTCAGCTCCGTGAACATCACTTATTCCTGAAGGCAGAAAACGAGGTTTATGTACATAACCGCGGTTCTATGAGTTTCGGATGACCGCCAGAGGCGGTGCTTTCAGCACATGGATGTCCATCACACGAACGTGCAGGTCGAGTAATAATAACAACAAAGTCACTTGTAACCTGGGTGACGTCACCTCGTGACCCCGTGACCGGCATAAAAGACCGGTGAACCCAGGAAATGATCTCTTGGCAAATCTTCTCGTGTACACTCCGAGTGACTGCCACAGTGCTTTCAGTGCTTTCAGCACATGGATGACTAATACCAACAAAGTCGTGAGGAGTGCCCACCCATTCTCACTGCTGCTGTGACGGGCCTGGAAGCTGTTGCCACGGGATTATGCGGAACCACATTAACCCGGTAAAACCTGGTGAAGGTGCAGCTGGACGCCCAGGAGGCCGCGCTGCATATGTCTGAAAGGGGCACGCCCTTCAGTGACGCCCACGAGGCTGCTACGCCCTGTGTAGAGTGAGCCCGAATGGGCTGAGGCACTGGGGAGCCACTATGCCTGTAGGCATGTAGTACGGCTTCCACGATCCACTTGGATAGCCTCTGCCTGGAAAGTGCCAGACCCCTTCTCGGTCCTGTGTGGCAAACAAACAGGGCGTCACTTCTGCGAATACCCTCCGTGCGGGACACGTACACCCTGAGGGCGCGAACCGGGCACAAAAGTTCCGACCTCACCCCCCGGGTCGGCTCGAATGCCGCCAGGCTAAGAGGCTGATTAACAAACGCAGAAGAGAGGGTCTTCGGGAGAAAAGAGGGATTAGGCCACAGAGTGACTCCACTGTCACCGGGGTGCCACTGCAGGCAGTCCCCACTGACTGACAGCGCGTGCAACTCCCCGACGCGCCTAGCCGATGTAATGGCCAGGAGAAAGGCAGTCTTCAGAGAGTGCCCTGAAATGTCTGCCTCCAGAAGGGGTTCAAACGGTGTGTCGCAGAGAGCCTGCAGCACCAAAGGAAGATCCCACATGGGCACCCGGCTTCGCCGGGGGGGTCTCAGCCGGAGCGCACCCTTCAGGAAGCGGGCCACCAGGGGATGGGACCCTACCGTCCTCCCCTCGACTCTGGCATGCTGTGCAGAGATGGCAGCTGCATACACCTTGATGGTGGAAGGTGTAAGTCCCCTGTCAAACAGGGACTGAAGGAACAGTAAAATGGTCGGCAGGGGGCAGTGCGTAGGCTCTTCCCCCTGTGTCAGGCACCAGTCGGGTCGGGGGCCTGTCGGGACAGCAGGTCTGCCACCCTGTTGGCAGCACCTGGCAAATACATAGCCCGCAGGCTCCGAAGGTGTTGATGGGCCCATCGCAACAGCTGCTGGGCCACTTTCAAACACTGTAGGGACTTGGTGCCTCCCTGGTGGTTGATGTAGTACACCACTGTGGAATTGTCCGTCCTTACCAGCACATGCCTGTCGGCTAGGTCTGGGAGGAAGTGCTGTAGGCCGAGAAATACAGCCTGTAGCTCCAACACGTTGATGTGCTGTTGCTGCTGCCGTGGACTCCAGCAGCCCCTGATCGTCCGGCACTGCCAGACTGCATCCCATCCTTCCAGGGAGGCATCCGTGGTGATGACCTCCCTCAGGGAAGGGATAACGGCTAGGGGAACACCCTGCATGAGGTACGTCCTCCTCCTCCATGGACAGAGGAGCCTGAAGCAGGCGTGCGTGACCTTCACCAGCCTGTGGCCGTGCAGTGCGGGGTGGAGGTGGAGGTCGTTCAGCCACCTCTGAAGTGGACGAAGGTCCAGGAGGCCCAGCGGGACCAGAGAGGAGGCTGCTGTAAGCATGCCCAGCAGGCGCTGAAACGTCCTCAGGGTGAGTGACCTGCCCTGTCTGAAGTGGCCAATCAGCTGGCGGATTTTGTGGATCCTGGCCTGGGAGGGGGTTGCCCTCAACGACCGCGAATCTAATTGCATACCTAGGAAGATGGTCTCCTGGCTGGGCACCAGAGAGCTCTTCCTGTGGTTGACCCTGAGCCCCAGCCCTGCAACATGCATGAGCACAGCCGCAACGTCGGTGTGGGCCTGTGCTTCTGACCGAGAGCAGATGAGCCAGTCGTCGAGGTATGGTAGGACACGTATGCCCCGCGCCTGAAGTGGCGCCAATGCCGCTGCCACACATCTGGTGAACACACGGGGTGCCAGCGCTATGCCAAAGGGCAGGACACGGAACTCGTACGCCTGGCCCTCGAAGGCAAACCGCAGGAATTGCCTGTGGTGTGGCGCAATTGGTACATGAAAGTAGGCATCTTTGAGGTCGATGGTGGTAAACCAATCGCCCTCCTAGATGTGTTGTAGCACATCCACAGTACGCAGCATGTGGAATTTCAGGACCTTCAAATGCCCGTTCAGGGACCTCAGGTCGAGGATTGGGCGGAAACAAGGAAATACATTGAGTAAAACCCACCCTGCTGTTTCTTCCTGTCGACTGGAGAGATCGCTCCTTTTCCCAGGAGGGTGACGATCTCCTGGCGTAGGACGAGGGCCTTCCCCGGGTGGCCCATGATGGTGGTCTTGACCCCTTGGAAACGTGGCGGTCGGCGGTGGAACTGGATGCGGTAACCCTCTGTGAGGGTCGCCAATACCCAGGGGTCTGGGGTCAGCACTTTCCAATGCCAGAGCTGCTGGCTGGAAAAGTGGCCGACCGCCGGCGTGATGATATCACCGCCGCCTAGTTCGCCCCCGGCGGCCTCCGGGGGGGCGACGAGGCGCGGGCTGGGGGTAGGGGGCGGCGCTGCGGGTACGGGAGGTGGTGGGGTGACGAAAGTCATCCACACGCCTAGAGTCCTGGCGGGTACGCGGCCGAGATGGCAGTACTGGTGTAGGCCCCCTGAAGGTTGAAGCCGTGTTGCCATGCTGGTACACCTGGCGACGAACTGCTGCCGTGCTTGCACGACCTGTGCACTCCTGTCCAGGGCCTGCTGTGCAGCCTGGCCAAACAACTCCCCGGGGTGGACCGGGAGAGAACGAAGCACCCGTCTGTCAGACTCCGCCAGCGGAGACTGGGCCAGCCATATTTGGCGGCGGGCGAGGGTGAGGTAAGACATTAGCCTACCCAACTCCCGTGAGGAGTATGCGAAGGCCTGGAGTGCCGCCTCACAAAGTTGCTGCGACGCTGGGTCCGTCCCCTGCAGCGTCTGGGTGAGGGCCGGCATCAGGTGGGACATAGAGTTTCCGATGCGTCCCATACGCGCCGCCGTGTCGTAGCCCCGAACAATGAGGTCGTCAGTCATGCGGCACTGAGCACGGGGGCACCGGGCGTCAGGCCGCAGAGCCTCGTTAGGAGACAGAACCAGCGCAGCCATGGATGGCTCTATGTTGGGCATCCGTTGGAGGCCGTAGGCGGGGGCATCTTGCATAGCTGCCAGCGCCCTGCAGTCTCTGGGGAGGTGAGAAAAGCGCTTAGTGTCAGCCCAGCACCTCTGCAGCCCCTCGATATATGGGCTTGAGAGTGGCACAGTCAACATGGGGGGCTGCGCGGAGCCCCTGAAGAAGGCACTCTGCCAAGGCTGGGCCACTGAGGGTGTGTCCAACCCCAGGCGGGCCAATGCTGCTTTCAAGATTGGCTGGATGTAAGGTCGCTCAGCCTCCGATGCCTCTGCTGTGCTAGGGCTGGTGGTCTGGGAGCCAGCGTGAGAGGCGGACTCGTGGGGCTCAGATTCATCACATACCAGGCTCTCAGAAGCCTGGATGGAGAGAACGTCTAGGCCGCCGGTCTCGGCGGCCGGTGACAGGGATGGTGGTGATGGTGACCGTTCAGGCTGCCAGGGAGTTGAGGTGTGCGCGAGGACACTGCCACCCTGTGCACTCTCTGCCGGAGGCTGGAGATTGGCCAGCAGGGTCTTCATCGCCTGCAGCTCAGCAGACATCCTGTCGAACTTCTGGGCCAAGTTGCCCGGTCGCTTCTTTTTCGCCTCGGGGGTGGCAGTGTGCACTATAGTGGCATTTGTCGTTTCCTGGACTGGATGTCATTGGAAAAAGTGTTTATTCCTAGTAGCTATATTTATTTTGTATTAACTGGTGATTTCGCCTCATTCAAACAAAATGACAGCGCTCTCTCTTGCCAAGTAGAACTGTGGGCGTAAAGATGATGCTGTTCATTATGCGCCCCACCCACAAGGCGTATGTTTAGGCAATCTGACTCACACGGTCATAAGGCAAGGCCACATATGGGTTTGGTTTGACTGTTCAATGGTGTGCTCTATGATGGACATGCATTACCCTCTGTAACACCTGAAGAAAAGATTTGTTGGTTCAACCCCAATTCCGAAAAAGCTAGGACATTGCAAATAAAAATGTAAAATGTAAATACATTTTTTTTTATAAATGTACAAGCAACATATTTGCTTAAGGACAACAAGAACAGCATATTAATTATTGAATAGAAAAAACAGAAAAAGTATGCGGTATTTGCATTAATTTCAAATTGGCATGCCAGCAATGCATTTTGGAAAAGTTGGGACGGTGCAACAAAAGATAGGAAGGAACAGTCGCGTCTGTGACTGTCTGTCACTTTATCATGTTTTCCTTTTCACTATGCACAAAATGTAACAGATTTGAACTGTAAGACAACTATTTTAGCACCTGAACTCTACACTGTTGTGACTTTGTATAGAATGCAATTAGGCCATGTTTTCCTTTTTTTTTTTGAAAATATGGTGTCTGGATGGCAGCAGCATATGTTGGTCAAAACGAGTATACATCATATAACATGATGCACACAATGCGTGCAGTAACCCTGCGGCGCTTGCTGGACCCTGCCGCTGCGGCTGGCATCGCTTCCTGCCCCCTCACGGCCTGGGGGGCGTCTGGCTGAGGGCCTATCTGAGCGAGCCTGGCGGTTCAGGTTGCCACGCTCAGGCACATGCAGTCGGCACAGGCCATGTCAGTTAACCCCTGCCGTAGGTGTTCAATCCCCAGACAAAGGGGGCACTCACGGTGGCCGTCCTCCGGCTCGAGGGGGGCCAGGCAGTTGGCGCAAGAGTGGAACATCTGCGACATAGCAATGAATTGGGGCGAGAGCACCCCAATAACAAGACAAGAAATAAATAGCCAAACAGGCAGAAAACAACCAAACAGCTGGGGCGAACACACCCGCTGCCGGCAGTAACGGTGTGAGGGCATGAGCGAGACCACCCGGCTTCGCAAACCCGTTGACAGACCGTGAATAAAAACAATTCAGCGTGACGGTATGTTGTAATTGGCGTATTAAACTGAAAAGATAGCTAGCCTGTTAGCAGGCACTGACAGAGGCTACACCAAACAAAGTTGGCGTTCGATTAACTGAAAGGGCGCCGTGCGCCACAATCAGTTTGGCAAGCTAAAAACTGCGGCGAGAACACCGCTCAAACCAACCTGTAATAAAATAAAACAGCTTACCTCAAAAGTAAAGCGCCAAGGCCAATCTCCAGCAGCGTGGAACACCGCCACGGAGGGCTAGGTCGGATAGCTCCACCGAGCGAGAACACTCAGACAAACGGAGCACTTACAAATGAGAAAAAAAAATCCGAAGAAAATTGGAATTATAATGACTAATACGCAGTTTCTTGGGGGATGCGAGTGCACTGCCCCAACCCCGAGGGTAACAAAACTTTTTCGGCGCTAGTCCAATATTCAAACTTCCGCGCAAACTTGCAACCTGCAAAACGCGAGAAGATGAAAGGGATCATTTCCTGGGTTCACCGGTCTTTTATGCCGGTCACGGGGTCACGAGGTGACGTCACCCAGGTCACAAGTGACTTTGTTGTTATTATTACTCGACCTGCACGTTCGTGTGATGGACATCCATGTGCTGAAAGCACCGCCTCTGGCGGTCAGGAGAAACGAAATAGAAGTGTACTTTCCATACGAACCTAGTTCAGTTCCTAGGTTATCACATTTCCCCCAAGGGTGTCAAAATGGACCAGGGGAAGGTCGATGCAGTCCTCAACTGGCTAACCCCCACAACTGTCAAGGGGCTCCAAAGACTTCTGGGTTTCGCTAATTTCTATCGAAGGTTCACCCGAAACTACAGCTTGCTAGTTTCCCCGCTCACAAATCTCCTCCGGGCTAAACCCAAGACACTCCAGTGGTCACCTGAGGCCAACCAGGCCCTGGCCAACCTGAAAGCCTCCTTCTCCTCTGCTCCACTCCTCACACTCCCAGACCCAACGAAACCCTTCATTGTAGAGATAGATGCCTCCACCACCGGGGAAGCTCAGTCCCCGGTACATCGGACCCTTTCAGATTCTGCAGCAGGTCAACCCCGTCACATTTAAGTTATGCTTGCCCTCACATTACCGTATTCACCCCACCTTCCATGTTTCTTTGCTTAAGCCTTAGCGTGCACCCTATCGTGTTTCCCGTTCTCCTCCAGAGTCTGATGCACGACCGGACCCGCCTTTGCCACTCCTGTTGGACGATGGCCCAGCCTATTCGGTCAATGCCATCCTCGATTCCAGATGCCGGAGGGGCCGCCTGGAGTACCTGGTGGACTGGGAGGGGTACGGTACGGAGGAACGCTCGTGGGTCCCGAGGGAAGACATCCTGGATCCCAACCTGCTTACGGCTTTCCACGCCGAGCATCCGGACCATCCCGCTCCCCGAGGTAGAGGTCATCCCAGGCGGCGTGTCCGGCGCGCGGGCCGTCGCGCCCCAGGAGCGGCCCCTGAAGGGGGGGGGTGATGTCAGGTCTGCATCAGATCTGACCACAACCACGCCCCCTCACTCTGCTTCACAAACCCACAACTCCTTAATCTCCTTAATGTGTGTGTGTGTGTGTGAGAGAGAGAGAGAGAGAGAGAGAGTTCTGTGTGTGCAGGTAAATGTTAGTTTGCCACCAATGCCTCAGTCCTGCCCTCTGTCATGGTGCTTAGAAGAAGAAAAAGAAAGCTAGCTGGCTCAAAGTTTGTGCTTGTTTAGCCAAAAATGTTGTAGCCTCTCAACACTGCTGCTTATTAGTTCTCTTTGCTTGTCTTGTCTGTGTGTAGCCATGTTTCCTAGCTGTTTACAGCATTCCTGTGCACTGGTGTCAGTGTGGACAAGCCCTATGTAAGGCTACAAGAAAGAAGAGTTATCATAGAGCACTTCTCTCTTAGTGACACCCCACACACCCTGTAATCTTGCTTTTTTTGGAAAGCAAGCAAGCCTGCCTCCTTCGCCTCCTTGAACTTGTAGAAAAATTTCTGTGCAGCGTTACAGGCAGTGGGCCGGCCCAGGCTAATACAAAGGCCAAAAATAAAGAAATTGAAAGTGCCATGTAATTGAGATCAAAATGGGTCTCTGGTGGTTATTTCAGTCCCAATTACATGCCACTCCTCCATTTCTGTAAGTTGACCTTTTCAGTTTTTATTCATTTTATGCAGAAGTCACTATTTGAATCAGTCCTGTTCTGTTTGATGTTGCCGAGTGCTGTTGATAGGTATGAGAATTTTGTACAATGTAGACCAAATACAGGTGACCAGATTTGAGTTTATGAAAAAGAGGGCACCTTGGCGGGGGTAACATAGCCCTGTTGTTTGAGGTTACTAAGCGCTGTCAGCAGGAAAAAGAGTTAAAAAGTGCAGGAGACTGAAGGTGAACCAGCAACTAACACTAAGTGAATGGGGCACAGTAACTAACTTTCAGTTTCATTTCGCTATGCCCCATTCAATTAACATTAATTACTGGGTCATTATTAGGACTATGTTGCACCTAATTTTGTGGTTCTTTTTCCTACAGACAACATTCAGTGACCTTGAACAACAGGGCTATTGACTGATTCATGTTGGATTTCTCCTTTAATGTATTACATGTGCAAATACAAATGTGTCCACAGACATGGTGACTATATGGAGAAAAAACACTGTCTCAAAAGGCTGTTTGAATTCTTGACCATTTTGGAATTTGTCTTTTCAAAGTTTCTCCCTATAAAACAACAATGCCACAGTAAATGATATATAGAAAATAAAATATAATTATTTGTATGGGCACAAAATAAGACATTTTAAGAAAGTTAAGAAAAAAAGTATTGGAGAGGAAGGATTTAGAGCTCTTGCATCAGCACTGAGATCAAACCCCTCACACATGACAGGAGACATGACACACATGAGAATCACAAGACACAAGACTGAGTTACTCACTCAACACACACACACACACGCACACACACACACACAGTTATTTCCAGAACCCATGAGATAATAACTGCTCCCCTCTTTGGTGTGTGTGTGTCCTTCAGCTGATCTGATGAAGTGTTTCCTTCTCTCTCCTACAGCCTGTCATACTGCAGTATTGGAGAGGAAGGCTTCAGATCTCTTGCATCAGCACTGAGATCAAACCCCTCACACATGAGAGAGCTGCAGCTGAGTGGGAATAAAGCAGGAGACTCAGGAGTGAAGCATCTTTCTTCTCTTCTGAAGGATCCCAACTGTAAACTGGAGAAACTGCAGTGAGTATCACAAGACACAAGAGTTACTCATTCAACACACACGCACAAACAGTTATTTTCCAGAACCCATGAGGTAATAACCGCTCCTCTCTTTGGTGTGTGTGTGTCCGTCAGCTGATCTGATGAAGTGTTTCCTTCTCTCTCCTACAGCCACAAGAGTTACTCACTCAACAATCCATCACACACACTCATGCATGCATACCCACACAAACAACCATGTGTCACTCATTGAGATTTAGATGGTTAATATTCATTTTCATCTGCCTACGAACCTTTACTGTACTTGAAACTCCATCTTGCCTTTCCCGGTCCCGTGATTAAATCCCTTATTCCTCCTAGTCTCTCTGACTGCAGTATCTCAGAGAAAGGCTATTCTAGTCTGGCTTCAGTCCTGAGGTTAAACCCCAATTACCTCAGAGAGCTGGATCTCAGAGGAAATGATCCAGGAGAATCAGGAGTCAAACTGCTTTTAGACCTTAAGGAGGATCCACAGTGTAAACTCACAAATGTCCAGTAAGTATTTTACAGTGGACTGCTTGGTATTTTGTCAGATACATGATTTCAGTTGAACATAATGATTGATGATTGTATTGTGTGCTTGCAGTTCTATTTTTGTTGTGGTGGAAACACCTCGAGTAGAAAAGTTGAAAGTAGTTATGCCTTTGTTCTGTATTAAATGAAATATTTTCAGTCAAATGTCTACACAGAAATGTCATTAGTCATACAGTGTTCATTACTAGGCGTGGAATATATCCCCACAGATATGGGAGTTCCTCTTCATTCAACACTTTTATGCAAACATCAGTGATGTGTGTTTGTGTGAGATGAGATGAAAGGTTTCCTTTTGTCCTCCATATTTGTGCAGGTTCCTGAAAAGTGCTGCTGCTGAGGAAGCCTGTGCTGCTGTGGCTTCAGCTGTGGGTTCAAACCCCTTAATCATGACTCAGCTGGATCTGAGTGGACTCATACCAGGAGCCTTGGGAGTGACTCAGCTGTGTGCTTTACTGGAGGATCCCCACTGCAGACTAAACACATTAAGGTCAGTGGATGCTGTTGGGTCACAACTGAGGTGAAGGGTCACCTAGTGGCCAACATTTGAATAAGCAGTGACCCAACATTAAAAAGGGGGAAATTAGCCCTAATGTCAGTGGATATTGTTATGATACTTTACTGCAAGGGGGTGTGAGTGGTGAGATTGTCATCAAGGTGACATACAAAGGTAGCCTGGCTGTCGCACCAGGCTTGTATATGGAGCTTGGTCTGGCTAAGATCCCATTTACCTGGAGTCCTCAGAGAGGGGGAGCAAGGGAGAGAGAGTGTGTGTGAGCCTCAGTCCCATGTAGAATTTTTGCAAGCATACCTTAACAGACGACCTCTGTCTCTGTTATCACATCACTTCATCATTAAAATGAAAGCTTCCTGAAGTGCGAATGAAAAAAACCCAAAACATTTCCTTCATTGTAGGCCTGTGTACAACACTATATTTCCACCGTGTTTGGTCGAAATGTGGTACAAATATGTGGGCTACTGCTATTAAAAATGTTCTGGTTGCAGTGTAACATTGCTAACATTCTTATACTTTACTTGAATTTGACATGAGACACGAACATCAACTGTAAGTAATCCACAGTGTTAATGGTTTCTGGGTGTATTCAAATAAATGCACTAAAATAGACTGTTGTTAACTGCAGGTATCGCATCATTTTGACATTATCTGTAGCCTCTGAGTCGTTGAGGAATGAATTGATTCTTTTTAATGGCTCTGAAATGAACGAGGCAAACTTGTTAAGCCTGCCTCCTTCGCGCTGGAGTAAAAGCTTGTCTCTCATTGGTTCCCTATTTCAGGGGCAAAGGAAGAGCCTTTAGGCTGGTTGGCCAGATTGACTTTGAACTTGTACAAAAATTTCTATGCAGCGTCACAGGCAGTGGGCCGGCCCAGGCTAATACAAAGGCCAAAAATAAAGAAACTGACAAGTGCCATGTAATTGAGATCAAAATGGTTCTCTGATGGTTATTTCAGTCCCAATTACATGCCACTCCTCCATTTCTGTAAGTTGACCTTTTCAGTTTTTATTCATTTTTATGCAGAAGTCACTATTTGAATCAATCCTGTCCTGTTAGATGTTGCTGAGTGCTGTCGATAGGTATGAGAATTTGGTACAATGTGGACCAAATACAGGTGACCAGATTTGAGTTTGTGAAAAAGAGGGAACCTTGGCGGGGGTAACATAGCCCTGTTGTTTGAGGTTACTAAGCACTGTCAGCAGGAAAAAGAGTTAAGAAGTTTGATACAGGAGACTGAAGGTGAACCAGCAACTAACACTAAGTGAATGGGGCACAGTAGCTAACTTTCAGTTTCATTTCGCTATGCCCCATTCAATTAACATTAATTACTGGGTCATTATTAGGACTATGTTGCACCTAATTTTCTGGTTCTTTTCCTACAGACAACATTCAGTGACCTTGAACAACAGGGCTATTGACTGATTCATATCGGATTTCTCCTTTAATGTATTACATGTGCAAATACAAATGTGTCCACAGACATGGTGACTATATGGAGAAAAAACACTGTCTCAAAAGGCTATTTGAATTCTTGGCCATTTTGGAATTCTTCTTTTCAAAGTTTCTCCCTATAAAACAACAATGCCACAGTAAATGATATATAGAAAATAAAATATAATTATTTGTATGGGCACAAAATAAGACATTTTAAGAAAGTTAAAAAAAAAAGTATTGGAGAGGAAGGATTTAGAGCTCTTGCATCAGCACTGAGATCAAACCCCTCACACATGACAGGAGACACGACACACATGAGGATCACAAGACACAAGAGTTACTCAGTCAACACACACGCGCGTGCACACACACACACACACACACACAGTTCTTTTCCAGAACCCATGAGATAATAACTGCTCCCCTCTTTGGTGTGTGTGTGTCCTTCAGCTGATCTGATGAAGTGTTTCCTTCTCTCTCCTACAGTCTGTCATACTGCAGTATTGGAGAGAAAGGCTTCAGATCTCTTGCATCAGCACTGAGATCAAACCCCTCACACATGAGAGAGCTGCAGCTGAGAGGGAATGAAGCAGGAGACTCAGGAGTGAAGCATCTTTCTTCTCTTCTGGAGGATCCCAACTGTAAACTGGAGAAACTACAGTGAGTATCACAAGACACAATACTGAGTTATTCACTCACACACACACATACACACACATACACACACACTACCAGAAAAACACCCACCACTCAGTCTCTCTGTATCTCTCTCAAACACACACACAAGCACAAACACACACACACAGCACTCACTGTCTCAATATCTCTCTCAAACACACAAGCATACACACACCAGTCCCTTCATAGCTTACTTTCTTACTTTCACTCACACACACCATTCACTCCACCAGTTAATCACTTTTTTACTGACAAACACACACACACACACACACACACACACCAGTCCCTTCAAAGCTTACTTTCTTTCTCTTTCATACTCACACACACTTTTGACTCCATCAAATATTCACTCACACACACACACACACACACACACACGCACACACACTTTTTTGTCTCACATGTCTAACATTTCCAGACCCATGAGTTAATAATTGCTCCCCTCTTTGGTGTGTGTGTGTCCTTCAGCTGATCTGATGACGTGTTTCCTTCTCTCTCCTACAGCCTGTCAGACTGCAGTATTGGAGAGGAAGGCTTCAGATCTCTTGCATCAGCGCTGAGATCAAACCCCTCACACATGAGAGAGCTGCAGCTGAGTGGGAATGAAGCAGGAGACTCAGGAGTGAAGCATCTTTCTTCTCTTCTGGAGGATCCCAACTGTAAACTGGAGAAACTACAGTGAGTATCACAAGACACAATACTGAGTTACACACACACACACAGACATACACACACATACACACACACTACCAGAAAAACACTCACCACTCAGTCTCTCTGTATCTCTCTCAAACACACACACAAGCACAAACACACACACACAGCACTCACTGTCTCAATATCTCTCTCAAACACACAAGCATACACACACCAGTCCCTTCAAAGCTTACTTTCTTTCTCTTTCATACTCACACACACTTTTGACTCCATCAAATATTCACTCACACACACACACACACACACACACACACACACGCACACACTTTTTGTCTCACATGTCTAACATTTCCAGACCCATGAGGTCATAACTGCTCCCCTCTTTGGTGTGTGTGTGTCCTTCAGCTGATCTGATGAAGTGTTTCCTTCTCTCTCCTACAGCCTGTCATACTGCAGTATTGGAGAGGAAGGCTTCAGATCTCTTGCATCAGCACTGAGATCAAACCCCTCACACATGAGAGAGCTGCAGCTGAGTGGGAATGAAGCAGGAGACTCAGGAGTGAAGCATCTTTCTTCTCTTCTGAAGGATCCCAACTGTAAACTGGAGAAACTACAGTGAGTATCGCAAGACACTATACTGAGTTACTCACTCAACACACACTCACACACACACACATACACACACACACACTGGGTGAAGTAATGTTAGTATCTGGAGAAAATACAGTGAGAATCAGAGGACACAATACTGAGTTACTCACACAATACTAACTCCATTACACACACACACACACACACACACACACACACACAGCACTCACTGTCTCAGTATCTCTCTCAAACACACAGACAAGCACACATACACCAGTCCCTTCATAGCTTACTTTCTTACTTTCACTCACACAGACACCATTCACTCCACCAGTTAATCACCTTTTTACTGACAAACACACACACACACACACACACACACACACACACACACACACACACACACACACCAGTCCCTTCAAAGCGTACTTTCTTTCTTTTTCATACTCACACACAGGTTCTTGTGACTCCATCAGATATTCACTCACACACACACACACACACACACACACACACACACAGTTTTCTGTCTCAGATGTTCAACATTTCCAGACCCCATATGGTAATAACTGCTCCCTTCTTTGGTGTGTGTGTGTCCTTCAGCTGATCTGATGAAGTGTTTCCTTCTCTCTCCTACAGCCTGTCATACTGCAGTATTGAAGAGGAAGGCTTCAGATCTCTTGCATCAGCACTGAGATCAAACCCCTCACACATGAGAGAGCTGCAGCTGAGTGAGAATGAAGCAGGAGACTCAGGAATGAAGCATCTTTCTTCTCTTCTGGAGGATCCCAACTGTAAACTGGAGAAACTACAGTGAGCATCACAAGACACAATACTGAGTTACTCACTCACACACACTACAACACACAAACACACACACACTGGGTGAAGTACAGTTAGTATCCCCACTGGAAACTGGAGAAAATACAGTGAGAATCAGAGGACACACAAACACTCACACACACACACACACACACACACCAGTCCTTTCAAAGCTTACCTTATTTCTGTTTCATACTCACACACAGGCATTTGTGACTCCATCAGATATTCACTCTCTTTCACACACACACACACACATACACACACACTCTTGCACACACACACACACACACACACACACACACACAGTTTTCTGTCTCAGATGTCCAACATTTCCAGAAGTCATGAGGTAGTGACTGCTCAGTGGTCAGTGGATTCTGTTGGGTCACTGCTGAGGTGAAAGGTCACCTAGTGGCCAACATTTGAATAAGCAGTGACCCAGGTCCCAGCAGCAGAAACCCAACAGAGTAAATCCAAAAATATGCTGACAAACACTCAATAAGAAATAACGGAATTAAGAGAAAAATAGTCCACTTAGTTCAGTCTCTGCAGTCTTTCAGACAGAGGACAAGGGTCAGTGGCTGTGGGGCTCCCTGGTAGACTGTCCTCACACAAGCGGTCATGCCCATCCAGTCACGGTGGTCATCAAACCAACAGGGATAGTTACAGTATTTTAGGCAGCAGGCAGTGAGCGTTGAGGGAGAGTCGGCCGTCTCCAGGACTGCGCTGGACTGGGGACCAGAGGACAGATATGTCAGAGGCTGGAAGTCAGCAACAAAAAGACACCAGACAGCAGAGGACACACTCATACTGTATTGCAGTAAAATATAGTTACGGGCCTGTAGGCAGCAGTAGCTGGCATTGAGGGAGGTTCAGGTGTAAAGTCACAACATCCTTCAGTGTTGTGAAGTAGGGCAGCAATAAAATACACTATAAAACTGATAGCCACTACAATTCAGGGGGCAAAAATGTTCAACTCAGTAAACACTGAGGCCCTAATGTCACTGCTAATTGATGAAATGTACGGAGGACGTTAAAACAGATCACTGAATTTTGTGAAACATGATAGGCTATTAGACAGAAGTATTAGTTATACAGTGTAGTTATAGTAGTTTGCTATCCAAAGCCTAATAAGCTTGATAACAGCCATCGATGTTCCTCAGCTCACCAGTTCACGGTTCATTTCATAGTGAAACGACAGCTAATGGTAACTGTTTCGGGCACAGAAAAACGTAACTGAAAATAATTCCTGCGCCCCTCTCTGTTAGCTTTAGCTACTGTTTCACAAATATTGCCTATAGTTGGGTGTCCATCCAACTATTTAATGTGCATGGAAGTTATGCAAATAAGAAACACTTGGCTGGAAACACTTGCAAAGTCGTATCATTCCCTAATTTAATTTGCTCAAGGGGGGTGGATTAACACTTCATGTGAATAAGGCATAATGTGATTAAAGTGGATGGAAAATGTTTAATTTGCGTATATTCACATTTACTCACATGCATATCTGTCCATAGACGTTAATCCCACAGCTGGTTGGAACACATTACTTGATTAGCCTATATGGTTTTTATTTGCATGACACAGTTGATGGAAACACACACAAACACACACATTCTTGAGCTGAATGTTTGTTAATGTGAATATGAAATGTGAATAAGTTGAATGGAAACCCAGCTTGTGTTACACCAAATTCTCTCTATTGATTATTTCAAATCAGATTTCTCCTTTAAGAGCGTGTAAATATGAATAAGATACATAAGATGCCATCTCAACATTTCTTGACCTCATTCCAGGTCTGTACAGGGTTGACAAATCACTTGACCCAACTGCTGCCAAAACAGTGACTTTCTTTCAGTGTTGTTGAGTGGAGGTTAATATTTTAAAAGTAATACAAACAAAATACTATCATTTCTTGGGATTTCAAGGCTATCCATAACTGAAGAAAGACATATCTGAGAAACAAAATATCAGGCTGAATATTAGCATGATTGGCTAGAGACATTGGGGACTGTCTGGACAGTAGCATGTTTCTAAAACCCTGTTGACAAGACAGATTGTTTGCCAGATTTGTCAGAATATGCAAATTATATATCTCATTAACTATCTCAATAATATATCTGATTAACTATGTGTGAAACAACAATGTCCCAATCAGAAATCATCTACAGAATCATCGAGAGAGGTTTGGTAGTGACCTTTATCTAAAAGTTGTTGATTTTAAACTGTATAATATCCTTACCCTCTCGATCAGTGGTTTAGTCCACATCACCCCCCCCCACTCCAATAGAGGTTTAGTGTTATGTGTAGAGTTAACGCATTACCCCCATGTCCACACTCCACCTCATCAGTGTTCTCCCACATGTTCAACATTTCCAGAACGGGGGTTACGTATGTAACCACGGTTCTATGAATTTCGGATGACCGCCAGAGGCAGTGCCTTCAGCACCTGGATGTTCATCACATGTACGTGCATGTCGAGTGTTTATACCAACAAAGTCACTTGTGACAGGGATGACGTGTGCCCACGCTCCGGTACTTAAGGCACAGTTACCCCGGAAATGACCTCTTGGCAATCTTCACGTCAGAATTCCGAGTGACTGCCAAGCTCTGGCGGTCATCCGAAATTCATAGAACCGTGGTTACATACGTAACCGTCATTCTATTTCATTTCTTCTGACTGCCAGAGGCGGTGCTTTCAGCACCTGGATGACTAATACCAACAGGGTCATGAGGAAGACTCACTTACCCTTTAAAATATCATGAATGGCCTGTGAGAGTGGCTGTGGCTAGCGAATTTAGCGACTCTATAAAACCTTGCAAATGTGCAAATAGATACCCAAGAAGCAGCAGCACAGATATCTGTAAGTGGAACTCCCCGTAGGGCCGCCCATGATGTAGCCATCCCCCAAGTCGAGTGGCTTCGAACAAGAGGAGGGACTAGAAGGCCACTAGCGGTGTATGCATAACTGATGGCCTCCACTATCCACTTGGGCATGGCCTCTCTTTTGCCCCGTGTAGCAGACAAACAGTGAGTCCGACTGCCGGAACCCAGCAGTCATTTGGACACACGCCCTGTGTGCTCGTACTGGACAGAGCAGGCCATCGCCTTGACCCTGCTCGTCCCCCTGAGGTAAGGGTCTGAGGGCTGCCAGTCTGACTGGTTGGTTTACATAAGCCAGGGTGACATTTTTTGGTAAGAAAGACGGGTTCAGCCATAGGGTTACGCCCGTACCATCGGGACTCCACTGAAGACAGTCCTGGCTGACAGACAGAGCGTGCAACTCACTCTTTTAGCCGATGCCATTGCTAAAAGAAAAGCGGTCTTCAAGGAAAGCCACTTAAGCTCAGACCTCTCAAGAGGTTCGAATGGGGGCTGAGATACTGCCCTCAGTACCAGGGGCAGGTCCCAAGAGGGTGTTGACCTCCGTTGAGGGGGCCTTAGCTGATAGGTGCCCTTAAGGAAGCGGGACACTAGGGTATGCGAACCCACGGTCGTGCCATCCACCCTATTGTGCATAGCGGATATTGCTGCTATATACACTTTGATGGTAGACGCTGCGAGACCCTCGTCAAAGCGTGACTGCAAAAAACTAAGAATCACTGGAACCGGACAGGAAGTTGGTTCCTGGTTACGTACCTGGCACCACTCCTTGAACAGCTGGAGTTACGGATGGTCCGTACGACTCCGGGGTCACATGCCCCTAACAGTGGCTCGGGCCCTTCAATGGCCACCCCCACAGCTGTAGCCGTATGGGATTCGGGTGCCAAATTTGGCCTCCCAGCTGAGTGAGGAGGTCTGCCCGCACAGGGAGACGCCAGGGTTCGGCATCCAGCAGTCTGTAAAGTACTGGGAACCAGATTCTTCCCAGCCACTTGGGGGCTACCAGAAGCACCTTGTGACCCTCCTTGAGGATCCTTTCTAAAGTAGGTAGTGTAAGTGGGAGCGGGGGCAATGCATACAGGAGCTGCCGTGGCCATGCATGCGCTAAGGCGTCCTGGCCCAAGGGGCTCGTTGACTCCCCGAGTGAAAACCAGAGGGGTGAGTGGGTCGTGACCTGAGAGGCGAAAAGGTCCACCTCTGCTCTGCCATGCCAGTGCCACATGGCCTGCACCACTTCTGGATGTAATCTCCACTCCCCTGGGTGTGGGTGCTGCCGTGACAAAAAATCTGCAGCCATATTCTGTGTGCCTGGCAGATGTACTGCTCTCAGGCTCAATAGACGAGGATAGGCCCATGTCAAAAGCTGCTGCGTAATCCGCAGGGACGGTTGGGACCTGGTACTCCCCTGATGGTTTATATGATAAACCACCGACGTATTGTTCGATCTTACAAGGACATGTCTCCCTGAGAGGACTGGGAGGAAATGTTTGAGAGCGAGAAAGACAGCCTGTACCTCCAACACATTTATGTGTTCCTGATGTCAAGGCTTCCATGAGCCTCTGACGGCCCTGCACTGCCAGACGGTGCCCCATCCGGTTAGGGATGCGTCTGTTGTAACAACTTCCCTGCGGGAAGGTATGGACCCCAAAGGGACTCCCTGAGTCAGGTGTGAGCGCCTCCTCCAGGGGTGCAGATGTTATACTGATGGAATAAAACCCACTGTTTTGTAAATGTGGCTCTAATTGCTCGATGGCACCCTTCTCCAGGAGGGCCCAAATTTCCTGGCGCAGTACCAGAGCCTTCGTCGTGTCTTTCATGACGGTCATTTTGACCCCTAAGGAACTCGGTGCTCTGCGTTTGAACTGGATGCTGTATCCGTCTGAGAGGGTGGACACCACCCAGGGGTCTGGTGTAAGCACTTCCCAGGCCTTGAGCTGTTGCCTGGTGAAGCGTCCGACCGCCGGAAGAGAGTAGTCAGTTTCTTTTGCCACACCCCCCCCCCTCCTGGAGGGGCGACGGTCAGATGTTGGTCCTCGCCATGCTGGGCGAAGGGCCTGGCTAATGGTCGGCGAAATCCCTCAGGTGGAGGTGCCGCCGGAAATGACTGGATGGTCTTTGTCGCCCTGGTGGGCCTCTGCCGCGGAGGTGCACGGTGCAGGCTGGCAAACTGCTGCCTGGTTCGTGTCACCTGTGCACTACGCACCAAGGCTTGCTGAGCGGCAGGGTCATAAAGCGTTCCAGGAACCACTGGCAGAGAGCGGAGGGCTTTCCTGCAGGGCTCTGAGAGTGGTGATTGAGCCAACCATATTTGCCGCCGTGCCAAGGTCAAGGATGACATCAGCCTACCTAGCTCCCTGGACATATAGGCAAAAGCCCGCAGTGAAGCATCACTAAGGCTTTGAACAGATGGGTCTGCTCCAGAGGACTGGAGTGTCTGAGAGAGTGCCAATATCAGGTGAGACATAGAGTTACCTATGCGCGCAGCACGGGCTGCAGCGTCATAGCTCTTACCAATATAGTCATCAGTTAAACGACACTGTGGCCTGGGGCAGCGTGCATCAATGCCTCATCAGGCGAAAGGATCAGGGCGGCCAGCGCTGGTTCTATAGTGGGCATTCGATCCAAACCATAGCTAGCTGGGTCCTGCATGTTCATCAAGGCCTTACAGTCGCTGGGAAAATGAGAATAGCGTCTGGGGTCTGTCCAGCATCTCTGCAACTCCTCAACATAAGGGGCAGAAGGTGGGACACTAAAGGTAGTAGAAGGGGAGGCCTGCTTAAAAAAGGCGCTATGCCTAACCAGCTCAGCCTGCAGTACGTCCAACCCCAGACGTGCAAGTGCTATTTTCATAGCGGGCTTAACCACTGATGCCTGGCTGGCTACTGAGCCCTTCACTGAACTGGCCCCCGAGTCATGAGACCCCACACCTGTCTGCCGCTCTTCCCACTCATCAAGAGTGGCCAGGCTCTCTGAAGCCTTGGTGCAGAGAATGTCATCCTCCTGGACCTCCACTTCTGGGGACAGTACTGGAGGAAGAATTTCGGGAGGAGATGGAGAGAAAGCTGCGGCAAGACCGCCAGCAGGCTGTGCTCCAGGCTGTTACATGCCAAGAAGAATTGCCTTTATTTAGGCAAACTCGGAGGCCAAAGTGCCCACCTTCTGACCTAAGGGGTCTACTCTCATACGCTTAGGTCTGGAGGTGACCTGCTGCTCAATTCTAGGGCGCTTATGTGTGGGGGACACGCCAGGGTCTCTCTGTGCTGGGGGCAGTTGAGGGCTTAAAATGCTCTCCAACTGAGCCAACCTAGCAGTACGGGCAGCAAAGCTCAGGCAGCTGCACTCTATGCATGCCTGCTCAGTCAACCCCTGCCTGAGGTGCTCAATTCCAAGGCAGCTTGGGCACTTATCATGGCCGTCGTCCGGCTCAAGCAAGGCCAGACAACCAACGCAAGTAAACATGGCTATAATGTCACTGAGCCGTATTAGTTACCTTAAACAGTGTATTAAACACTAAATAGTCACAAAAAATAATTAGGGAGAGTCCTAGGCTTTATATTTTAGAGCTAGCCTATATGGAACAAAGCAACTAAATATGCACCAGGCCACGTAGTGTAAATAATCGAACTGAAAGTAGCCTATAGCTTAGCGGGTGAATAGAGCCGTAGCCTACCTGACTAAGGAACAATAAGGGCAAAACATCAAGCGCAAGCGAGTAACGCTTGTAAGGCTTCCCTTTAGTGAATGCGTTTAGCGAAAAAAAAACACTAAACCTGTCAAATGCATCTTCAGTCGCTTATGGTCAGGCGAGAAGACACCCACACCACCATAGTTAGCGTGCAACTAGCCACGTTAACGCTATATGCCGTCAGAGCGCGAGCACTCACACACAGCAAAAAAAAGAGAAAAGACTTACCTTAACGTCACTGGTAACAACGAACAGAAAATCGCAGCCTTTAGGAGGGCGAAAAATCCGCAGCTCCCACCACAATGGGTTGCAAGGCTCCAAGCGATTTCACACACCAAACAAACCTGCTTGGATCACGAAAAGATGCAAGAGGTCATTTCCGGGGCAACTGTGCCTTAAGTACCGGGGCGTGGGCAAACGTCATCCCTGTCACAAGTGACTTTGTTGGTAGAAACACTCGACCTGCACGTACATCCAGGTGCTGAAAGCACCGCCTCTGGCGGTGAGAAGAAATGAAATAGAACCCAAGGTAATAACTGCTCCTCTCTTTGATGTCACTCAACACTCACTACATCCCTTAAACACACACACACACACACACACACACACACAAACACACACACACAGCAAACACACACAGAGACACACACACACACACAAACACACAGAAACACATGCACACACACAAACACACACACACACACACACACACAGCAAACACACACAGACACACACACACACACACACACACACACACCAGTCCTTTCAAAGCTTACATTCTTTCTCTTTCATACTCACACACAGGCACTTGTGACACCATCAGATATTCACTCTCTTTCACACACAAACTCTCACACACACACACACACACACACACACACACACACAGTTTTCTGTCTCAAATGTCCAACATTTCCAGACCCCATGAGGTAATAACTGCTCCCTTCTTTGGTGTGTGTGTGTCCTTCAGCTGATCTGATGACGTGTTTCCTTCTCTCTCCTACAGCCTGTCATACTGCAGTATTGGAGAGGAAGGCTTCAGATCTCTTGCATCAGCACTGAGATCAAACCCCTCACACATGAGAGAGCTGCAGCTGAGTGGGAATGAAGCAGGAGACTCAGGAGTGAAGCATCTTTCTTCTCTTCTGGAGGATCCCAACTGGAAACTGGAGAAACTAGAGTGAGGATCACACACAAGCACAAACACACCAGTCTCTTCATATTTTACTTTCTTTCTTTCACTCACACAGACACCATTCACTCCATCAGTTAATCACTCTTACACACACACATACACACACACACACACACACACACACACATACACACATACACTCCATTCACTCCATACACACCATTCACTGGTGTCACAGACACCATTCTTACACACACACAAACACACACACACACACACTGGGTGAAGTACAGTTAGTATCCCCACTGAAAACTGGAGAAAATACACTGAGAATCAGAGGACACAATACTAAGTTACTCACTCAATACTTACTCCATCACACACACACACACCACACACACACACACACACACACTGGGTGAAGTACAGTTAGTATGCCCACTGGAAACTGGAGAAAATACAGTGAGAATTAGAGGACACAATACTGAGTTACTCACTTAATACTCTCTCCATCACATACACACACACACACACACACACACACACACACACACACACACACACACACACACACACGGGGTGAAGTACAGTTAGTATCCCCACTGGAAACTGGAGAAAATACAGTGAGAATCAGAGGACACAGTACTGAGTTACTCACTTAATACTCTCTCCATCACATTCACACACACACATACACACACACACACACACACACACACACACACACATACACACACACGCGCGCACACACACCACTCACTGTCTCAATATCTCTCTCAAACACACACACAAACACAAACACACCAGTCCCTTCATAGCTTACTTTCACTCACACAGACACCATTCACTCCACCAGTTAATCACTTTTTCACTGACAAACACACACACACACACACACACACACACACACACAGACACACAGACACAGTTTTCTGTCTCACATGTCCTACATTTCCAGACCCCATGAAATAATAACTGCTCCCCTCTTTTGTGTGTGTGTATATAATTATTTGTATGGGCACAAAATAAGACATTTTAAGAAAGTTAAGAAAAAAAGTATTGGAGAGGAAGGATTTAGAGCTCTTGCATCAGCACTGAGATCAAACCCCTCACACATGACAGGAGACACGACACACATGAGGATCACAAGACACAAGAGTTACTCAGTCAACACACACGCACACACACACACACACACAGTTCTTTTCCAGAACCCATGAGATAATAACTGCTCCCCTCTTTGGTGTGTGTGTGTCCTTCAGCTGATCTGATGAAGTGTTTCCTTCTCTCTCCTACAGCCTGTCATACTGCAGTATTGGAGAGAAAGGCTTCAGATCTCTTGCATCAGCACTGAGATCAAACCCCTCACACATGAGAGAGCTGCAGCTGAGTTGGAATAAAGCAGGAGACTCAGGAGTGAAGCGTCTTTCTTCTCTTCTGAAGGATCCCAACTGTAAACTGGAGAAACTAGAGTGAGGATCGCACACAAGCACTAACACACCAGTCTCTTCATATTTTACTTTCTTTCTTTCACTCACACAGACACCATTCACTCCATCAGTTAATCACTCTTACACACACACATACACACACACACACACACACACACACACACACACACACACACACACATACACACATACACACACACATACACACTGGGTGAAGTACAGTTAGTATCTGGAGAAAATACAGTGAGAATCAGAGGACACAATACTGAGTTACTCACTCAATTCTAATTTCATCACACTCACACACACACACTACCACGCAAACACACAGCACTCATTCTCTCTATCTCTCTCAAACACACACACAAGCACAAACACACTTGTCTCTTCGGAGCTTACTTTCTTACTTTCACTCACACACAGACACCATTCACTCCATCAGTTAATCACTCTTACACAGACACAAACACACTCACACACACACACACACACACACTGGGTGAAGTACAGTTAGTATCCCCACTGAAAACTGGAGAAAATACACTGAGAATCAGAGGACACAATACTGAGTTACTCACTCAGTACTAACTCCATCACACACACACACACACACACACACACACACACACTGGGTGAAGTACAGTTAGTATCCCCACTGAAAACTGGAGAAAATACAGTGAGAATCAGAGGACACAATACTGAGTTACTCACTTAATACTCTCTCCATCACATACACACACACACACATACACACACACACACACACACACGGGGTGAAGTACAGTTAGTATCCCCAGTGGAAACTGGAGAAAATACAGTGAGAATCAGAGGACACAATACTGAGTTACTCACTTAATACTCTCTCCATCACATTCACACACACACATACACAAACACACGCACACACACACCACTCACTGTCTTAATATCTCTCTCAAACACACACACAAACACAAACACACCAGTCCTTTCATAGCTTACTTTCACTCACACAGACACCATTCACTCCACCAGTTAATCACTTTTTCACTGACAAACACACACACACACACACACACACACACACACAGACACAGTTTTCTGTCTCGCATGTCCTACATTTCCAGAACCCATGAGGTAATAACTGATCCCCTCTTTGGTGTGTGTGTGTGTCCTTCGGCTGATCTGATGAAGTGTTTCCTTCTCTCTCCTACAGCCTGTCAGACTGCAGTATTGGAGAGGAAGACTTCAGATCTCTTGCATCAGCACTGAGATCAAACCCCTCACACATGAGAGAGCTGCAGCTGAGTGGGAATGAAGCAGGAGACTCAGGAGTGAAGCATCTTTCTTCTCTTCTGAAGGATCCCAACTGTAAACTGGAGAAACTAGAGTGAGTATCACACACAAGCACTAACACACCAGTCTCTTCATATTTTACTTTGTTTCTTTCACTCACACAGACACCATTCACTCCATCAGTTAATCACTCTTACACACACACACATACACACACACACACACACACACACACACACACACACACACACACACACACACACACACACACCAGTCTTTTCAAAGCTTACTTTCTTTCTCTTTCATACTCAAACACAGGCACTTGTGACTCCATCAGACATTCACTCTCTTTCACACACAAACACACACACACACACACAAACACACACACACACACACATGCACACACACACACACACAGTTTTCTGTCTCACATGTCCAAAATTTCCAGACCCATGAGGTAATAACTGCTCCCCTCTTTGGTGTCTGTGTGTCCTTCGGCTGATCTGATGAAGTGTTTCCTTCTCTCTCCTACAGCCTGTCAGACTGCAGTATTGGAGAGGAAGGCTTCAGATCTCTTGCATCAGCACTGAGATCAAACCCCTCACACATGAGAGAGCTGCAGCTGAGTGGGAATGAAGCAGGAGACTCAGGAGTGAAGCATCTTTCTTCTCTTCTGGAGGATCCCAACTGGAAACTGGAGAAACTACAGTGAGTATGACAAGACACAGTACTGAGTTACTCACTCAACACACACATACACACACACACACATACACACACACACTACCACACAAACACACAGCACTCACTCTCTCTGTATATCACTCAAACACCACACACACACACCACACACACACACACACACACACACACAACACACAGACACACACACCACTCCCTTCAGAGCTTACTTTCTTTCTCTTTCATACTCACACACAGACAATTTTGACTCCGTCAGATATTCACTGTTACACACACACACAGTTTTCTGTCTCAAATGTCCAACATTTCCAGGCGCCTTGAGATAATTACTGCTCCCCTCTTTGGTGTGTGTGTCCTTCGGCTGATCTGATGAAGTGTTCCTCTCTCTCCTACAGCCTGTCATACTGCAGTATTGGAGAGGAAGCTTCAGCTCTCTTGCATCAGCACTGAGATCAAACCCATCAGCTCTCAGAGAGATTCACCTGGGGAATAATTTATATAGTTCTACAAAGAATGACTCTGGACCCTCAGTACAGCAGCTGATCTCTGAACTGAAAAAAGATCCAAACTGTAAACATATAAAAATATCTGGACCCTGTTGAATTAATTCCCACTGAAATCCCCTTTAAATCTCTGTTCCATATCTGGTGGTTTATATATTAAATCATTGTTCCATATCTGGTGGTTTTTATATTAGATCTCTGTTCCATATCTGGTAGTTTATATTTATTAAATCATTGTTCCATGTCTTGTAGTTTATATATTAAATCTCTGTGCCATATCTGGTGGTTTATATATTAAATCTCTGTTCCATATCTGGTAGTTTATATATTAAATCTCTGTACCATATCTGGTAGTTATATATTAAATCTCTGTTCCATATCTGGTAGTTTATATATTAAATCTCTGTATCATATCTGGTAGTTTATATTTATTAAATCATTGTACCATGTCTGGTAGTTTATATATTAAAATCTCTGTTCCATATCTGATAGTTTATATATTAATCTCTGTTCCATATCTAGTAGTTTATATATTAAATCTCTGTTCCATATCTGGTAGTTTATATATTAAATCTCTGTATCATATCTGGTAGTTTATATTTATTAAATCATTGTTCCATGTCTGGTAGTTTATATATTAAATCTCTGTTCCATGTTTGTAGTTTATATATTAAATCTCTGTTCCATATCTGGTAGTTTTCCAGCCGTGTCTCTTAACTGTGTCTGTCTTTGTGTAGGAAGATGTTGCTTCTGTTCTCCAGTTCTGCTCCCCTGATGCAGACATGAACTGGCATCAGTCACTTCCCATTTGATTCCACAGTACATATTCCTTTACTGTGTGGAAAAGTCAGTTTTCCACTGAATGGTATCAGCTGGACTCAAACTCGACTCAGTTTGGTTTTGGGTGTTTTGTTTTCCACTGCGTAACAGTAGCGTTTAATGAGACTGGTTGCTGTAGTTCTAAACTGTCTGTGGTATCATTCTGCTCACTTGGAACCTCGACAAAGGTGGTACCAAGAATGGTACCAGGAACCAGATTTTAGTGATGGATAAGCAAACAAAGCCAGTAGAGTTGAGCCGAGCCAAGCCGGTACCGGTCAGTTCTGGTGAAGAGTGTGTTTGTCCCATATATGGTAGGGCCATAGGAGTCTTGGTGAAGAGTCTGTGTGTCCCATGTATGGTAGGGCCATAGGAGTCCTGGTGAAGAGTCTGTTTGTCCCATATATGGTAGGGCCTCTAGTACACTGTACTGTTGCATTTACATGACTACAGTATTGTAAGTAAGTTACACTCTGCATATAATGTCTATATGTCTACATAAGTGTGTGTAATGCATGTCTGCTTTGTGTGTGTGTGTATTCACAGGACACATGTTAGGATACTGGTGAACTGACCGCTTTTATTCCAGGCTTATTCCAGTCTACTCAAAGGTTACTCCAGTGTAACTGTCTTTCTGTCACAGGTAGGGGCGCTAAAGTAGCCACACTACTTTTACCTTCTGCCTCTGGGGAGCACACTGGAACCCTCCATAAAACAGGACTAGCAGGCACAGTTTGCAACAAGAGTTTATTTGGACAAATATTAAAGTTTCAAATCACGTTGTTCAAAGGAGAGTCCACCCTGGCCACGCAGAGCCCATAGTGTCCCTAAGTCCTTCCTGGTCCAGTGGTGTCCTGATAGCAGCGAGGGAGGGGAGTTCTTCTTCTGGCCACAACAGCAGGCCAGTCTTGCTGTCGAAGGGAAAAGCGCCCCCTTGTGGATCCCTGGCTCCATCTCACACCTTGGTCTTGCAGTGGGCAGGAAGGAATGAAGGCAACAAAGGTTCTGTGTCTTTTTGTTGACCCCCCCCCCCACACACACACACACACATGCCAGCGCCCATTAATGTAACAGAAACCGCATGTTACTCATTCCCTCTGCAACACACCCTCTTAAGGCTACTGAAAGTATCAAATAATTACTAGACCCACAGCATCACAGGCATGCATCAGGCACTTTACACTGCAGCCACTGGAGATATTCTGCAGACACACTCAGACAAGGCTAGAGTGAGTGGGGAGTCGACTGCCATGACAGTGCTGCTACGGCAACAAGAAAAAACAAGAACACTCTGTCCACTGCATGAAGGCCAAAGGCCCTGGGCCAAGGACAGGCAGAGAGGCAAAATGGAGACCAAATGGCAGTTATGGCCACCAGAAGCACAAGACCTCAGCTTCCCCAGGCAGCTCTTAGAACAGGAGGGAACCACAATTAAAACAGGTGGGTTACACTACTTTACTCAGGGAGGGGTGAAGGATTCTACTCCTATCATCCAGCAGCGCTGTAGACAAGGCAGTCTCAGACCTGTGTGTGTGTGTGTGTGCGTGCGTGCGTGCAACTTGTTGCTGCCCAAAAGGGCACATCTCTGCTTCCAGGGTTGCCCAGTTTGGTCAGTTGTCAGTGAGATTTCAAATGTTTTGATTATTTTTTTGTATGCGTGTCCTGTAGTGTACCCTTGACCCTATTTGGCAGGTTTACTTTGTTTTGTGATGTAATTAGTTCTTCATTGTTTCACAGAAATATTTGCATGGCGGGAGATGGGGGCCCTCCCACAGAAAATTGTGAAGAAAGCAGATGTCCTTTCCTAGCCTAGAAATCTAGACACACCCTAGCGGTAGCAAATAGTTTTGCTCAGCAGGTACTTCTAGCCACGCGCCATTGGGGCCTAAGTATGTCTACCATTCACAACGCTCTGTCTTTGTAGAGAGTCGTTGGGTGGGCTTTGCAATACGACGACAGGGCTGTGATGGTGCAAATCCACTAAGTGGCCAAGGAGTAGCGGTCGCTTGAATCGACTGAGCAGAAAAGGCATTTAAGTCATTAGTTTCACAGAAGGACGTACAGTATTTGCTGTTTTTCTGACATCACTCTGATTGGTTGTCGTGCTCTCCAGTTTGAAAGTTTGATCTGCTTACTCCGCCCCTAGGATTGAGCCTGGCCTATCAGTCATAGTCAGACTATACATTTTATTCTATAACGATGCTATAGACTGGTTTGTCAGGCTAGTCCTTTCCTGCATTCTGGTGCAGTTTAATAATTTGTAGCTTACTTCAGGGCACTCATTTAGTCGAACTTAATATCTCTTTGAAATGAATATGCTTTTGTAGAAAGTAATTCAGCAATTACAATCCATCCATAGGCATCAACCTTTTTAACCCACTGCCACGGCCACAAGTTAAGTTTATCTTAGCCAAGTTCATGAATGTGCTACTTTTGCTCAGGCTCTTATATGTATAAATACAGGTGTGGATGTGTTACTGCTGATGGTCATTTTCTATGGACCACAGATACGTGCAGACTCAGTCAGGACTCAGATCAATCAGGAAACAGGTTTATTCTCTACAATGATGCACAACAAGTGAGAGACACAGAGAGAGACACAGCTTTACTAAGTTCCACCAGTATCTCTGACTAGACAAATTACTGACCTAACTTAAATATGATTTAGATCAAAAGGAGGGAGTCTGTCCACAGATGCTAGATGTGTGAAAGTGGGCATGACCTACCTGGAGGTCAGCCATTTGGTTAATGGCCTAGGTAGGCCCCACTCCATTCAGTTGGCAGACTAATTTAATTGTAATCAGGAGATAGGAAGTATGGGGATCACCCATTTACACACACCAGGCATTCATGGAGAGATCCCACCCTTTAAGTGGGACATGACTGACACCCAGTATGGTGGCAGAGACATATTGACTCCAATGTCTAGCTGCAGAATCAACAACATACACAAACATTACAGAATGAGAATAAAACATACAGCAGTATAATGATAATTAACTCTTTCACTGCATGAACTGTTTCAGAGATGTAAGGATGGGGGTTTTATTAGTGATAATTAGCATAGCATTTGTGCACCTGTAATGCAGACTCTGAGAAGTTGTAACTGCTATGTTCTGAGACAACCAGTTTACTGATACACATTTGTGACTTTTTCTGTTAAGCTCAGGATTTTTTGACCCAAATGCACCTTCAAAGACTGTTCTTCTGTTACATTATACACAGATAGAAGAATAATAATAATCCTCTACACTCTTTTGACCCCGTGAGGAAAATTTTGGTCAGAGATTGAACCGGCAACCCTTCGTTCACAAGCCCAAAGCCTTAAGCAGTAGCCCATGGCTGCCCCATAACTGTGTCATTGTGTCTTACAGTAACTAAACAAAGCCTAAAGGAGAATGCAGTGAAACATGCAGATCAAAGTCAGTTTTATTAGGAGTTCCTGTTGTAGCCCATATATCTGATACACCAATCAGAAAGGCACAGCAAATACTCAGCACACAATTCTACATCTTGGCAAGAGGACAAATTAAACTTATATGCTTCCAAATCATAACATCACTGCTAACAAACACACTTACAATTACAGAATTAAACTATAGCTTCACTTCCTAGCAGACATGGAATGACTGAAGAGACCTTAGAAAACATAACAGTAATTGTAACATGTGTGGTGTGTGTGTGGTAGTAATAGTAAAATGTGTATTGTGGGTGTGTGTGTGTGTGACAGTGAGGTGTGTGTGACAGCAATAGTAATGTGTAGTGTGTGTATAACAGTAATAGTGATGTGTGTGTTAGTAATAGTAATGTGTAGTGTGTGTGTGTGTGACAGTGAGGTGTGTGTGACAGCAATAGTAATGTGTATTGTGTGTATAACAGTAATAGTGATGTGTGTCTTAGTAATCGTAATGTGTAGTGTGTGTGTGTGTGACAGTGAGGTGTGTGTGACAGCAATAGTAATGTGTAGTGTGTGTATAACAGTAATAGTGATGTGTGTGTTAGTAATAGTAATGTGTAGTGTGTGTGTGTGTGTGTGTGTGTGTCATAATCAAGGCATATAGGAGAATGTTGTCAACTTATGCTGATCAAAGTCATTTTTATAAGGAGTTCCTGTAGTAGCCATTTTATTCATTTGATACATGAGATAAGAAATGCACAGCAAATATTCAGCACACAATTCTACATCTTGGCAAGTAGACAAACGTTGGTTATGTTGTTACCCAGGTTCTCTGACTGAAGAGACCATCTCTCCACTCTGTTACAACCAAGGAAAGGGAGGGTCCCAGTGTTACTCCCGAGCCACACCAAGCACATGTTCAGTGAAGGCGGTAGAATCTGGTGAATGTGGACTGAGAAAACCATGTTTCTGTGGTGCATATGGCGGGGAGCCTCACTCTCCCAGGAAAAGGCCCAAGAAGTAGTCAGAGGCCTGCACAAGCACACAGGGTCAAAGAAGTAGCCAGAGGCCTGCCCAAGCACACAGGGTCAAAGCAGACTAAAAGCTGGTGTGACTCCTCAAAGGCTGAGTGTGCCGTATGCACTCGGTCAGAGCCCTGACAGGGCAAAGTACCAGCTGATCTGCTGCAGAGGCTGAGAGAGACTGCAGCTCCACTGACTGTGATAGAGGAGAGTCAGACAGAACGTAGGACAAAGGCTGGGTCCGGGTGCAGAACCACTGTTGCCCCATCAGGTGAAAAGATGCAGCAATCAGACAGACAGTGCATGGAGCTCACTAATCCTCTTGGTGGAAGTAATGGTAAGGAGAAAGCTGCTTCAGGTCTGTGTGAGTGAGGGGCTTAAAGGGTGGACACATCAGAGCCTGAAGGACCTTGGAGACCTCCACTAGTGTAAGGATCTGTGCGGCTTTAGCCTGAGAGGCCCTGGGGGCTCAACAGTGAACAGGGCACCTGTGAAGAAGGGCAGGAGGGACAACCTGCACCAGGTCTAAGGTGGAGAACCACACTGACGGTAGGCCATCAACCACCTGTGCTGATGCCCTACCACACCCTTGGCACTGTTAAGAACCTGCACCTCAGGGAATGGTGGTACATGTTGACCCCTGAGGTCCACAGTAGTATGAAGGCCTCCAGTGCACTTGGGGATGAGAAAGTCCAAACCTGCTTGCCAGTGCGAGTGCTTGACCTCCTTTATGCACATGAACTGTAGATTGGCGTCACAGCACAAATAATTAGACGTGAACCACGTCAGTACCACAATGTCGGGAGCCAGGCAGCTGGAGTATAAATCACTCGTCTCACTGACGAGGTCTCTGGTCATGCATAGTTAGCCAAGGAACAGCTGCAAGTCTCAGTATCCAGAGCCTGCACATCCAGTGGGGAGTTGCTCTCGGTGTGTGAGCTGTGGGTTCACCAGCACAATACACCAGCAGGACTTACACAGGTTTTGCTGACAGCCAGGAGCTGAGCGAGACAACTGGGAACGACGGAGACTGAGAATGGGGTCATGACACTCACCACCTCACTCCACCTCACTCACCACCTAACTCCACCTCACTCACCATGACACACACCACCTAAATCACCACCTAACTCACAATGACATTCACCACCTAAATCACCACCTAGCTCTCCACGACACTCACCACCTAACTCACCACCTAACTCACAATGACATTCACCACCTAAATCACCACCTAGCTCTCCACGACACTCACCACCTAACTCTCATTGTTTAAAAAGGTTGGTGGATACAGTTAGTTAGTTCACTTACTTTTAGCTGACCAAAGTCTGCCAAGCAAGAACAACTTGCTCGTGAGCCACGGGTTACGTGCACAACACGCTGATTTCACAGCTATCAAGGAGGAGGATGAGAAGGCTACAGCAATCCGGGGAAACAGACGACCATTCTTACAAAGTAAGTGGATTTAACAACGTAACTCACACATTTACACACGGTACTGTACCAGTGGAGAATGGAGATCAAACAAGCATTGATTACACATCAACACAGGTGTGTTATAGGTTCAGGTATGGACGTGACTGGGTGTGCCGGTGTGTCCTGAAACCAATCCAGACATTTCCCTTACAGATGGAATGTATAACAGAGTGGAGAGATGGTCTCGAGGCGGTAGAGAACTGTATTTTAGTGCTACCAAAACATGAGATCATTGCTAACAGACACCACACATAAAATTACAGAATTAAACTATAGCTTCACTTTTTCTAGCAGACATGGAATGACACTTAAAAATATACTTTGAAATAGCAATAGTGAAGTGTGTGTGTGTAATAATAACAGTGTAGTGTGTGTGTGTGTGTGTGTAGCTGTGGTAGTAATAGTAACGTGTAGTGTGTGTGTGTGTGTGTATGTAGGTGTGGTAGTAATAGTAATGTGTAGTGTAGTGTGTGTGTGTGTGTGTGTGTGTGTAGTAGTAGTAGTAATAGGAACGTGTAGTGAGTGTGTGTGTGTGTGTGTGTGTGTGTGTCTGTGTGTGTGTGTGTGTGTGTGTATTTGTGTGGTAGTAATAGTAACGTGTAGTGTGTGTGTGTGTGTAGTAGTAATAGTAACATGTAGTGTGTGTGTTTGTGTGTGTGTGTGTGTATGTAGGTGTGGTAGTAATAGTAATGTCTAGTGTAGTGTGTGTGTGTGTGTGTGTGTACTTGTGTGGTAGTAATAGTAACGTGTGTGTGTGTAGTAGTAGTAATAGTAACATGTAGTGTGTGTGTGTGTGTGTGTGTGTGTGTGTATGTAGGTGTGGTAGTAATAGTAATGTCTAGTGTAGTGTGTGTGTGTGTGTATTTGTGTGGTAGTAATAGTAATGTGTGTGTGTGTAGTAGTAGTAATAGTAACATGTAGTGTGTGTGTGTGTGTGTGTGTGTGTGTGTGTGTGTGTGATATAATAGTTTAGCTGTATATGATTAAATGAGTGGTGAGCATGAATAGGAGCTTTAGGACCCTGAGGAGTTTCTCCATCCTCCTCCGCTGCTGTACACTGGGGAGGATCCAGTCCTATTCATCTGTAAGACACACACACATAAACATACATGCATACACACACACACACACACACACACATACACACACACACACAATTAGACAAAGATTGCAAGAGAAAAACACTATTGTGGGCCAGATGTATGAAAGCATTTACCTCTTTTCAAGATGTTAAATCTGCTATTCCCACCTTAAAACTTGGCCTGATATGTACTGTAAGTCAACTGAAAACACATTTTTGCTCCTATTCTGCCTCCTACAGGCTGGGTGTGCTTGTGTCTCTCTGCCATTCATTGGCAGGTCAGTAGAAGTGTGGGAGGTTTGTGCAAACAAATGAAGAAACATTAACTGTGATTGACTAGATCTTCCACAGTATGTGTCAGACCTGAGGGTTACAGGGTTTCTGTGTTTCTAAGGCATGCGTACACCAGACCAAATCCATGTAAACTGGCCAGATGTGTGAGGATGGGGAACATTCAGGACCCATGGAATCAGTATTCAAAGCACCACAGCAATCAGTATTCAAAGCACCATGTTTGTGGATTTGGATCATATTGAGGCCAATATTTAGTTTTCACTGTCTTGGTTTTTTTAGTTGCTAACAGAAGCACAAATCAAGTTTTTTCTTAAAGAGGAGTAGAATTACAGTCCAGTATTATCACTCTGTGTGACGACATTGTGTTATTTCCTGATCACTTGAGTTTCCATGTCCTCTGCAGTTACTTCATTTGAACATGCTAACACATTGTGGCCACTGCATGTTAGGGTGTGTGAGAGGGGCGGAGACCAAACATAAACCATGAGATGAGTTTTAGACCTGGTAAATAGGACATTAAACCACAGGGCACAGTATGCACACACTACACACGCACACACACACAGACACACACAAAGACACTCTCACACATGCATATTGAGAAGAAACACACTCACTCTCATTGGTCCAGATGAAATTGAGTTGGTCAGTCACATGCACACACACACTGTCACACACACACATACACATATTGAGAAGAAACACACTCACCCTCAGTGGAGCAGATGAAGTTGAGTTTCTCAGTCTCTATCATGTTGCTGACCCACTTCCCTCCATCTTCTCCAGACTTCACTGCCCCAACTCTCTCTACACAGTTCTGCACTTGCTCTTGATCTGGGGCCCAGTTCCTGTAGCAGACGGTCTCTCCATAGACCCAGAACCAGCCCACACCGCAGGTGTAGCGCAGACCCAGCCACACATGAGCAGTGGAGGCTCCTTTAGCTCGCTCTGTCACCCAGCGCTGGACCCGCTCAGAGCGCACTGACACCAGGTCAACAAAGTGTTCTTGGCAGTACTGCAGCGCCTCATTCCAGGTCTTATTCTCACGGATCAGAACCAGTTTGTCTGGAGGGAGAGGAAAGAGAGGGAAAGGGTCCTGTGTTCAGTCCTGGAGTCTCTCTGAGATTCTTTAAATGTGCTTTAAATGTGACAGAAACAGTACCATCACAGACCCAGTACCATCATCACTGACCCAATAGCACCATCACAGAAGCAGTGCCACCAGCACAGAGGGGTCACATGCAGAAGCTCTTAATGGAAGTCATCTCTGTGACGGTAGTAGTCCTTTGTGATGGAGCTCATACCACTATCACAGAGAGGACCATCATTAAGAGCTAGTACCACCATCACAGAGACAGATAGGACCATCATTAAGAGCTAGTGCCACCATCAAAGAGACAGAGGACCACCATTAAGAGCTAGTACCACCATCACAGAGACAGAGGACCATCATTAAGAGCTAGTACCATCACAAAGAGGACCATCATTAAGAGCTAGTACAACCATCACAGAGACAGAGGACCATCATTAAGAGCTAGTACCACCATCACAGAGACAGAGAGGACCATCATTAAGAGCTAGTACCACCATCACAGAGACAGAGAGGACCATCATTAAGAGCTAGTACCACCATCACAGAGACAGAGGACCATCATTAAGAGCTAGTACCATCATCACAGAGAGGACCACTATCACAGTTATTCTTAATTGCTTTGATGCAGCCATCACTTCAGAATCCACATATTCAAATCAGTTAACGCAAAGGCCAATGCAGGAGCACTCTGCCCAAAATCACACATTTTGTTTACAAAAGGCTCTAACAGTGACAAAACATTGCAAAACAAATGCAAATTTTCCCTTTAAACAACACAATCAGTGGTCAGATCAGTGAATACTCTGTCAATCATAACACAAAGGAGGACAAAATGCAAAACTGCTTTCAAAATAAGCAGACTCTGCCTTAGGTTTAGCTATGTCTGTGCCATTTACCTGGTTATTGAATGTAATTAAAATGAACCAGAATGTTACAGCATAAATTTGATTCTTTCCTCCTGCACTTACAGTAAAGTAACTGTCATTGACACGAAAGACTCATAATTAGCACGTAGGCAAATATACTGTACAATACAGTGTACTTCATGTACTGAAGTAATTTTCCAGTTTTCATTGACCTTCCTTTTTCATCAAAATATGGACACTTTCACAATTACTCTATATGCTGTTGGCCTCTTTGACCCGTCCTTGCAAACAGAAAACACCAAAGGTTGTATCTTATATGCATGAAGAATAATTGGAGACTGAAGAATTATGGAGGAGATTTACAGTGTCATTAGTAATTCATATTATGTCTGCAGACAATATGTTTTGGCTGTGAATAGATTCTTTCCAGTTGTTCAAGATAGTGATTCAATGGAGTCTGGAAAATGTGTTGGGCTGTGTTTGGCTGTGTGAAATGTTTTGAAAAACTGAAAAATGCGTGAAACCAATAAAAACGGGTTAACACAATTGAATGTGCTGGGTTCTGCTGTACTAAGAAAGTGAGGATGAAGATCAAGTGGATCCCAGTTTCATTAAGCGCTTCTTAGCAATCATGAAAAACTGTAATAGCTAATAAGACCACCAAGAGATCACCATTAATAAGACAATAAGTCCCAGCATATCCACTTCACCCTGAGACAACAGACCCACTCAATCTACCATCTCTACTGAGACAACAGACCCACTCAATCTACCATCTCCAGTGAGACAGCAGACCCACTCAATCTACCATCTCCACTGAGACAACAGACCCACTCAATCATCTCCACTGAGACAACAGACCCACTCAATCTACCATCTCCAGTGAGACAACAGACCCACTCAATCTACCATCTCCACTGAGACAACAGACCCACTTAATCTACCATCTCCAGTGATACAACAGACCCACTCAATCTACCATCTCCACTGAGACAACAGACCCACACAATTTATCATCTCCATTTAGACAACAAATCCCTCATCACACCCACTCCGTTAGCGAGTGAACTTTGTTTTGGAGTGACACTCGTGGGTATGAAGGGCACTCTCGTTGAACTGGTCAGGGTTGATAACAGGGCTAAATTTCCACTACTATTGAAGGGAAAATTAAATTCGTTTAGAGTTGTTTTCATAGAAATTATGAACACAATAAGTATGAATATGCCAATAAGCATGTTCTGGGCACCACTGTGAATTAGGATGTCATCCCTCTTCTCTTCGTTCATTACTATGAGCGAGGAGTTGAATTGTAAGATTTATTTATTTGTCATGTTATAAACGTGCCGCAAATGCAGAACTGCACATGCGTAAATATTATTAGCCAACTTCTGTACGATCGTCCGCATTTCTCTGGGTATGCTACTAACCTGAGTTTCACTGTTTCCGTGTAAATCACGCTTTTGTCCATAAACATTGTCATGCGGACCAAAATAAAACTGGCAGGTAGAGTAAAAACGCAGCATGAACACGTGAAAACTGTTGCACTTGCTGGCCCAGGGAGCATCAGACCACACTCACTACTGGAGGCGTGTCAGCCCCTGTCCCTAAACACTTCATCTGCCTCAAATTTGTTCCAGATGACACTCAATGTGACCCTCGCGTGGAAGTGGCAGTGTGGAGGGCAAGGGTCTCGGGGCTAATTTCAGAACTCTGTCATCTCTCGTGAGACAGCAGACCCACTCAATCTACCACCTCTACTGGGATAACAGACCCACTCAATCTACCATCTCTAGACCATCAGCACATCTGCTCATGATCTTACTGTTGTTTGCGACTGAATTCCCATCATTCAGAAAAAAAGGGAATAGTGACTCACCTGTATAGCAGATGAAGTTTATTGCATGTTGGCAGCCTGCATCATTCCACATACCATCTGAGTGACACATTTCAGTGCAGAACGTCCTGTCAGTGCTTCCATAATTGGGTTCTCCACCCCTCCAGTGACGGAATGAGGAGCTGCTGCCATCTGACCACCCCCAGGCATCTCTGAACAGACCAATCCAGACATCTGTAGGTCCACTAACTTCCTTTATCTGGTCATTCTCTGTCTGATTCCTCACACTGGCCAGGTCTGTGTGATTCTCTCTGCAGTATCTCTGAGCTTCTGTCCAGTTCTTCCCCTCATTAACCAGCACATAGGGATGAGTGGAGTTTCTCCCTGTGGGAATGCAGGTGTCATGGGTAACTGAGAATCAGCACAGCTTTACAGTCTGAACTAGTGTGAGTGTAGAATCAGCACAGCTTTACAGTCTGAACTAGTGTGATTGTAGAATCAGCACAGCTTTACAGTCTGAACTAGTGTGAGTGTAGAATCAGCACAGCTTTACAATCCTAACTGGTGTGAGTGGAACAAATGGTTTAGTTGCCCAGTCTGGCTGCTTGTATTCATGAGTGAGTCTGAACTAATGTGAGTGTGCATGAGGTCATAATAAACAGATTTGGAGATCTGCACAGTTTAGATGCTTGTATTGCAGTGCTGAGTGAGTTTTCTTACCATCATAGCAGATGAAGGGGTGGCTGTTATTGCATCTGTCATCCTGCCATTTTCCACTTCCCTTCATAGTCACACACTGATCATCTTTATGTTCTTGAGGTTGGCCTGAATCCCACTTCCTGAACTCTGTTTCATTCTCTTTGTAGAAATCCCTGTCAGCCAGAGACCACCGCCACCTGCTTCCCTGCTTCAGGCCAATCCAAGCATTTACACCTGCTTTCTGCATCAGTCTCTTCACCTCCTCCATCTCTGTCATGTCATCTATGGTGGCGAGGTCAGTGAAATTCTCTCTGCAGTACTGCTGAGCTTCTGTCCAGGTCTTCTGTTCCTTCACCACATGGAACTGACGTGGCACAGAGGAGGAGAGACTGCACAGGGCTGAGAGGAGAGAGGAGAAAACACACACACACACACACACACACACACACACACACATACACATACGCACACACACCCACACACAGCCATGACTACACACAGATCCACAGACAGGATATGCACATGCACACTGGCAGACATTTTGCATTTTGATCTGCCCATCACCACAAATATATACAAGTATATGCGCTTATTCGAGTAGACTGTATGCACACAAACACACACACACACACACACAAACACTCATATAAACACACACACACACTTACTTGATGACAGCAGTGTTGTAATGAGTAGTAGTATCATGACTGAGGGCCTGAAGAGAGAAGATCATGTAGAGCTGAACACTTTGCTGGGAGTCTTAGACACACACACACACACACACACAAACACACAACACACACACACACACACACACACACAAACAGCTGCTGGAGTCACTAGAGTGTGTGCGTGTGTGTCTGTGTGTTTGTGTGGAAGGGAGAGAGAGAGAGAGAGAGAGAATTTAGAGCTGCTGGAGTCACTGGTGCAAAACAACAAGGAGAAGAAAACACAATGCTTGGAGTTGTGAAAAAGCACACTTGTGTGTGTGCGTGTGTGTGTGAGAGAGAGAGAGAGAGAGAGAGAGAGATTTAGAGCTTCTGGAGTCACTGATGCAAAACAAAAAGGAGAAGAAAAGAGAGAGAGAAAGAGAGAGAGAGCACAACAAAAGTATAGTTTTAAAGGGCACGTCTATTCATAATTAAAATAATATCTCATCATGAAATAAAATAGACTGAATTTGTTTGTAGGATCATCATCAGACATATTCAGGCAAAAAAGTTTCCTTGTCCTCATCAGTTAGTGTTGGCTGCTGTTTCACTATTTCCTCAATCTTGTACCTTATAGTCTCATTGTTTTTCCTACTTGGTAATCTTGAACAACAGGGCTATACACCTAAAAACTAGAATGCCAGAACCATCTAAATTTGCTGCTTTGAGACTATCCTCTTCCATTGCCACAGGAGGGCGCTCTTACTAAAGGAATAGGGGGCATATAGCAGATCAAACTCACTGAAGGGATAGCTAATATTTAACCTGGTAATTGAACCAGCCTAAGCCTACGTGAGCCTACGTTTTGTACAGAGGGTCTGGCCAGGGTCAGACAGAGACTAAAAAAGGCTCTCATTTTGTCCAATATAGGCCCCAGGGTCACCTACACACACACACACACACACACACACACACCTTGTCAATGACTATGCTGTCTAAGAATAGCCTACTATGCCTGCCAAGTTTTCACATACATAATAGGCGGTCATATTTTACATAAATTGATTATCAGTTTATTATTTTGCCTCATGCCTTCATTCATAATATGTAAGCCACTCAGGTCAGAGGTAGAAAATAAATTTGAGCCCCCAAACATTGATTATAATATTAAGATGTCAGTGCCAGACCCTTAGAACCATCCCAACTTTTACCCACCTGGAGGGGCCCCTGTGTATAACAACAATAAATAGGCCTGAATGTCTCTTGCTCTTGAATGAACAGAATTGGTTGGTCAGGTTGATGCACAACTTGGTCAGGTTGATGCACAGTATTCAGATATCATTAAAATGGATACGGAGCTTAGTGCTGCCAACTTATGGGCCCAGTTTTGAGAGAAATGTAATTCAGCAAAATAACACGAGGGAGTGGGGTTGTTGGTGGATGTTCTCACGGGTGTGATTCGGCTGCAGGCACACAAGGCTGTACTTTTTACCGTTTGGTTTTCATTTATGTTCATTCATCCTCTGCCCCCCAAATAGTTCTAAGTTCAGTTTTGTGTAGGTCCGTTGCAACAAGGTAAGCAAACCAAACCATTCGCTTGGGGCCCCCAGATGAAAGGGGCCCCTGAAAACAACTAATTTGGTATCAATCCATAGCAGTGACAACTGTGTGAGCACCACTTTAACTTCTATGATCAGTCATATGTCGGAACGCCCCCAAGGAGGCCACACCCACTGGCTAGCAGCCAAAAAAAGATAGTTGTGATTTCTAAGCGACAACTTTGAGTGAAGCTCACCTGTGCTTTAGGGCACAGAGCGGCAAGGCAAGAGGAGAATGAGAAGAAAAGGTAACAGAGATTTGTCACTCTGAATAAATAATGACAAGGGTTTAATGTTTAGCAGGCTAGCACCAGAAATATGGGTTGGTTGTCAGTCAGTCAGGCCAACAATAATAGCTAGCCTAACTAGTTATCAGCAGCTGTAGCATGATGTTCTATCATGCATGAACTGCAATAGCTCTCCTGTTAAGAAAGGGCTAAACCTGTTCTTTCAACTGCTTCATGAGGAAAATATTCTTAGTGTAAATGGAATGCTATCAATATGATAAGCAACTTAGTCCTAAATGTAAACATTGCGACCAGGATATTGCTAATTGTGTAGCCTAGGCTGAAAAACGATTTTTTGCATAAAAGCACTACAACTCTGGTCAAAGTCTTCTCTCCAAATATAAAAAAACATCAAAGCTCAACACATGCAAACTAGCTCAACACATGCAAATATATATATATTTCGTTTTGTGTTCCTTCTCCATATGTCTCCAGTAATGTGATACTCCAATTACAAAATAATGAGATTACAATATAATAGCCTACTCTTATGTATGGTATGCTGTTAATGATGTTATGTATATGGTATGGTGTTAATGCTGATTACATAAACATTTAAAAAACTTTTTCCACATAATCATTTGCATCATACAAATGCATTTTTTTGCCATTACTGTGTGTGTGTGTGTGGAGGGTCTTCTGTTCCCAAGCAATGCAACAGTTAATCAACATGGAAGTTCTCTCAATGGAAAATGTAGAGTGATTATTAGCTGTGAAGAGTCACCCATGGTACACTGTGGGATGCATAGAATGTGTCTCGTCCAATCAGAAGTTGCTATATAGTTTGCCCGGACCTGACTTTGGTATAATGAAGAATAATGTACGTGCACAGAGCATGCATGCCCAAAACATGGGTAAATGATATCAACAAACTTAAAAAAATAAGTGACATTAGAGAGCATAGCGTACATCATATCAAACTGCTAACTAAAGATGAGGTAGTTCTGAGGCTCATACACTCCTTGTCTCCTCACTAATGAAACTCTCCTCCATATGTTTTTGCAGAGCATGTATCATAGTGTCTATTTCTGACTCCAGCTTTTACTGTACCTTCATCCCTTCAGAAGATGTTGACCAAATATAACTAAGAAACAAAGGACCTCCAGCAACACCTGTATGATGCCTAATTTCACTCTCCTTTGAGGCCGTCACACCCTGAGTGACCTTGTGCTTTCATTAATACACAAATGTATTTGTCAATTAAAATGGGCTCCATTAAAGGAAGCAAATAGGAAAAATTACGTGAGGGAGTGAGTGGTGAGAGTTGGCGGTCATGGTGACAGCCTGTAACAACTGAACTCTAAGCTGAAACATGCTGGAGTTCTATTAAGATTAACTGTCTCCTCTTTGGTTGTGTTAGGATGAACATGAGTGAAGTGGGTCTCTTACCTGTCAGGCAGTTCTGGAGTTGCTCTTCTTCTGGTTGCGCTGGTTGTCTCTGAGAGAGTGACACCGCTGGGACTGGTGCAGCTGTCTAAATTAGTCTTGTTTATCTAAACAAACAAACAGGAACAGACTAGCTGTCTGATATGCAAATCAAACCAGCCCTCCTTCCACACAGACTTTGCTGTTTTCACAGTATAGGGAAATGATGATTGCTGAAGGTTTATACCTGCAAAATTAATTTAAAAAAAAGTGCTCAAAATGTTTTAGAGATATTAAACCTTTAGCTTGTGATCTAAAAAGCCACATAGCATCCCATTAGTGCAGAAATGAATGTGTTGTGGTTTAAATTGCATGGCTGTTGACTAAAGTTCAACTAGAATCTGTGTTTACTGTTTTCAAGGTTCAAGGTAAAACTTTATTATCCCACCAGGGGAAATTCATGTGGCCATTGCATGTCTCACAACATATATATATGTGTGTGTTTTGTTTTTTTTTCTTTGGTTTGTTTGATGCAAACCCATGGGAGTGGAGGGCAAATGTACTGTGGACTGAATGTGCAGATAGAATGTTCTATTGTCAGGATCATTTTGCCAGGGCAATAGAGGGCAGGAGGGGCTTGAACATCTCCCACCCCCCTCTACAGTAAAAAGCTTCTGAACCACTGAATTACAGGGCCCAGTTACACAGTTTCATTTCCAGCACATTATATACATTTATATCACAGACCCCTGATATTTTAGTTCCAGCACAGAGACCCCTGATATTTTAGTTCCAGCACAGAGACCCCTGATATTTTAGTTCCAGCACACAGACCCCTGATATTTTAGTTCCAGCACACAGACCCCTGGTATTTTAGTTCCAGCACACAGACCCCTGGTATTTTAGTTCTAATACACTCACAGTGTGTTTGACTGACAGGTGTCAGGTTGATATTCCTTAGAGTTCAGCAGCTCCCAAAATTAGCCCCTTCTTCATGTCACTCAGCACAGAGATTTGCATTGCAAAAGCCACATACGTCACCATACTTGCAAAACAGACCCAAAGATAAACAAAGGTTTTAATAAACAGTTTTGTATGGAAATACACACACATACACACACACACACACACACAAAAAATATGGTATGGTATGATACAAATTACAGATACATACCGTGTGTGTGTGTGTGTGTGTGTGTGTGTACACATACTAAAGACCCATGTTCCATTCCCTCCTTTTTAATACTATGAGTCAGCAGTTTTCTTTAATGAGTCAGCACATATGATAACCATCATGAGATATATACTGTGTGTATGTGTGAGACCGAGTTTGTGTTGGTGTGTGTGTATGTATGTATGTATGTGTGTGTGTGTGTGTGTGTGTGTGTGTGTAGTGGGAGACCATGTTTGTGTTGGTGTGAGTGTGTCTGTGTTGGTGTATGCGTGTGTGAGTTCTCATCTTCCAGTGAAACTCATTATCATGACTGGTCCTGTATTGGATTGGGCCTCTTTGATTCTCGTTTTTGGTTTGGTTTGGTGATGCAAATCTCCTCTGATACAAACACAGACCAACTGCAGGCAATGATCTTATGTGTGTGTGAGCTTCTATGAGAATGTCTATGTAAGAAGGTGTACGTGGGTAGGTGTGTGTCTGTGTGTGTTTGTGTGTGTGTGTGTGTGTGCGTGTATGTGTGTGTGTGCTTCCATGGAATTGCTAGCCATGTCTACTTCCCTCTGTGCCCAGGCTGGTCACAAAGCCTGATTGTATTTGTGTGTGTGTGTATGTGTGTTTCCATAAAAATGGTTTATTAAAACATCGAAGTGTGCCTTTGGGTCTGTTTTGCAAGTATGGTGACGTATGTGGCTTTTGCAATGCAAATCTCTGTGCTGAGCAACATGAGGAAGGGGCTAATTTTGCGTTTGTGTGTGTGTGCGTGCGTGTCTGTGTTGGGGATGATGAGGGTGTGTGTCTGATTTCTGGGTAAGAATGTTGTATATATGTGGATTTGTGTTGAGGAGATGTTGGGGGGTGTCAGTTTATGTGTGTGCCGGGGGAGACAGGAGACAGGAGACAGGAGACTGGAGCATAATGAGACAGGAGACAGGAGCACCATGAGACAGGAGCATCATGAGACAGAGACAGGAGCGGCAGGATACAGGAGACAAGAGACGGCAGACAGGAGACATAAGACAGGAGCACCATGAGACATAAGACATAAGATATGTGCACCATAAAACAGGAGCATCAAGAGACATAAGACAAGAGACAGGAGCATCGTGAGACAGGAGACATGAGACAGGAGCACCACGAGACAGGAGACAAGAGACGGCAGACAGGAGATATTAGACAGGAGCACCATGAGACAGGAGACAAGAGACGGCAGACAGGAGACATTAGACAGGAGCACCATGAGACAGGAGACATGAGATATGCGCACCATGAGACAGGAGATATGAGACAGGAGCACCAAGAGACATAAGACAGGAGACAGGAGCACCATGAGACAGGAGACAGGAGTATCATGAGACAGGAGACATGAGACAGAAGCACCATGAGACAGGAGCACCATGAGACAGGAGACATGAGATATGAGCACCATGAGACAGGAGATATGAGACAGGAGCACCAAGAGACATAAGACAGGAGACAGGAGCACCATGAGACAGGAGATATGAGACAGGAGCACCAAGAGACATAAGACAGGAGACAGGAGCACCATGAGACAGGAGATATGAGACAGGAGCACCAAGAGACATAAGACAGGAGACAGGAGCATCATGAGACAGGAGACATGAGACAGGACACAAGAGACAGCAGACAGGAGACATTAGACAGGAGCACCATGAGACAGGAGACATCAGATAGGAGCACCATGAGACAGGAGCACCATGAGACAGGAGACAAGAGACAGCAGACAGGAGTCATTAGACAGGAGCACCATGAGACAGGAGATATGAGATAGGAGCACCATGAGACAGAAGACAGGAGCACCATGAGAAAGGAGACAGGAGACAGGAGCATCATGAGACAGGAGACATGAGACAGAATCACCATGAGATAGGAGCACCATGAGACAGGAGACAAGAGACAGCAGACAGGAGACATTAGACAAGAGCACCATGAGACAGGAGCACCATGAGCCAGGAGCATCATGGGACAGGAGAGATGAGACAGCAGACAGGAGACAGGATATAAGATATGAGACATGAGATAGGAGCACCATGAGACAAGAAACAGGAGACAGGAGCACCATGAGACAGGAGCACAAAGAGACCGGAGACATGAGAGAAGAGACAGCAGACAGGAGACATTAGAAAGGAGCACCATGAGACAAGAAACAGGAGACAGGAGCATCATGAGACAGGAGACAGGAGCATCATGAGACAGGAGACAGGAGACAGGAGCATCATGAGACATGAGACAGGAGACAGGAGCATCAGGAGACAGGAGCACCATGAGACAGGAGCACAAAGAGGCAGGAGACATGAGAGAGGGGACAGCAGACAGGAGACATTAGAAAGGAGCACCATGAGACAAGAAACAGGAGACAGGAGCATCATGAGACAGGAGACAGAAGCACCATGAGACAGGAGCAAAAAGAGGCAGGAGACATGAGAGAAGAGACAGCAGACAGGAGACATTAGAAAGGAGCACCATCAGACAGTAGACAGTTGACAGGAGAGACAGGAGCACCATGAGACACGAGACAGGAGCATAAAGAGACAGTTGACAGGAGAGACAGGAGCATCATGAGACAGAGACATGAGACAGGAGCGCCATGAGACATGAGGCAGGAGCACCATGAGACAGGAGACAGGAACATAATAAGACATGAGACAGGAGACAGGAGAAATGAGACAGGAGCACCATGAGACAGGAGCATCATGAGAGATTTCTATTTTGGTGGTCTGGCTTCGCATTCTTCGTCTCTCCCTCTCCTCCCCTTATCTTGCCTGCTTTGCTTCTTTCGTCTCGACTTAATATCTTATGTTATATGTGCTTATGTGTGCTGAGGTGTTTTTTTGCTCCCCTACATTGTGCTCCCTACTGGAGCACAGTCAGGAGGTGCCTTTTTTTTCTCCTCCTCTCTCCTCATGTAATGCTGTATTGTGCCTTTCATGCCCCAAATTGGAACATAGGTGGTGCGTCTCTGATGCAGCAACATCTTACTCTCCCCACCACAGGGGGAGTGGGAAACGTATATCGATTCCTTTGTATGTCCTGTACATGTGAAGAAATTGACAAATAAAGCTGCAAATACAAAGACAGATGACAGGAGTGACAGGAGACAGGAGCATCATGAGACAAAGGCAGGAGACATGAGACAGGAGCACCATGAGACAGGAGACATGAAACAGGAGCACCATGAGACATGAGCACCAGGAGACAAGAGACAGTGGACAGGAGACATTGGACAGGAGCACCATGAGACAGGAGACATGAGACAGGAGATATGAGACAGGAGCACCATGAGCCAGGAGCATCATGGGACAGGAGACATGAGACAGCAGAAAGGAGACATGAGACAGGAGCACCAGGGGACATGAGACAGGAGCACCAGGGGACATGAGACAGGAGCACCATGAGACAGGACAGGAGACATGATATAGGAGCAACAGGAGACAGGAGCATCATGAGACAAAAAACAGGAGACAGGAGCATCATGAGACAAGAGACAGGAGCATCATGAGACAGGAGACATGACACAGGAGCCCCATGAGACAGGGGACATGAGACAGGAGCACCAGGAGACAAGAGATATGAGACATGAGACAGGATACATGAGTCAGAAGCACCAGGAGACAGGAGATAGAAGACATGAAACAGGAGCACCATGAGACAGGAGACATGACACAGGAGCACCAGGAGACGGGAGACAGGAGACATGAAACAGGAGCGTCATGAGACAGTAGACAAGAGACAGGAGCACCATGACTGGAGTGTGCATGATACGCATGGAGGGAACTTAGAGGAGGTCACAGATTGTACATTTGATGACCTGAACTTTTGCATGGATGTTGTAGTTCCCACAAGGACTGTGCGCTGCTTCCCTAACAACAAACCCTGGGTAAGATGTCAAAAACCTCCTTAACAAGAGGAGGCCATTTAATGATCTGACCTTTGCAGATCACGTTGCCTCTGTGGCTCGATCAGGCCGTACCTAACCCAACATGCAACCCAGCTCCTGGTACAGACCCTGGTTATCTCTCGTCTTGACTACTGCAATGCCCTCCTATCAGGTCTTCTAGCCTATGCTGTGAGACCGCTACAGATGATCCAGATTGCAGCTGCATGTCTGGTTTTTACCCAGCCAAAAAGGGCGAATGTCACACCTCTGTTCATTGAACTCCACTGGCTACCCTTAGCCACTCACATCAAATTCAAGGCACTAATGGTGGCCTACAGGCTGACTGATGGTTCTGCTCCCATCTACCTGAATACTCTCCTAAAGCCCTAAGTCACCCGCCGACCACTTCGCTCCTCCAAGGAACGTTATCTAGCACGGCCAACACCTTGCGCAGGTCAATCCAGACTACTCATGTGTTGTTCCACACTGGTGGAATGACCTTCCAAATGCTACCAGATCAACAGATACCCTCTCCACCTTCAAGAAACTCTTGAAGACCCAGCTCTTCAAAGAATATCTCCTGGCTTGAATTTTAAGAATGCATTTAACCTCTTGTACTTGATCTCTCTTTTATACTGCACTTTTATTACACTGTTGCACTTTCAACTTAAAATAGAGCAGTTCTTATGTTGCAATAGGCACTCTTTGTTAGTTTCTTTCATTGTGTTGTAGCTTGAATGTTATCCTCTTTTGTAAGTTGCTTTGGATAAAAACGTCTGCTATATGCATAAATGTAAATGTAAGTAGGGTGACTTGACTGAGCTGAGGCGTACGCAGAGGGAGCCCAAAGAGCATCTGAAAGAGGCAAAGGAGTCTTACAGGAAGAAAGTGGAAAGAAACTTGGAAGAAAACAACATGAAAGAGGCATGAAGGGGGAATGAAGCAAATTATAGGATGTGAGGTAAACAGCACCAGGGCAGATGGCCAGCTATATAATTTCTACAACAGGACTGATGACTGTCAGTACCGTTAATGGCCCTGCCCTTGTCACTGCCGCAGCGACCACACCAATCATCCCCCACCATTGTCTGCATCAAAATGAATGTCAATAATACAGCTCTAGGTCCATGTTATAACCTTTCTTCTCTGTGTAATATCTCACAATTTCTTAACTCCACATGGCAAACAGCACATCAAAAAAACAGGAGACCCTACTGATTTAAATTATGTATATCGTTCCTTTGTATGATCAGCTGTTCCCAAACAATCTGGTACTGAAATCAGATCAAATTTCTGCATTGTCTCCAACCCCCCTTCATCCCAAAATAAGTAATTTCTTATCCATATCTGAAGTTGTTCTCAGACCCCTGGTTATCATAGCCAGGGCAGGTGCTAGAAATGCCATTTCAGGACCCAGAACAGCAACAGAGAGGAATATGATGCAGTGCGCCCCCATTCTTTTCTTTGCAATAAAATATGAATTAAATATGAAGCCTGTAAAACATTTCTTCACCACCACACAGTGACATTTGCAGTGCTGCGGCAGAGAGAATAGTGCATATATGAATGACCAAATACAAAATGCTCCTAAAACACATTGAATTACGCTCACACTGGTTTGTTGCGCTAACGCTAGCAAGCAATGACCAAGGGCTAATACTTCCATTTATTTTCCGAGTAGGGGCGTATTGGTGTGAATATTTAACATTGTGATGTAGCTGTTTAACTCTTTCTATTATCAAAATAGGACTTCCTCTTCAGTTCGATCTTTCATAAAGACTATCTTTCACAGTGTCACAGTGTGGTATAAGACGAGTCTCCACAGACTTTAAATGAGAGCTTAGGCAGCCAGTTCACAGAGGAGACCAGAGGAGATTTCTGGTGTGAATACACAGATGCACATGCACCGAGAACACACAGCAATGGCCATGAACCACGACCATGCTGATTGCATGTAAATGAAGCTTAAGATGAGCCATCCCAATTTTCTTCTCACCACAATGAACCATCATACTGGAGACATGTCTGTTTCTTTTAGTGTGTCAAGAGTGATTTCCAATATCAGTCTAGATTGAGGGAGGGTTGATTTCCTAGACTGCAAACCAGACCCACATCGGTCTAGATTGAGGGAGGGTTGATTTCCTAGACTGCAAACCAGATCCACATCAGTCTAGATTGAGGGAGGGTTGATTTCCTAGACTGCAAACCAGACCCACATCAGTCTAGATTGAGGGAGGGTTTATTCCTGCAAACCAGACCCACATCAGTCTAAATTGAGGGAGGGTTGATTTCTGTAAACCAGACCCACATCAGTCTAGATTGAGGGAGGGTTGATTTCTGTAAACCAGACCCAGATCAGTCTAATTTGAGTCCTAACTGGCATGAGGTTTGACATTAAAGAGATCATAGAATGGATGAATGAAATATTAGACTTTGTTCTCTGATGTTTAAACAGAATGTATCCTACTTTAATTTCACAAAAATTAGCTCAAATGCAAACGCAACGTCCAACTATCACCTTATATTGATCGGAGATTGAAATAGCTCACAGTGGAGAAATCTGCATTGTCACAGCAGCCAAGAAAGAGACAGTATGTAAAAAGCTTACAAGTAGAACATCTACCTGTTCATGTAGAATCTGCGTGATTCAATTGATATAATATAACTTTTAATTTGTTTGTAACTACAGTATATTTTATGATATCAGGATTAAGTTTTTAAAACTGATCAGATGACCTTACTCAGCACAGACTCACATGTAGGGGTCTGGACTCACCTGCTGAAGGAGGGCCTGCTGCAGCGCAGGATCACTGATGTTCACCTGAGGGTCCACCTGAAACTCCACTCTCACAATCTGCCTCTTCTTCACCTCTTTGGGGGCATCTGGGTAACACACATAAGCAAACAGGAGAAAAACCTCAGGGCATCACTGTTTCCTTTGTCTTTTCAAGAGATGCTTCAGTGAACTGCAGAGTTGAAATGAGGCACCAGAGTACCAGAGTATTTCTGGTCATTTCACAATGAAAGGGAAAGGAAAAAAGTGGGCCTACTGTAGTTGTTTGAGTGAAAAAGTGGAAAAAGTGGGTTGTTTCTGTCAACTGTGTTAAAAGGATCCCTGACAAGACATGTTGAACTTATGCTATATTTAATTTTAAAGATTAAAAAAACTCAAAATTCTTTAGGTTTTATTAAAATTTAGAACAATTCTTCATTTGTAGAGTTCGTATGCTGCCTTTGCGTTAATGTTTTCATGCTCTCTGGATAAAAAGCGATGTCACCTTTTTTTCCATAAATAAAAAAAACTGTAAATACAGCAAAAACACTGGTTGTCCACGTAAGGTATGATTCAGGTACCCCTGGGGGTCCTCGGTTCAATCAAGGGGTCACGCAAAATAAATCTGTTATTCGGTCCTTCACCTTAAGATAAAGAAACACTATTCTCGTACAACCCAACATTTTGACTGGATAATTATCCATATATCACTGTACTGCCACCGCATTATCATCCATCCATAGATCACCGCCACTGCATTATCATCCATCCATAGATCACCGCCACTGCATTATCATCCATCCATAGATCACTGCCACTGCATTATCATCCATCCATAGATCACCGCCACTGCATTATCATCCATCCATAGATCACCGCCACTGCATTATCATCCATCTATAGATCACTGCCACTGCATTATCATCCATCCATAGATCACCGCCACCGCATTATCATCCATCTATAGATCACTGCCACTGCATTATCATCCATCCATAGATCACCGCCACCGCATTATCATCCATCCATATATCACTGTACTGCCACCGCATTATCATCCATCCATAGATCACCGCCACTGCATTATCATCCATCCATAGATCACTGCCACTGCATTATCATCCATCTATAGATCACTGCCACTGCATTATCATCCATCCATAGATCACCGCCACTGCATTATCATCCATCCATAGATCACTGCCACTGCATTATCATCCATCCATGGATCACTGCCACTGCATTTTACTGGTGAAATAGTACTGGTCAAAGTTGAGATTATGGGCTAGTTTGCATTCTTAACATGTAATCTTTCCCACTGCTATAAAGCAGTGCTCGATCTAGGCTGTCTAGGCTGCTCAGCAGTCATCATGTTTATTTTAATGAATAGAAAGGGAATTCAAACTGTATTTACAGTTTTTTCACAATTGCTAAAAAAAAGTTTTGAAACTATCTACCTATTTCTCAAAACTGTGAACTCAAAATTGACCAATCACCTCAAAACTATTTGAACTATTTTAACTGTGCTCAAAACCAGCTAATGGTCTCGGTTCAGATCTCACAGCAGGCAAAAGGAAAATCCTGCAGAGCAGTGAGGAAACAATGCATCAAACAATGGAAGACTCAATGTTCAGGGATATATCTTCTGGAGGAATTAGGCCACAGGCTGTAAAATGCATTTGCTGTACTGTATGCAAGGAATGAACATTTAGAGTGCGGGCCAAATAGGGTCAGAGTGCATTACAGGCCTTAAGGAAAAAATGCATACATACACAGGTTACTGTAAACTACATTTTCTGAAAGCCTATGATCTCTAGATGTGGTTTACTATAACATGCATTGAGACTTGTCCCAACTTCCTCCATCCCATGGACTAGCCATAGTTTTCTAATGTATTTGAATGGAATTACTAGAAATGGCTTTGAAAACAATGGTTTTCAACGGGGATGCTTAAAGCAGGTAATGTATTTTCACCGTTACACTGTAACATTCAAATTCACATTCAGCATGGCCAGAGCACGCCAAAAAAATACAGTTCTGTAAATGCATTTTGCATGACCAAAAAATGACTGGTGAGGTTTCAGCATCTAATGGATGATAAAAATAAATAAATGTAATATAATAATAATAATAATAATAATAATAATAATAATTAGACCTACTATGGACTTTACTGCTTAATGTTATTAGTATTTATTGATTTATGTTATAGCTTATTAGGTCACATGTAAGGTCGTGAATTATCTGCAAATATAGTTTGAACTGGTAATAAATGGAGCTTCTGTACCATATTTGGGACATCAGCAACATATCTGGTCATGATCATGCTGTTGTTTAGGACTAAATTCTCACTCACCTTTATAGCAGATGAATAGCAGATGTTTTTTTATGATAACATTCTGCATCATTCCAGTGCCCATTTAATATGCCAGTTTCAACACACAGGTCATGCGCACCACCATCATAACTGGGTTGGCCAGTGTTCCAGTGGCGGAATGAGGAGCTGCTGCCATCTGACCACTTCCAGGCATCTCTGAACAGACCAATCCAGACATCTGTAGGTCCACTAACTTCACTTATCTGGTCATTCTCTGTCTGTTTCCTCACACTGGCCCGGTCTTTGTGATTCTCTCTGCAGTATCTCTGAGCTTCTGTCCAGGTCTTCCCCTCATTAACCAGCACATAGGGATGAGTGGAGCTTCTCCCTGTGGTAATGCAGGTCATGGGTAACTGAGAATCAGCACAGCTTTACAGTCTGAACTAGTGTGAGTGTAGAATCAGCACAGCTTTACAGTCTGAACTAGTGTGAGTGTAGAATCAGCACAGATTTACAGTGTGAGTGTAGAATCAGCACAGATTTACAGTCTGAACTTGTGTAAATGGACTGCATTTATATAGCGCTTTTCTACTCCTACGAGTACTCAAAGCGCTTTACAGAATATGCCTCACATTCACCCATTCACACACATGCATTCACACACCGGTGGCGTGTGGCGGAGGCTGCCATGCAAGGTGCCAACCTGCCACCGGGAGCAATTTGGGGTTCAGTATCTTGCTCAAGGACATTCCGATGGGGTCAGGCAGAGAGGAGCTCGAACCTGCAACCCTTCAGTTGCCGAACAGCACCCCTACCACCTGCGCCACCACCGTCTAAGTGTAAGTGTAGAATCAGCACAGCTTTACAGTCTGAACTAGTGTGAGTGGAACAAACTCAGCTAAAGCCAATCCCAACTGATCTCCTTAAGGCTGCTCTCCCTCTATTGGCTGAGACGATTCTTAAAATTATAAATGACTCACTCATAGCTGGGCATGTCCCAAAATCTTTCAAGACATCTGTTATTAAACCATCAATTAAAAAAACAAACCTTGATCCTGATGTCCTTGCTAATTACCGACCCATATCTAACCTCCCATTTGTATCAAAAATACTTGAAAAAATAGTGTCTAAGCAAATCTGTAGCTTCTTAAATGAAAATAATATTCAGGAAACCTTCCAGTCAGGCTTTAGAACTAATCATAGTAAGAATCAGCCCTAGTTAGTCTTCAATGACTTCCTTATCGCATCTCATAATGGATATATATCAATATTAATCCTATTGGATCTTAGTGCTGCCTTTGACACTATTGACCATAGTATCCTACTACACAGGCTTGAACACATGATAGGCATCAAAGACTCTGCATTAGCTTGGTTCAAATAATACCTCTCTGGTCGCTACCAGTTTGTACATGCTCATAATGAGTCATCAACCCATACCAAAGTAAAGTTTAGTGTACCCCAAGGCTCAGTGCTAGGTCCCCTGCTGTCCTCCTTGTACATGTTACCTTTAGGATCTGTTATAAGGAAACATGGCATTACCTTTCACTCCTATGCTGATGATACCCAGCTTTACCATTCTATGAAGCATAATGACTATATGCCAATGACTAAACTTAATGCCTGTCTCCTAGACATAAAAACCTGGATGACTAATAATTTCCTATGTTTAAATTCTGATAAAATTGAAGTTATGATGATTGGCCCTAAACAGCTGACCAACACTCTACCCTTCACCAAAACTTACTCAGTGGCCTGTCACCGTCATGTAAGGCAAAAGTTAAAGACCTTGGGGTAATTATTGACCAGGACTTCTCTCTAAATAGTCATGTAAAACACATTTCAAAAACATCTTTTTCCACCTACGAAATATTGCTAAGGTTAAAGTTCCTATCCTTTGAGGATGCTGAAAAATCAATACACGCATTTATTACTTCCAGGCTCGATTATTGCAATACTCTGCTTTCTGGGTGTAGTAATACCTGTAGCAAAAACCTACAACTAATACAAAATGCTGCGGCCCGAACACTCACCAGGACTAAAAAATATGAACATATCTCTCCTATCCTTGCTTCCTTACATTGGCTCCCTATTAAAAGTCAAATTGATTTTAAAATACTCCTCCTAACCTACAAAACCCTCAAGGGCTATGCACCAACCTATATTAAAGACTTACTTGTCCCTTACCACCCTCCTAGAGCCCTAAGATCCCAAAATACTGGTCTCCTTGTAATCCCAAGAGTATCAAAATCTACGATAGGAGGAAGAGCCTTTTGTTACCGTGCACCCCTCCTGTGGAATAATCTCCCCCCCCACATTCGACAAGCGGACACTCTCAATATCTTTAAGTCTAAACTTAAAACCTTCCTCTTTACTGTTGCCCATAGTTAGGAATGGTGCATGACAAATCATCATTTCTCATGAGTCTTTTTGGAGGGACAGCCTCTGCTGTTGCCCCCATTTGCGAGGCATGGCGGCCACTGACCATCCCTGCAGTGGTGCTGGGTTGCCATGCATCATACCTTAGTTATGCTGCTATAGCCTAGTGCCGCCACACAAGCTTCATGTGTCATGCCGTACAACTCTCTCTCTCTCTTTCTCTCTCTCTCTTTTAGCTCTCTCTCAATATATTTATATACATATATGTATGCCCAAATTACATATTTGCTCTCTGATGTGTGAGCCTGGCCTAATTCACTTTCTTCCTCTGTCCACAATTATCTCTGCTGAGTGCCATCCCTGCCTCATTCTGGCGGACTCCTCTCACCCTCCCCTCCTGAGTGGACTACAACCAACACTACGGGAGGCCCTTGTCAGGACCGACTCTCCATCATAGAGGCCCTTCCTGGACGCCTATGCTAGGCCCGACTTCCCTTCTTTGAGGCTTTGTGATTGACCCCCCCCCCCTCACAGTGGCACTGTCAAATGGACCCTTACTATTACCCCCATGACCCATCTCACTCCTTTGAGTTTGACAATATGTCTGGCCGCTGCTACATTGTCCAGCCATAATTCCTGATAACCACCTATAGACTGACTACCATGTAATGTAAAGTGGGATAATACTCCATTATGAATTATTGTGAGCCTTAGCTGAAACCATAGGCAACTTGTAGTCTGTCATGGTTACTACTGATTGTAATTTTTCTGCATGACCCCTGGCAGTTGGGTTAGCCCCTTGAGTCTTGGATCTGCCCAAGGTTTCTTCTTAGATTAACTGAACATAAGGAAGTTTTCCTGCCCCTGTTGCTCTTGGATGCTCCTTCTGTGAAGCGCCACAAGACAATACTATTGTAAAAGGCGCTGTATAAATAAAACTGAATTGAACAAACTGACAATCAGCACAGCTTTACAATCCTAACTGGTGTGAGTGGAACAAATGGTTTAGTTGCCCAGTCTGGCTGCTTGTATTCATGAGTGAGTCTGAACTAATGTGAGTGTGCATGAGGTCATAATAAACAGATTTGGAGATCTGCACAGTTTAGATGCTTGTATTGCAGTGCTGAGTGAGTTTTCTTACCATCATAGCAGATGAAGGGGTGGCTGATACTGCATCTGTCATCCTGCCATGTTCCACTTCTTTTCATAGTCACACACTGATCATCTTTATGTTCTTGAGGTTGGCCTGAATCCCAGTTCCTGAACTCTGCTTCATTCTCTTTGTAGAAATCCCTGTCAGCCAGAGACCACTGCCACCTAGGACTGCTTCCACTCCTCAGTCCAATCCAAGCATTTCCATCTGCTTTCTTCAGTCTCTTCACCTCCTCCATCTCTGTCATGTCATCTATGGTGGCGAGGTCAGTGAAATTCTCTCTGCAGTACAGCTGAGCTTCTGTCCAGTTCTTCTGTTCCTTCACCACATGGTACTGACATGGCACAGAGGAGGAGAGACTGCACAGAGCTGAGAGGAGAGTGGACACACACACACAAACACACACGACTACACACAGATACAGATCCACACACAGGATATGCACATGCACACTGCCAGACATTTTGCATTTTGATCTGCCCATCATCACAAGTATATGCGCTTATGCAAGTACACTGTATGCGCACACACACTCATACACACACACATACACACTCATATATACACACACACACACTTACTTGATGACAGCAGTGTTGTAATGAGTATTAGTATCATGACTGAGGGCTTGAAGAGAGAAGGTCATGTAGAGCTGAAAACAAAGCTGGAAGTCTTAGACATTAAACAATCTTGTACCTTTTAGTCTCATTGTTATTCCTACTTGGTAACCTTGAACAACAGGGCTATTGGTTGACTGAGTCAGGACTACAACAGGGCTATTGGTTGACTGAGTCAGGACTACAACAGGGCTATGGGTTGACTGTGTCAGGGCTATTGCTGTAATGTCTGAGGATTGGTAGCTGTACTCAATAGTAGTTGATATCCTGATGTATCTTATTATTGCCACTACAGCTATTGGTTGTGTAGAAGAAAAGAACTAAGTTATCTGTTATCTGTGCTCTGTGTTATGTGTTCTTTCACATATGCCATTACTTGTGTACTGTGAGTATGTGTATGTGAGTTGTTCAGTACCATTTTGTGTTGCAGTTATATTTGCCTAACACAAGGGGAGCTATCATACATAATTACCAAGAGCTGTTTTTTCAAGTTCTCATAGTTTTGTGATTTAATTTCATCCTAAAACAGGATATTGATCCAATACACACCTACAAACTAGGCCAGAACCATCTAAATTTGCTGCTTTGAGACTGCCCTCTTCCATTGCCACAGGAGGGCGCTCTTACTAAAGGAATAGGGGCATATAGCAGATCAAACTCACTGAAGGGATAGCTAATATTTAGCCTAGTAATAAAACCAGTACTACACTACCTTTTGTACAGAGGGTCTGGCCAGGGTCAGACAGAGACTAAAAAAGGCTCATTTTTTTCCCAATATAGGCCCCAGGGTCACCTACACACACACACACACCTTGTCAATGACTATACTGTCTAAGAATAGCCTACTATGCCTGCCAAGTTTTCACATACATAATAGGCGGTCATATTTTACAAAAATTGATTATCAGTTTATTATTTTGCCTCATGCCTTCATTCATAATATGTAAGCCACTCAGGTCAGAGGTAGAAAATAATTTTGAGCCCCCCAAACATTGATTATAATATTAAGATGTCAGTGCCAGACCCTTAGAACCATCCCAACTTTTACCCACCTGGAGGGGCCCCTGTGTATAACAACAATAAATGGGCCTGAATGTCTCTTGCTCTTGAATGAACAGAATTGGTTGGTCAGGTTGATGCACAACTTGGTCAGGCTGATGCACAGTATTCAAATATCATTAAAATGGATACGGAGCTTAGTGCTGCCAACTTATGGGCCCAGTTTTGAGAGAAATGTAATTCAGCAAAATAACACGAGGAAGTGGGGTTGTTGGTGGATGTTCTCACGGGTGTGATTTGGCGCTTAGGTGCTAACTAGAGATGAGGTAGTTCTGAGGCTCTCCACTCCTTGTCTCCTCACTAATGAAACTCTCCTCCATATGTTTTTGCAGAGCATGTATCATAGTGTCTATTTCTGACTCCAGCTTTTACTGTACCTTCATCCCTTCAGAAGACGTTGACCAAATATAACTAAGAAACAAAGGACCTCCAGCAACACCTGTATGATGCCTAATTTCACTCTCCTTTGAGGCCGTCACATCGGTGTCTGTAGTATAGCTGCCAATACTTCTTAAATTCACTCTGAGTGACCTTGTGCTTTTATTAATACACAAATGTATTTGTCAATTTAAACGGGCTCCATTAAAGGAAGCAAATAGGAAAAATTACGTGAGGGAGTGAGTGGTGAGAGTTGGCGGTCATGGTGACAGCCTGTAACAACTGAACTCTAAGCTGAAACATGCTGGAGTTCTATTAAGATTAACTGTCTCCTCTTTGGTTGTGTTAGGATGAACATGAGTGAAATGGGTCTCTTACCTGTCAGGCAGCTCTGGAGTTGCTCTTCTTCTGGTTGCGCTGGTTGTCTCTGAGAGAGTGACACCGCTGGGACTGGTGCAGCTGTCTAAATTAGTCTTGTTTATCTAAACAAACAAACAGGAACAGGCTAGCTGTCTGTTATGCAAATCAACCCAGCCCTCCTTTCACACAGACTTTGCTGTTTTCACAGAATAGGAAAATGATGATTGCTGAAGGTTTATATCTGCAAAATAAATTTTTTAAAAAAGTGCTCAAAATGTTTTATGAGATATGAAACATTTAGCACAGAATTAGTGCAGAAATGAATGTGTTTGGGTTTAAATTGCATGGCTGTTCAACTCAACTCAACTCAAGTTAAACTGGAATCCATGTCTTTATTATCCCACCAGGGGAAATTCATGTGGTCATTGCATGTCTCACAACACACACACACACACACACATACACACACACACACACACATATATGTTGTGAGACATGCAATAATATATATATATATAATTTTCCTTTTTTTTTCTTTCTTTTTTTTTGTTTGTTTGGTGCAAGCCCATGGGAGTGGAGGGCAAATGTACTGTGGACTGAATGTGCAGATAGAATGTTCTATTGTCAGGATCATTTTGCCAGGGCAATAGAGGGCAGGAGGGGCTTGAACATCTCCCACCCCCCTCTACAGTAAAAAGCTTCTGAACCACTGAATTACAGGGCCCAGTTACACAGTTTTATTCCCAGCACATTATATACATTTATATCACAGACCCCTGATATTTTAGTTCCAGCACAGAGACCCCTGATATTTTAGTTCCAGCACACAGACCCCTGATATTTTAGTTCCAGCACAGAGACCCCTGATATTTTAGTTCCAGCACAGACACCCCTGATATTTTAGTTCCAGCACACAGACCCCTGATATTTTAGTTCCAGCACAGACACCCCTGATATTTTAGTTCCAGCACACAGACCCCTGGTATTTTAGTTCTAATACACTCACAGGCCCCTGGTATTTTAGTTCTAATATAGTCACAGTGTGTTTGACTGACAGGTGTCAGGTTGATGTTCCTCAATGACTACCGCCCAGTTGCACTGACATCCACCATCATGAAGTGCTTCGAAAGGCTGGTATTGAGACACATCAAGTCACAACTACCAGCCACACTGGATCCAATGCAGTTTGCATACCGCCCAAATCGCTCCACAGACGATGCCATCAACACTGCCATCCACCTGGTTCTCTCTCATCTGGACCAAAAGGACTCACACTACCGTGGTGGGTCTGATCAGCGGAGGCAACGAGGCCCCGTACAGAGAGGAGGTGGCTCAGCTCAGCAACTGGTGCACCAACAACAACCTATCCCTCAACGTGGACAAAACAAAAGAACTGGTCATCGACTTCAGGCGGACTTTGCATAAACACATCCCACTGTGCATCAACAACCTTCCAGTACAGATTGTCTAGAGCACAAAGTTTCTGGGCACACACATAACCGATGACCTCTCATGGACTCTCAACACCACACACATCACAAAGAAAGCCCAGCAGCGTCTGTACTTTCTGAGAAGACTGCGTAAAGCCAATCTCCCAACCTCCATCCTCACAACTTTCTACAGAGGGACGATTGAGAGCATCCTCAGCGGGTCACAGCGTGGTTCGGCAACTGCACCGCTGCAGACCGTAAGGCCCTGCAGCGGATTGTGAGGACAGCCGAAAAGATCACTGGAGTCTCCCTGCCCCCCCTCTCAGACATCTACAGCACCCGCTGTCTGCGGAAAGCCAAGAACATTACCAAAGACACTACCCATCCCTCCCATGGACTATTCACCTTACTACCATCTGGCAGAAGGTTCCGCAGTATCACTGCCCGCACCTCCAGAATAGGGAAGAACTTCTTCCCGCAGGCAGTCAGACTGTTGAACAACCTGTAGTGCAATTGGACTGGAATTTCTTAGTAACTCAGGATGCAAACCAGCGCGTCACAGCACACTGCACCTTTATGCCCCCCGCACTTTCTTGCTGCTATCACTTATATTTATGTAGAATAGTCTCTTGTTTACAAATCATAACCCTTAGCCTTGCTGCTATTATTTATATTTATATAGAACAGTCTTCTGTTTACAAATCACACCACTAGCCACAGTGCTCTGCTAAAAGCCATGCCCTGTCTAGCATGTTTGTTTTAGGTCACCTGTATTTTTGACCTGCCAATTGTTTACAACTGTGTTGTAATGTATGTACATATGTGTATAAGAGTGTGCACGCGTGTGTGTGTAGTTGTGTGTGGGAGTGCGTGTGTGAGTGGGTGAGTGAATCTGTGTAGTCCCGCAATAGTGTATGTAGGCACTATTATGTATCTGTCTTGTCCATACTGTGTTTTAACAGTTACGTGTATCACCAACTGTTTCCGGTGAAACGTTGTCTCGTCTCACTATGTACTGTGTATGTGGCTGAAACAACAATAAAAACCTACTTGACTACTTGACTTGACTTGACCTAGAGTTCAGCAGCTCCCAAAATTAGCCCCTTCCTCATGTCACTCAGCACAGAGATTTGCATTGCAAAAGCCACATACGTCACCATACTTTCAAAACAGACCCCAAGGTAAACTTTGATGTTTTAATAAACAGTTTTTTATGAAAATACCCCCCCCCCCACACACACACACACACACACATTTTCAGAGACATTATAGAAAACCAGCCCAGCGGATTTCCTGATACTGAATATGGTATGATACACATTACATATACTGCGTGTCTGTATATGTGTGTTGGGGGCGCGGGGGGGGGGGGGGGGGGGGGTTATGTGTGTGTGCGTGCGTGTGTGTGTGTGTGTGTTTATTTAATCAGCACATACCATAACACCTCATCATGACCATACTGCACCTCCTGGGTTATGTGAGTGTGTGTGTATGTATGTGTGTGTGTGTGTGTGTGTGTGTGTTGTGGGCTGGGCCTCTTTGTTTCTTGTTTTTGGTTTGGTTTGGTGATTCAAATCTCTGACACAAACACAAACCAACAGCAGACAATGATCCAATGTGTGTGAGAGGGTGTATGTGGATTGTGTAGGTGTGTGTGCGTGTGTGTGTGTGCTTCCAAAACACGTAATTTCTTATCCATATCTGAAGTTGTTCTCAGACCACTGGCTATCACACTCACAGAACCCTGGTATTTTAGTTCTAACACACTCACAGAACCTTGATATTTTTGTTCTAACACACTCACAGAACCTTGGTATTTTAGTTTTACTGTAAAGACTCAGTAAGCAAGACAGGTCATTCAACAGGTTTAATCCATGTACAGTGCAAACATGACAATGGACATTGTAACAGTATGGACAGTCTTTGGCACAAGCCCCTCTCATCCAACCATTATGGCAACAGTCCATGGTGTGGGCTCCTGATGTAGACAGTCCATGGTGTGGGCTCCTGATGTAGACAGTCCATTGTGTGGGCTCCTGATGTAGTCAGTCCATGGTGTGGGCTCCTGATGTAGACAGTCCATGGTGTGGGCTCCTGATGTAGACAGTCCATTGTGTGGGCTCCTGATGTAGTCGGTCCATGGTGTGGGCTCCTGATGTAGACAGTCCATGGTGTGGGCTCCTGATGTAGTCAGTCCATGGTGTGGGCTCCTGATGTAGACAGTCCATGCTGTGGGCTCCTGATGTAGGCAGGTGTAGAGGTGAGCCGATTGCATATCCTGCCGATGAAAAAGGCAGGGGCGGAGCCTACCTCTGGTGTGGAGACAGGGACCAACTGATAGCGGTGGCTAAAGAGGATGCTTAAGAGGATGGGTTGAAAGAGAAACGTCTGTACTTCCGGGGCATTGAGGCTGGAACCAGCAGGGAGTAGCGCCTGGGAGATGTTGAACACCGAGCATCCTGGGCCAAGAAGTAACAGAATAGTGGTGGAGGGGAGGAGGAGGAGACGTCAAAGTCAGCATACTCTAGGTAGCAGAGAGAGACAGGTTGATTTAAAACACCTGTCAGACTTGTGTCTGTGTGTTGGACAGAAGGAATTGAGAGAATGAAAGACATTGATTGGACAGAGGCTATGATTGGCTGGTTGAATGGATGAACAAAAACTGAATCTTCCCAGCAGAATTTGCATCTTAGCTTCCAATTCTAGCACACTCACAGGCCCCTGGTAGGCCTGGGCCCCACTGCAGTCACATGATTCGCCTTGAGGTTACTTAGCTCCACCCCTCTGTTTGACAGATGTCAGGTTCAGACAGACAGACAGACAGATAGATAGACAGATAGGTAGATAGATAGAAAGATACTTATTCACCCCAAATAAAAATGTCTTTCAGCACTCACATATAGTGTAAATGAGTAATTTTTTCACGTGTGGTATTCGTGGTATAAGACAAGTCTCCATAGACTTTAAATGAGAGCTTAGGCAGCCGGTTCACAGAGGAGATTTCTGGTGTGAATACACAGATGCACATGCACCGAGAACGCACAGCAATGACCATGGGCCACGACCATGCTGATTGCTGTGTGAATGAAGCCTAAGATGATCCCAATTTTCTTGCATACTGTAAACAATGGATTGCTCTTCCCGGACTGTGAGTTTTTGAAAGCTTACTTTTGTATCAAGACTTACTGTCTAGTAAATGTAGCTTTTATCTATCTATCTATCTATCTATCTATCTATCTATCTATCTATCTATCTATCTATCTATCTATCTATCTATCTATCTGTCCAGTAAATGTCTAAGACTATTTGTGTTCTGCATGTCTTTTCTTGGGTCCAACCTAGATCCGGCTGTCACTGGCTGACACATACACACATACACACACACACATACACACACTCACACTGCAAATCCATGAAAATGGCACACAGTCAGAATATATGTCTGAATGGCACATAGTCAGAATATATGTCTGAATGGCACATAGTCAGAATAACAGTGTAACAGAATAACAGTGTGTGACCTACCTATGTGAAGTCGTCTCTGTCTGCCTCTGCTCTCTTCTGCCCCCTGTCCCTCTCCCCTCTCCTATTAATGCCCCTCTCTTTTCCTGGGGTTTACCCCAAACTGCCTCTTCTGCCCCCTGTCCCTCTCCCCTCTCCTATTAATGCCCCTCTCTTTTCCTGGGGTTTACCCCAAACTACCTCTTCTGCCCCCTGTCCCTCTCTCCTCTCCTATTAATGCCCCTCTCTTTTCCTGGGGTTTACCTCAAACTGCCAATTCTGCCCCTTGTCTCTCTCTCCTCTCCCTTTAATGCCCCTCTCTTTTCTTGCTAAACTGCCCCCAGGCAGATCTCACTATCATTGTTCTCATTCACAGATGGCTGTTTCGACCCAGGGCTGAATTTCCTCCTCTGATACAAATGTACATGTGGGAGTAGAGATGACATCAGCAGTGTTCCAGTATGTGCAGGTTACACGAGTCAACCTGCATGCTAAGAGGAACACAGGGATGCTTAAGGTCATTAGAGGTCATTACAGATCCTGAGAGATCATGAGGATTTATGGGTGACTGAACGGTGGTCTACAGGTCAGGGGATCAGGCTTGTTACTGAAGGGTGGTCTACTGGTTAGGGGATCAGGCTTGTGGTTGAAGGGTGGTCTACTGGTGAGGGGATCAGGCTTGTGGTTGAAGGGTGGTCTACTGGTGAGGGGATCAGGCTTGTTACTGAAGGGTGGTCTACTGGTTAGGGGATCAGGCTTGTGGTTGAAGGGTGGTCTACTGGTTAGGGGATCAGGCTTGTGGTTGAAGGGTGGTCTACTGGTGAGGGGATCAGGCTTGTGGTTGAAGGGTGGTCTACTGGTTAGGGGAACAGGCTTGTGGTTGAAGGGTGGTCTACTGGTTAGGGGATCAGGCTTGTGGTTGAAGGGTGGTCTACTGGTTAGGGATCAGGCTTGTGGTTGAAGGGTGGTCTACTGGTTAGGGGATCAGGCTTGTTACTGAAGGGTGGTCTTCTGGTTAGGGGATCAGGCTTGTGGTTGAAGGGTGGTCTACTGGTTAGGGGATCAGGCTTGTTACTGAAGGGTGGTCTACTGGTTAGGGGATCAGGCTTGTGGGTGGAAGGGTGGTCTACTGGTTAGGGGATCAGGCTTGTTACTGAAGGGTGGTCTACTGGTTAGGGGATCAGGCTTGTTACTGAAGGGTGGTCTACTGGTTAGGGGAACAGGCTTGGGTTGAAGGGTGGTCTACTGGTTAGGGGATCAGGCTTGTTTACTGAAGGGTGGTCTACTGGTTAGGGGATCAGGCTTGTGGGTGAAGGGTGGTCTACTGGTTAGGGGATCAGGCTTGTTACTGAAGGGTGGTCTACTGGTTAGGGGATCAGGCTTGTGGTTGAAGGGTGGTCTACTGGTTAGGGGATCAGGCTTGTGGTTGAAGGGTGGTCTACTGGTTAGGGGATCAGGCTTGTGGTTGAAGGGTGGTCTACTGGTGAGGGGATCAGGCTTGTGGTTGAAGGGTGGTCTACTGGTGAGGGGATCAGGCTTGTGGTTGAAGGGTCAGTTCAGTCTCTGACCAACAGGAAAAAGCTGGGTGGGAGTAGTGGTTAAACATCACTCTCACAAGTTACATTCATGACTGAGGTGCCCTTGAACAAGGCTCAACCCCTATAACTGTTCCCCATGTGCATTCATTACTACTGTGTGTGTGTGTGTGTGATCACTTATCATGGATAGTGTTTATTTATGAACTCTGTCTCTTCTGCCATATTTGCATGGAAACCTGACCTGCATAGAGGCAGATTTGTCAGCAGCAAAACAAGCACAAAATATGTAACCAAATTAAGTGCAAATGCATCAGTACACACACGCCATTCACGTCTCGCTGGTTGGGAGTTTAGGGGAACTGTGTTTGAATGTGTTTTGTGTGTGCAGGAGTGCCACAGCACACACGCACACACACACACACACACACACACACATTGATTTACATCAGCTGTGTCCATGTGGTTTAGGTTGTGTCTCCTCATTTCCCACAGCATGTGGTTCTGACCATGAAATGCATAACTGAGAATACAATCAGCCACCATGCTAAACAAAGCCATTTTCATTGGCAGTTTTGCATAGTAGCTCATTTGTACATTTTACGTGCCGGATAAGGTATCCAGCACGGCACCTTGGAGTCGCTGATGTAGTGTGTCATGGTCTACTACAGCAACTGCACCAGTGAGGGTGATGAGGTATCCAGCACGGCACCTTGGAGTCGCTTTTTGCTTTGATTATAGCTCCGCACTCTCTTGGCTTTCCCTCGATCAGCATCATGAGGTGGTCGGCTGTAGTGGTTTTCCAGCATCTTGAACAAGTTCCCAGAGATGCTGAGCATGTTTTTGGGTTTTGGCTGCTCCAAGTCCTCCCAGACCATCCCAATTGAGTTAAGATCCAGTGGTGGTGGAGATCAGGTCATCTGATGCAGCACTCCATCACTCTTTTTTTTAGTCAGATATTCCTTACATAGCCTGGAGGTGTGGGGTGCTGATTACCTGGGTAAATTCACTTCTCTTGTGTACACATAGCTGTCTTCATTTACTTCGTCTGTATTCCTGTGCTGCTCACGCAATTCAATGGTCTCTCTGAGTTAACTATGTTAATTTACTTTAACACTGTCCCTGTTTCCCCACAGTATATGTCTGACTAAAAGGCCCTGTAAACATGCAGGTATTTGTAAAACAAGATACAAGATGTTTATGCTGTGCCTATTATTTATGAATGAAGAGTTCAGACACTGAAACCGACTCCTTTTTGAAAACTCTGCTGGTCCCTCTGAAGTTTTGAGTTTTTGTGTTGTGATGTGCTGGTCCCTCTAAAGTTTTGAGTTTTTGTGTTGTGATGTGCTGGTCCCTCTGAAGTTTTGAGTTTTTGTGTTGTGATGTGCTGGTCCCTCTAAAGTTTTGAGTTTTGTGTTGTGATGTGCTGGTCCCTCTAAAGTTTTGAGTTTTTGTGTTGTGATGTGCTGGTCCCTCTAAAGTTTTGAGTTTTTGTGTTGTGATGTGCTGGTCCCTCTAAAGTTTTGAGTTTTTGTGTTGTGATGTGCTGGTCCCTCTGTAAACCTGAGTTTTTGTGTTGTGATGTGCTGGTCCCTCTAAAGTTTTGAGTTTTTGTGTTGTGATGTGCTGGTCCCTCTGTAAACCTGAGGTTTTGTGTTGTGATGTGCTGGTCCCTCTAAAGTTTTGAGTTTTGTGTTGTGATGTGCTGGTCCCTCTAAAGTTTTGAGTTTTTGTGTTGTGATGTGCTGGTCCCTCTGAAGTTTTGATTTTTTGTGTTGTGATGTGCTGGTCCCTCTAAAGTTTTGAGTTTTTGTGTTGTGATGTGCTGGTCCCTCTGAAGTTTTGAGTTTTTGTGTTGTGATGTGCTGGTCCCTCTAAAGTTTTTGAGTTTTTTGTTTGTGATGTGCTGGTCCCTCTGAAGTTTTGAGTTTTTGTGTTGTGATGTGCTGGTCCTTCTAAAGTTTTGAGTTTTTGTGTTGTGATGTGCTGGTCCCTCTAAAGTTTTGAGTTTTTGTGTTGTGATGTGCTGGTCCCTCTAAAGTTTTGAGTTTTTGTGTTGTGATGTGCTGGTCCCTCTGTAAACCTGAGTTTTTGTGTTGTGATGTGCTGGTCCCTCTAAAGTTTTGAGTTTTTGTGTTGTGATGTGCTGGTCCCTCTGTAAACCTGAGGTTTTGTGTTGTGATGTGCTGGTCCCTCTAAAGTTTTGAGTTTTTGTGTTGTGATGTGCTGGTCCCTCTAAAGTTTTGAGTTTTTGTGTTGTGATGTGCTGGTCCCTCTGAAGTTTTGATTTTTGTGTTGTGATGTGCTTGGTCCCTCTAAAGTTTTGAGTTTTTGTGTTGTGATGTGCTGGTCCCTCTGAAGTTTTGAGTTTTTGTGTTGTGATGTGCTGGTCCCTCTGAAGTTTTGAGTTTTTGTATTGTGATGGTGCTGGTCCCTCTGTAAACCTGAGGTTTTGTGTTGTGATGTGCTGGTCCCTCTAAAGTTTTCTGATCTCTGGTTGGCTCCATTTGTTATTTTAAGAATTTTAAATCACTCACTATGTGTGCACAGGTTATAAGAATGTAGAATGTACAGACAACTGATTATTCTGATACAGTAATTTTATTAGGTAGTAGCACAGCAAAAGTAGCCCATTTGTACATTTTTTATACCAGATAGGAAAGGTTAATCATACTAATCTGAATTAGCCATGTCAGGATCAGCAAAACATTTAGCACAGAATTCTACATCCTCAAGACTACTTCTGTGCTGCCAAAATAATGACATTGTTACAGACTAACATAAAGTTACAGTATTATGTAAGTTACAGTATTATGTAAAGCATACTGCAGGCCTGTTGTCCAATAGGAAAATGAATCTATACATAAAATAAAGCTACAGTATTATGTAAGTTACAGTATTATGTAAAGGATAATGTAGGCCTATTGTCCAAGTAGGAAAATGAATCCCTTCAGGACTCCTCTCCACATTGGGGTGCTGTTCGTCCTGAAGGGACTCCTCTCCACACTGGGGTCCTGTTCGCCCTGAAGGGACTCATTTTCCTGTAATGACTGACGGACAATACAACACCCCACTTATTACACGGCTACTTTCCAGAATGAGAAGAAACTACACACAATACAACTCTCCTCTGATAAACATGTACCTCACAATGCAACTTGAAACATTCTTTAGAATGCAGCTGGTCAGTCATCTTCAGTTTTCTACTTTCAATAAGGGATGCACCAATCTGACTGTGATCTGATGATCTGTGATCATTTTATTAATAGCAGGTTGGCTGAGCGCACAATAGCGTAGTGGGGTTGTTTTGGTCATTCAGTTTCGGAAACGGATCGGCCCATTGATCGACTAATTTTTGAGATACCCGATTCAAGTATTTTTTCTATATCGGGACCGATATCTGATCCAAATATCGGATTGATGCATCCCTACTTTCAGTAAGGCTTTATTACGATAAGTGAATGATCTCTTGCACTCTCAGAATGATGTAAAGAAGTCACTCTGAAGCTCAAAAGTTGTTTCTATTGACGGTGGTCATTATACTTTTGCAGCGGTCATTATATCAAAATAACTGACCTCTAAAGGTTGGAAAGGCCCATTAAAAGTCAAAGGAACATCTTGCGGCATTCTGGAGAGCCGTATAATAATAAACTATATTTTGATTTTCTAGCATCAGAGAAGACATGACAGGCACTTTAGAGATATGATGGTAACTAGTAGCTGTATGTGATAGCAGTTGGTTGCTCATGATTAAATGAGTGGTTAACGTGCATAGGAGCTTTAGGACCCTGAGGAGTTTCTGCAGAGCTTCTCTGGGCTGGGGATGATCCAGTCCTATTCTTCTGTAAGACATAAACACACACACACACACACACATACACACTCACAGTTACACTGGGGTTAAAACAACACTATGTAACATTTCTATTTTCTCTATGCAAGGAATGAATCCATGAGAGGCTTAATCCAGGGGTGCTGCTAGACAGTATAGAAAAGAAAGAAGATCGGAGAAGTGAGCAAACGAGAGTGGAACAATGTTGATTGTCTTTGTGCAGCAACAGTGTAGACTTACAGACGCTCAACCAGGTGATGTCAGTTTTTACCCAGAAACCATGAAAACATGAAAACTTTTCATAAAACTGAAAACATTTTGATTGTTTTTAAATCACGCTTGTGTAGCTGATGCCAACATCAACATCATGAGGCCGACACATCTTACTAACCCAGGATCCTTCTAAACAGTTTTGCTGTCAACACATATGTCTCATATTAGTTATGTTTTGACTGACAATTACTGACAGATATTTTGTCTGGAAAGTTTTAAAATGTCAGCTTTTCCATAAATAAAAAAAGACAGTAAATACCGGTAAAAACAGTGGTTGTCAAGTGGGGTATGAGTCAAGTCCCCCCTGGGGCTCCTTGTTTCAATCAAGGGGGTACGCAACATAAATGTGTTATTGGGTCCTCAGCACTCATTAACATTAAGATAAAGAAACAGTAAACTAACTCTCATGCAACACAACATTATGACTGGATAATTATCCATATATCACTGTACTGCCACATACTGCCACTGCATTATCATCCATATATCACTACCACTGCATTATCATCCATCCATATATTACTACCACTGCATTATCATCCATATATCACTACCACTGCATTATCATCCATATATCACTACCACTGCATTATTATCCATCCATATATCACTACCACTGCATTATCTGCCATCCATATATCACTACCACTGCATTATTATCCATCCATATATCACTACCGCTGCATTATCATCCATATATCACTACCACTGCATTATCATCCATCCATATATCACTACCGCTGCATTATCATCCATATATCACTGTCACTGCATTATCATCCATCCATATATCACTACCACTGCATTATCATCCATATATCACTACCACTGCATTATTATCCATCCATATATCACTACCACTGCATTATCATCCATATATCACTACCACTGCATTATTATCCATCCATATATCATTGCCACTACATTATCATTCATATATCATGATACAGTAAGTGTGTTCACATTCACGACCAATTGAGCTACCAAATTCACTCTAGTGCTTGAGCCATACTTTTTAGGCTGCTGGGCATCTAAACTACTACAAAAAATGTCTAAAATTCTTACTCTGTCTATCTCAACCACCAAGGGCTAGTAACACCCACACACACTACCATTTCTACTAAGAAAACAGACCCACACACTCTACCATCTCTACTAAGGAAACAGACCCACTCAATCTACCATTTCCACTAAGAAAACAGACCCACTCAATCTATCATCTGTACTAAGGAAACAGACCCACTCAATCTACCATCTGTACTAAGGAAACAGACCCACTCAATCTATCATCTGTAGACCATCAGCACATCTGCTCATTATCATTCCTTATGTCCTAGCCCTGATTAGTTTGTGTTTCACTGTTCGGTTTGCTATTTGGTGGTGCAGACACACACACACACACACACACACACACACACACACACACACACACACAAACAAACACAAACACAGATGTCCATACTGACCAAAAACACTCACCCTCAATGGTGCAGATGAAGTTGAGTTTCACACTCACACACACACACACACACACACACACACACACAAACACACAGATGTCCATATTGAGCAGAAACACACTCACCCTCAGTGGTGCAGATGAAGTTGAGTTTCTCAGTCTCTGTCATGTTGCTGACCCACTTCCCTCCATCTTCTCCAGACTTCACTGCCCCAACTCTCTCTACACAGTTCTGCACTTGCTCTTGATCTGGGGCCCAGTTCCTATAGCAGACGGTCTCTCCATAGACCCAGAACCAGCCCACACTGCAGGTGTAGTGCAGACCCAGCCACACATGAGCAGTGGAGGCTCCTTTAGCTCGTTCTGTCACCCAGCGCTGGACCCGCTCAGAGCGCACAGACACCAGGTCAACAAAGTGTTCTTGGCAGTACTGCAGCGCCTCATTCCAGGTCTTATTCTCACGGACCAGAACCAGTTTGTCTGGAGCGAGAATAAAGAGATGAAATACTTTCTTAATACGTTTACATGCACTTAAGTATCCCAAATCAGGATCAGGATATTGAGTATCCCAGCTTTGCATTTGCGCATATAAACACCTTTTCCTGGAGGATATGCTAGGTGGAGGACTCTGAAAGAAACCGGGACACCGTAACTTGTAAACACCTTATCCTGAATTCTAGAGTGTGACGTGTGAGATGGAATGCTGATAAGCACCAAGACAATCAAGTGGCACTCTTTAGAATCCTTGGTGAGAACACCCCAAAGAACTCTTCTCTTGTTTTTCTTTAGAAAACTCAGCTATTTGGGTAGGTGGTCTTATAACCTACAGCTGGGGGCCACCAGGAGCTAGTACCACCATCTCAGAGACACCCATAGAGGTCGCCTGGTTCTCACACGTACTGATCTGCAACTCAGTCTGGCCACTTTCCTGTCATCTGTAACTTCCAGGAGGCGGGATTAACAGACATAGATCAAATACCTCTGCAGGCATTGGATATACCTACAACCAATCAGACTAATGATTGCATTGAAAAGAGAGTGGCATCACAACTTGAAACAAAACACATGTTAAGCCCACCTCCATCATGGTTTTGATTAGTTCGCTATCTCAAGCAAAAAGGGAAGAAGTGGAGATGGGCCTCCTGGTTAGACTGAGCTGCATAGCAGATCAGTATGTGTGAGAACCAGGCTACACTACAGGACCACTATTACAGGATCACGCCGTAAGCTTCATGCAGGGAAGTTTTTGTCACAGGGGTTTGGTCAGAAGTTTCTCCCTGTATGTCTAGTGACAGCCTGCTCCAACACATGCAGCATGGAGGCACTGGGAATGCTAATGAATGGCTCCATTTTGGAATATGGGCCCCGTGTCCAAAAACAGTAGAACAGTAGAACAGTAGAACTGAAGCAGCAGCCAGTATGGCTTTCTCTCGGTTAACATTTTTCCAAAACTTAAGGAATACTGTGATTTCTGACACAACTTAAGTAATACTGTGATTTCTGACACAACTTAAGGAATACTGTGATTTCTGACAGAAATGGTACTGGAAACGTTGAAACAGTCTACTCTGTTCCGAGACACGGCTGGTGAAAACATAAATTGCTCATGTACTAGTCAAGTTTGAGATTTTGGGCTAGTTTGACATTATGGGCTAGTTTGAGATTATGGGCTAGTTTGCATCCTTAACATGTATTCTTTCACACTGCTATAAAAAATTCCCTCTTTCAGTCCACATTTAGACCTACTATGGACTTTACTGCTTAATGTTATTCCTATTTATTGATTCATGTTATAGCTTATTAGGTCACATGTAAGGTCGTGAATTATCTGGAAATATAATTTGAGATCCAACAATAACCTTGAACTGAAAATAAATAGAGCTTCTGTACCATATTTGGCTATCTGTAACATATCTGGTCATGATCATGCTGTTATTTAGGACTAAATTCTCACTCACCTTCATAGCAGATGAAGTTGTTTTTACCCTGACAGCCTGCATCATTCCAAAGCCCATTTGGTTTAAAAATTTCAACACACAGGTCATGCACACCACCATCATAATTGGGTTCTCCACTCCTCCAGTGACGGAATGAGGAGCTGCTGCCATCTGACCACTCCCAGGCATCTCTGAACAGACCAATCCAGACATCTGTAAGTCCACTGACTTCCTTTATCTGGTCATTCTCTGTCTGATTCCTCACACTAGCCAGGTCTGTGTGTTTCTCTCTGCAGTATCTCTGAGCTTCTGTCCAGTTCTTCCTCTTATCAACCAGCACATAGGGATGAGTGGAGTTTCTCCCTGTGGTAATACAGGTGTCATGGATAACTGAGGAGTAACAAACTATTAAGTTGCAGTTTGGCAGCCTGTATTCATTAGGGGGGTGAAAGTCAAAACTAATGTCAGTGTACGTCAGATCAAAACAAAACCGTAGTGGCTAACTAAGTTAGCATCTTTGTTGGTTGCAGTGTAACTGCCCCATTGCCAGCCTACTAAGCTGCTATAACTGGTTGGCAACTGTGGTTTTGGGAAACGTGACCCTGCACAGTCTGGATGCATATATTGCTCACCAAAATAATAGTCTTCTGATTGAGAGAAGAGGGCTTCTCACCATCATAGCAGATGAAGGGATATTTCTCATCACACCTGGCATCATGCCATCCGTCTGTATTCTGAAACACACACTTCTGCTGCCCTCCATCTGGCTGACCTGAACCCCAGTCCCTGAACTCTGCTTCATTCTCTCTGTAGAAATTTCTGTCAGCCAGAGACCACTGCCACTTTCCCTGTAGCCCAATCCAAACACCTCCAGCATGAGCATCAGTAGTAATTTTCTTCACCTCCTCCATCTCTGTCATGTTGTCTATGGTGGCAAGGTCAGTGAACTTGTCTCTGCAGTACTGCTGAGCTTCTGTCCAGGTCTTCTGTTCCTTCACCATATGGAACTGACGTGGCACAGAGGAGAGACTGCACAGAGCTGAGAGGAGAGAGGAGGACACACACACACACACAAAGTGTCTGCTGGTCAGCACATATGAATGTGCAGTTATACAAAAAGTGTGCTCATGCAAATGTACGCATGTGCAAACACACACGTGCATGAGAGGCCATATAGGCCTTAAATATCATGTACACCGTTAAACTCTCTGACACACACTATCAAACTCTCTCCCACACACCATCAAAATGCTCTCACACACTACCAAACTCTCTCTTACACACTATCAAACTGTCTGTCACACACTACCAAACTCTCTCTCACACTATCAAACTCTTACACAAACTCTCTCATGCATACACACTATGCACACACTATCAAACTCTCATACACTACCAAACTCTTTCATACACATTATCAAACCTCTTTTAAATACTCTTGCATATAATCTAACTGAAAGAGTATGAAAAACTTTAATTGTGCATGAGTGAGACTCTGAAAGTGTGTGTGAGAGACTTTGAGTGTGTGTGTGTGAGACAGAGAGAAAAACGTAAAATACCTGTTCATTGCATCATTCTTGATTGGCTTTTAATTTGTGAAGAACATCATGAGAAAGGAAGTGTTGTTTAAAAATGTTTTAGCAAATTGAATAAATATTGTCAGATATGGTTGAGGTAGGACTTGTCTGTGTAGCAGTCAGATCTGGACTACTATAACATTTTGTAGGTTTTGCAATTTCCAATTCACAAAAAGACTCCTGACAGTAAAACTGTTAACACTTTAGCTAGGGTTAAGTGTTAACATTAAACCATAATGCCTTAGAGAAGTTACACATTTATTGGCCATGCATATGAATTTGCATGCTATAAAATGTCTGTGCAATTGTATTTTAAACAAGGTAGCCAAATAGCTTGCTGTTATCACTACTCTGAAAACAGTCTAATCAGCTAACGGCTAGTGATGCTGACGTGTTAGCTTCCAGCTAACCTTGTCCTCATTGTACTAACGTCATTGAGACTGGAAATTATGAGTAAACGGGAATTTGTAATTACATTTTAATCCACAAGCATTTTGTGATCATTTTCAGCCTAACAGCAGAACTGTACATTTGAAGTGTCTCTTCAGGTTATGCAGCTATTGTACCACTTAGTGGTTGCTAGTGAAATTAGCTAATTAAGGTATCATAACATTATAAGTGGAGAAATGTCATTAGGCTACTTGAAATTATAATAATTAGCTGGATAACATATTATTGTCAGTGGACAGTGTAACTTTGCAACAGGATGTTAAGTTTAATCAAAGTTCCTCTTCATGATGCCATGCCAGAGACAGTCCATGGCATAGAGTCAACCACTTGTTAATTACCTTTCTAAGCTAGCATTAGCTATTTGGTACGTTGAGCCATAGCTCCACATCCAGATTAGATCACACCAACAGATCAGGGATACACAACATACACCAAAGCACAAGCTGGATCCTTATAATATTTCTATTGTGAACAGTATTAAGCATAATAATAACAAAGCATAACTTAGAAATAAAAACATATATCGTGGCTTTGCATAGTAAAGTACAAAATGCAACATGAGTATGATCAACACCCCTGTACGCGAACGGAATGAGGGCGTCCCCACCCCTGCAGAATGACATTAAAGGCTGTCCCATTGCGGCGCGCGCTTCCACAAAGGGACGGCTTTAGAGGTGATAGAGGACCAGGAAGTATTGTGACTAAGTGCGTGTTTTAATCAGTTTTATAAGAAACATAGGCTACAGACATTGCAAATGACAAATGGAAGTTTGGTTAGTAAGTACCACTCAGATTATTGTTATTATTGATGGACGATAAACTTTGCAAGGATTAGGAAATTACTACTAATTACCTAATTCACAAGATCGCTGCAAACCAGTAATGGATTTTACGCGTGAACAAACGCGTATACCGGCGGCAAACTCATCCAGTCACCAACACTCAACAATGCCCCACATCACATATTGTAGTTCATGCGAAGCGCCGCACATAACCGCATATATGGTTGCACAAATAAGAAACAAACACAAAGTTTTTTGTTTCTCGCAGTTTCTCCTATTGGCGCTTGGGAAGCAAGTAGTTGCTTCCAAGCAGTTAAAGTTAAACAGTGAGAAGGGGAGAGTTCAGCCTCTCACAAATACACACATGCGCAATAGCATGTACGTGCACAAAGACAGGTTCATGAATACACTTGCACACACAGATACACGCACACACATGTGTAGACACATAAATGCCCCCACTCTCCCACACACGCAAACTATATAGACTGACCTGAAACCAGCAGTGTGGTAATGAGAAGCAGGTTCATTACTGAGAACCTGCAGAGAAAATATAATTGATTTTAGCCTGTACACAAATAGGCTGCTGGTAGCCTACACATCCCAACATGGAAAAGGAAAGGAAAGTAAGGCATTTGCCATTTCTGCTTGCTATTGCTAGCCGGTTGCTATTATTGTTTCCACATAAATTATTGAGATTTTTTGATTGTAAATACCACATCTTTATAGTCTGAAAAATGTGTTTACAGTTTTTTTTTTTTTACAACTGCTTACACACATTTTCAAAGCTCTGTGTCTTTTTCCTCAAAACTTTACACATAAATCCATTATTTGCTCACACAAAGTGTCAAATGCCTCACATCTCCTGCAGAATGAAACATTGCATTGAAAGTATAATAAACACATCTCAAATGCAAGCTTTTGTCTCACATCATAGACACTTTTCATATGCTTTTGCATATGCTATGCTCTAAACTTAAAGCACTTCTTGTATAATCTGAAGGGAGAAGCTGAAAGTTGGATTATAATTTTGAACAATATTGGACAGAGTGAAAAAGGCGTAAGAAATAGAGGAGCAGAAGAGGTGAAATAATGAGGAAAGGCACATGTACTATGGCTATGATTGGTTGGTATTCAGTAAAGCTGTGTTTTCCATACATGAGGAGTGGGTATGAAGCACTAGGGAATCATTTTTTAAAGGTTGTGTGTGACATCAAAAAACAAGCTACTTTCTGGCAGATTTCTGTGTGTTAGGTATGGAGCTGTGTGTTGCGTTTTGCAAAAAGGGTTTTTAAAAATTGAAAACTGTGTTAAGGGCCGAGTACCAATTAAATATAGTGTAGTGTTTGCAGTTGTGTTATGGAGTTATGGTGTTGTTATGGAGTCTGAGTGTAGAGTTTGTTATGGTGTTTGAGTTGTTGTGGTGTCTGAGTGACAGGTTTCAGAAATTGTCTGACATGTAAAGATTTTGTGTGTAAGCAGTTAAAAAAAGTAACATCTGAAAAGAATGAATCAAAAACATTGTGGTATTACCTCCAGAATGAACTGTGGGTATATATCATGGATGTTCATAAAATCTAATTTAAATAAATACATTTTAAAATCTTCCATTTCCAGCTAACTCCCAGGGGTGACCCTTTTCTGTTGCTTAAACCCTTCCAATACATTACATGTGGACTCAGTCACTCCTCAAGGAGTGACTAAAATTATCTTTAAGACAGAGAAGTTTGCAATAATGAAAAAATAGTTGTGCACAAATGCCCTTCTGTCCAGACTAGAATCAAGACGCATCACTGATCACTGTGTGGATAAACTATGTCTCCATCCTCCCGAATATACTCCTTTTTACACAGCTTATCAAGCACAGTTGTTGTCACATAAAATGCAACTCACCTTATGATCCCACTGCTCGGTGTCTGTAGGTGTGAGAGGATGATGTCTGACCTGTTAGTCTGTCACTGTCACTTGATAATCCGTCCTCTTGTTCAGTCCCAATGAGGCGTTCTGCCCAACCAGGTGATATGCTGTCTATAGGGTTTCCGTCACCAGTGTGTGTGTGTGTGTGTGTGTTTGTGTATGTGTGCATAGTATAATGTGAGGCATGAAATCAGTCATATTTGCATGGCCACTTCTGCTTCTGCTTACTGATACTTACTTCTGCCTTGTTGGCAAAGGATGTTTTCTGACACTGCACATACACAGAAATCACTGTGTGTTTTGCAAAAATAAAAGGAAACAAGAGTAAACGATACAAAGTCTAAAGACTTCTTAGTCTGTCCATACTTATATGTAGAATGTTGTCCATGTTCATCAATAAACATTATAAGATCGCTCATATTCTCAATTGACAGTATGGCAAGTCCAGAGGGACGAGACTGTCCCATTGAGTTCCTCAGGTAGCTTTTAACCAGTTCGAGTTTGGAAAATGATCACTCTGCATAGGCCAGTGTGTTGTTTACTGTTTTGTATAATATGCATGTTTACTACCATATCCCACAATCCCCTGTGGGACCAAAATACATTGTTGTTCTCTTTGCTGATTATTTAATGATCACTAGGCTATAATATGTTGTCAGTATTAGTTCAAATATATTTGTGTATTTGTAGTCTAGCAGCAGAGACCCACACGTCCAGGCCGTTCTCTTGCTATGGCGGTATGTGGTTTGATAGTGTCTGTAGCCTATAGTTCTATAGCACTATAGTAATGCTTTGATTCCTGTTTCCCAAAACAGAGAGAGAGGGAGAAACAGAGAAAAAGGCATGTACATGTATTACTGCTATGTGGTTGAATGGGGCCTGTAGAGTATGCTTTAATTCCTGATTTCTGAAACACAGAGAGAGAGAGAGAGAGAGAGGGAGAAACAAAGAAAGAGGCATGTACTGTACATACATTACTGCTATGTGCAGTTCGGGACCTGTAGAGTATGCTTTAATTCCTGATGTCTGAAACAGAGAGAGAGAGTGAGAGAGACATAGAGAGAGCATCGAGCTACATCAGTGCTCTATGGTTTGACAGGGTCTGTAGCCTTTAGGTTAGTACAATATGCTTTCATTCCTCTCATCTGATTGTTGAATGTATTTCTTGTCCGATGTGTATTATTATTAGTTGCTAATTGCTGATTTTGCCAATAAAACAATGTGGCCTTGGAAGTATTGATTGATAACACTTGAGTAGTGTTAGCTTGCTGTTTTCTGGGTTATTTTCAAGTGAATTTGTTATGTGTGTGTTGTGCTGCTCATGCTCGGTTAGCAGGGCCTACATTTGTGCAAAAGAGCAAAGTGATGGTTTAATCAAGAAAAAAAATGTCACTGTTATTTTGGAAACATATCTTGGCAAAGGCTAGTCAGCTATTGGCATGACTGCAGTAGGCTATAGCCATGAGGGAATGACCTAGAGTTGTTGGCATATCCAACACAGCAAGTCTGATTAACACCTCGTTCTGGTCACAAAAAAAGGGAGGCCCCTGAGAATGACTAATTAGGTATCCATCTATAGGAGCGACAACTGTTTGAGCACGACTTTAAACTCTCTAATTAGTCGTATGTGGGAAGTCGTAAGTGACAAGCACTTCAACTCCCAACATAAAAAAACATTAGAGCTCAACACATGCAAACTAGGTCAACACATGCAAACTATAGGCTAGGGCTACTGTATGCTGTGTGCATAACACAAGTAATCAATAAAAAATATGATTGTCATGATAGGAGAGATATACATAGCTCCTGTTAACCTGGGGTCCCTAAATACCTTGAAACAGCCCTGTCCTCACGCTACCTTGGGGGAAAACAGAGGTTCATTTTGGCTGCAGGTAAATTGTGCTAGCTTTGCTAGTAGCTACACTGAATACCATTACAGTTTTTCACAATTGCTAAAACACATTTTTTTCTCAAAACTGTAAACTGTGAGAAGTCCAACCTCCTGCTTAACACCTCTAAGACAAAAGAGATGTCCATCGACTTTAGAAAAGACAAACCCACTAGCCCCACTGTCATCGGGGGCAGGCAATACAGTCTGTCACTGAGTATAAATACTTGGGGGTTGTCTTGGATAACCAGTTGAAGTGGGACCAGCACACTGAAGCCATCCAGAAAAAAGGTCAGCAAAGACTGTACTTCTTAAAAAAAACTGGTCTCCTTTGGTGTAAATCCCAGAATAAGCAGAATGTTTTATGTGCTTTTGTGGAAAGTGTTTTTACCTTTGCGATCATCTGTTGGTTTGGAAATGCAAAAGTTGCACAGAAAGGAAGACTAAGAAAAATAATGACCACAGCTAGTAAATTGATTGGCACAAACGTCAAAAGCTTGGAGATGATTTTTAGAGAACGCTCGCAGGGGAAAATGGATACAATTTTAACAGACAAAAAACACCCTCTATTTCACACATTTGAATTACTACCATCATGTAATAGATTTCCAAAATCTCCAAAAATAGAACAAAGCATTCATTTATTCCACAAGCCATTAGCCTTTTTAATAAACAAAACCCCAGATTTTAACTTGTATTTTTATATTTAAACTTAATCTTAATTGCTCACAACTGTTCAGCGTGCCTGGGCAGCGGAGCCACTTTTTTATTTATTTATTTATTTTTAATAATTTTTTTACATCTTACTGTATTTTATCATTTTATTGAGTGTACATTTCTAACACCCAAGGTTCTTAGTTGTTTTACCTTACCCGCACTTATTCTTATTTAACAGCCTTTACTGAACTTGCACAGACAGCATTTGTTTGCATACCAGTGCATGTTGGCCAACATGCATTGATGCCATTGAACAGACTCTCACAGTGGGACGCTTGTCTTATTCTGTCTATCGTCTAATGTGTATATGTAATGTGTGCTGTAATATTTTATTGTGTCATGTCACAGGCAATGACAACATGCCTGATGCACCAATTCTCTGACCAAAAATTTCCCCATGGGGAAGTTTCTAACTAACTAACTAACAAAACCCATTTTTCAAAGTACATTCTCAAAACCCTGGAATCTAGTTGCATAGCTGAACAGTCACCTCAGAACAATTTTAGCTGTGCCCAAAACCAGCTAATGGTCTCAGATCAGATCTCACAGCAAAAGGAAAATCCTGTAGAGCAGTGATTAAACAGTACCTCAAACAATGGACTCAATGATCAGGGATAGAGCTTCTGGAGGAACTAGGCTGCAGGCTGTAAAATGCATTTACTGTACTGTTTTGCAATGAATAAACGTTTAGGATAGGGGCCAAATTTGGCCAGTAACCTAAATGTTTGTATTAAATGTTTGTATTCATAGTACTGTAAATGCATTTTCATGACCGAAAAAGGAATTAGCATCTAATGTACAATAAAAATAAATAAATAGGGAAAATCTACAATCAAAAAAATAATATTACAATAAAAATAAAGAATAGAATAAAAAAACATCTGTCTTCCTCTGCGCTTCTGGTTTCTGACCATTGCTGATATGAAACTCAAACAAGCCTGTTTCAGCTCTGAACTGGTATATATTTGCTGTCACATCATTAGATACAAGTGTTATCGATTTTGATTAGTATTTAAGTAGTGACATCTGTGCTTTAATTGTATTCATCTTTCGCCTTGTTTAGTTAACGATATAATTAAGAAGTGCATCACAAAGCAAAATGTGTTTACAGTTTACAGTTAAGTTTTACAAAATGCACCTACCTAGGTGAGAGAATTGAGATTAATTTAATAAATGTGTTCAGGCATTTCAGAACTTGATTCAGAAAAAAGAGTTAGTGTTTTAGCAGTTGTGAAAAACTGTAATAGTGAAAGGTGTGGCCTACAAACTCAGAGGAAAATAGCTCCATCTACTGGAGACATAAATTATTGGCGCTGTGAGCATGTAGGAAACGCAAGGGTGACGAAGTACATGAAGTGAGATGACGTTAAACTTTTAATAGACTACTGCGGACAGAAAAGGCATTAGTATTTTTTTGTAGCATGTCTTTGTGGTGTTTTGTAATTTTTTAAGCGAAAAATACAGATAAAGGGCGTTTGTGTTTGGATTTCTCATAACGCAGAACAACAGGTGAGTTTCGTCATTTTGACCTAGGTAGCCTAGAGCCTAACGCTAGCCTATAAAATAAATGAAAACACCTGAGCTGCTTGTTTGTAAAATATGCGAAATTATACATGTATAAAAGTCTGTGGTATAAATATTATTTGTTCGTTTTTACTTAAGCCCGTCATAAGCAGATATTTAGGAGTTATAAGGAGTGGCTGAAACATGGAGAGACGAAACGACATAAAACAGGGAGACAGTCTAAAGGGGCAAAGGTAGGTGGCTGTACAGGTTTATATATAGTAACCTATAGGTACTTGTATTCACTATAAATGTCTATGGGTTGCTGAGCACATGATCTGACTTACGTTTGATGAGAAGCCGCTTAATGCCATAGTGTTCTTTGCTATCAAAGAAAAGACAGTATTGTATGCAGTTATGAGGTGCCTTGAAAAATTTTGCGCTATCTTAAAATGATGAAAGTATTAATTATATAAAAAATATAAGCATATATTAACAGATTTAGAGCCAGGACTGGTTAAAGCTGATTTCACTAGCTATTTCTATTTTATTTTATATTTGTCTTGCCATCTTCTGGTGTGTTTTTGTATGAGTTTTGATGGTTTAGTTTCACCACTTTACAATGGCTATGTTGTTTTTTTCCTGGACATATAACCTACCAGCCATTCCCTGCTTCCACTCCAGTCACTTCTACTCAGCTTGACAGGACATGCTGGTACGACCAGCTTACGCTGGACCAGCTAGGTTGACTAGCTGAAAGTGTTTTGACATTATTTTTATTATTTTATTTATTTTTCTAAAAAAGATACCTGGGCAGTTCTATGGAAAATGTAGGCCGTACGTTTGTCGCGCCAAATTGCAATGGCAAAATGTCATGGTATTTGTAGACATTAATGAAAACGTGAAATGTAAGCAATTGCTATTTTTGGCTGTTGAAAAAAGTTTCATTTCATGCAATCATTCATGTCATACAAATACTAAATATTAATTGCTGTTGCATTGAAGTTTAACCTTTCTCCTTAATTTATTTGTAAAATGATGTACTGAGAAATATGTAGTAGGCTATATATTCTTTTTGTGTACTTATGCATTGTGTAGTGTAATGATTTTTGCTTGTGCTCTGAAAGTCTTTATACATTTATTATAGCCCTACTGATATGTTTAAGTTGTATACGTTAGTATGGTGGTGTGTCAAAAATCACCTGTTAAATAACATAACCATACCCTAACCTACCCTAAATTGTGCAACATTTAGGAACATTTAACTCTACAGGATCAACAGACATTTTTATTTTACCACAGTTCATTACATCATGAGAGGCCCCCATCCCCTGTGCCCATTCGTGTGCTCATGAAGTTACCGAGCTTGTAGAGTGCTATCGATAGGAAAGAGAACAAAAGCATTTGAAATAACGTAGACCGCATAGCGAATGCGCATCTTACGCTAAGTCTAATAAACTCATTTCAGCAGTTGTTACTCACGGTATGACCAAATTATTGCTTTAACAATACATCAGTCTTGAGTTAAACCTGAAGCGCTACCTTAAGGTTATGTATGACATGATTCCCGAAGCGTTCGTAGCTGTAAGAGTGGTCCGTACTATTCTTACGATTTATGGCAAATGACAATCCCAGAAACATTGATTAGTAGAGCTGTATTTATTATTTGTAAATGGTCTGTACAATGTATCAGTCTGGAAATAGATGCAACCACTTCTGGAAGAAAAAAAGTGATTTTAATAAACAAACTAAATAAATAAATGATTAAAAAAAGCTTCAGTGTCCACTTGCAAATACATAAATGAATGAATGAATGACTTGCAAACCACATGGTTAAGCAATCTAACACAAGTATATCAACTAACAACCGCACTCATAGTCGTGTATTGCTTTTATACAACTCTATTATCAACTTAAAAAGTATTAAGATGTTGAATTCTTTGTTTTCTACAATTTAATTTCCCCTTTGTTTGTACAGTCTTGACCACCACCGCCCAAATAGTTCCAAGCTTTGACAACTCAATGGAAAGTGGGATGATTACTACCTATGAGTCACCAGTGGTGTATTGTGGGATATTCCCACTTCTAGTGACATATAGACATCAGAATCATTCAGTCAGACATGGATAAATAGCTCAACTGGACCTGACTGTTGTCTAGTGAACAATGAAGAATACACTATGTAAACTCTACATGATTAACAAACATTTTTCACACCGCAGCTCATTCCATCATGAGAGGTCTCCATCAGCTGTGCCCACTTGTGTGTCTATGAAGAGTGACCAGTCAGAGGGTCGCATAATGAAGTTCAAGCAGGAGGATGTCACAGATGGTTCAAGGCAAGTGATATGCTTTGTATACTGATAACATTTGTGAGGCTTTGTGTGAACATCAAATGTAACAGATTTGTTCTGTGTTATAAATTAAATCTTCTCATACACAAATATCTAGACAGAAATGTCATTAGTGGTATAGTGTATAAACACACATATAGTGATGTGTGTTTGTGTGAGATGAGATGAAAGGTTTCCTCTTGTCCTCCATATTTGTGCAGGTTCCTGAAAAGTGCTGCTGCTGAGGAAGCCTGTGCTGCTGTGGCTTCAGCTGTGGGTTCAAACCCCTTAATCATGACTCAGCTGAATCTGAGGGGACTCATACCAGGAGCCTTGGGAGTGACTCAGCTGTGTGCGTTATTGGAGGATCCCCACTGCAGACTACACACATTAAGGTCAGTAGATGCTGTTGGGTCATAGCTGAGGTGAAGGGTCACCTAGTGGCCAACATTTGAATAAGCAGTGACCCAGGTCCCAGCAGCAGAAACCCAACAGAGTGAATCCAAAAATATGCTGACAAACACTCAATAAGAAATAGCGGAATTAAGAGGAAATTAGAATAGCTCGTAGCTAGCTTCATTTCATAGCTAAAATTGTCTACCAACATTGTAATTACCAGAAATGGTTGGGCTGCCTTAAGTGGCTCTGTGTATATGGGCAATCAGGCAAGCACAAACTAAGGACTGAGTCAACCTGAGACAAGGGTGGTGGTGTTGGTTACAGAGCTGGGGTGAAGGCGATGGTGTTGTGTTAACCAGTCATCACTCTTAATCGCACCAACATTAAAAAGGGGGAAATTAGCCCGCATGTCAGTGGATATTGTTGTGATACTTCACTGCAAGGGGGTGTGAGTGGTGAGATTGTCATCAGGGTGACATACAAAGGTAGCCTGGCTGTCGCACCAGGCTTGTATATGGAGCTTGGTCTGGCTAAGATCCCATTTACCTGGAGTCCTCAGAGGTGGGATGAACAGGAGTCTGTCAAATGCCACTCTATACTACTGAACAGAGCTACAGTTAGACCAATAGTTCTGGTGACGTTTTCAAGAGACGTATGCTCAATAGGGCTAAAAATATATTTATTATTATTCTACTCTATTTGATTCTACTATATTCTACTCTACTCTGTTGTTAGGCTTTTACAAGTCATAACCAGTCACGCTTCTACTGACCTCATCATTACGTGGCCCAGATGCACAATCCAGATGGATTTCTGCTATTTTTAAATAGCCTATACTACATATAGAACTGTTAAACTCTTATCAGCTGAGAGTGGAAGTTGAAATAGGGTGTACTAGGCAAGTTAAAAACGGTCTTTCGTCAACATTGCATCTAATCTATAATTAGAGCTAATTTGTTAGTTGATTGACAGAACAAGTAGCAGAAGCAGTGCAATCCCATCAGGCTCTGTAAGTAGGATAGTGGTGTATGGGTGGAAAATGGCACAGATAATATCTGTAAAGAAACGTTTAGTTTGATACAATATTTGATTCTGAATGACGAGTAGTTGATTCCAAAGAATTTTGTCATCAGTTTAATGTTTTCCCCTTAAGGCTCGACTATTGTTTTCTCACTGAGAGGAGTTGTGCCAGTCTGGCATCTGTTCTCATCAAAGCCTCTTCAAAGCTGAAACATCTGCACCTCAGTTACAACAGAAATATTGGAGACACTGCAGTCCAGGAATTGAGTAGTGGACTGGGTAACCCAAACTGTACCCTGGAGACACTCAAGTAAGACATTTTGTCATTTGAGCAAAGGCTCTTCACTCTTAAAATACTATTGATTGAAGTTTACATTCTTTTTGTGGTATATTTCAGATAATTGTTTCAATTTTATATTAATGGGTCATCTGACCTCTTTCTGAATTGATGCTCTTGAGTCACTATGGTCTTTAAAGGAACACTGCTCCATGCAGTGACGATCAGGTCTGGTTTTGGAGGGGTAACAATGATGAAAAAATTCTGTGCTGATTCTGCATTAAGTGTGTTGCTGATTGTGTCTCACTTAGCAGTGCTAGGAGGCCGTGTATGTAACTTGTGGCAGCTCAGTTTCATTTTGGTTGTCCAAAAATGTATCAAAACCACTTCCTAATCAGCAACAGTATCTTAGACAGTGACAGAAATATCTTTGAGATCCATGATCGAGTGGGAAATAGTTTTTGCATTAACCTCTGACCTCAGTGGACGTGCAAATTCCATGTCACTCCTGAGCTACTGTGGCTTCCAGAGGGTTTGGAGCCTCATCTGAGACATTTTCACACTTCACTGTTCCTTAATAATCAGTTAATTCTTCTCAGACTTTCTAATTTTTGATGACAGATAATGTCCCATTTACTAAATCTACGCAGACGCGCGCACACACACACACACACACACACACACACACACTTACACTTACACTCATGCACTAACAATATTATATAGGCTAAGGCAAGATAGCAAATTTCACAGTCATATTTGATTGTCCAATTGTTCCGGAAAGAGAGCACCTGTGTGATCATGGATGTATTGTCTGGTTTGTTGTGTTTGTCTGTGTGCCTGTTAAGGCCTAGATGGATGTTTTAATGCCTCCCTTTGTTACCCTCTGGATGATGTGTGTGATTGGGCTCATGACTTTTCTCTGTCCAGGATCATTGATCTTGTTCTGAGTAATTTTCTGTTCCAATAGTAAAACCTGTTTTCTGTATTCATGCCTGTTGTGTTGAGCGTTTGGGTTCTCCCCCTGAACGTCTTGACACACACACTGACACACACACACACACACACACACACACACACACACACACACACACACAAACACACACACAAATGCACATATATATGGATATACACACTTTTATGAGAAACTACAGTGTCACAAGACAAGGTGACAAGGTGTTTCTAAAGCAGAAGTTTAGGAGGAGCATAACAAAATTTGCCCAAATCATTAAGATCACTGCTCACCTGACAGCGCCTCACCGAGCTTCCTCTTGTACAAACTAGAGAAACTCAGTTAATCACTCAGCACACACTCCATCACTTACTAACACACTGACATCTTCTGTTTCACACACGCACACAAACACAAACAGTTTCTATCTCACAAGTTCAACATTTCCAGAACACACACGCATGCACATCTTTGGTGTTTCCTTCTCTCTCCTGCAGCCTGTCAGACTGCAATATTGGAGAGGAAAGCTTCAGATCTCTTGCATCAGCACTGAGATCAAACCCCTCACACATGAGAGAGCTGCAGCTGAGTGGGAATATAATAGCAGGAGACTCAGGAATGAAGCATCTTTCTTCTCTTCTGGAGGATCCCAACTGTAAACTGGAGAAACTAGAGTGAGTATCACAAGACACAATACTGAGTTATTCACTCAACATTCACTCAACACTTAATCTATCACGTACACACACACACACACACACACACACACACACACACACACACACACACAGTCACAAACACACACACAGTTTTCTGTCTCACATGTTCTCCTTCAGCCTCCTTTTTTATGAGACCCACAAACACACACACACATGCACGCGCACACGCACACAGTTTGCTGTCTTTCATGCTGTCTCCAACATTTCCAGACCCCATGAGGTAATAACTGCTCCCCTCTTTGGCGTGTGTGTGTCCTTCAGCTGATCTGATGAAGTGTTTCCTTCTCTCTACTACAGCTTGGAGTTCTGCAGTATTAGAGAGGAAGGCTTCAGATCTCTTGCATCAGCACTGAGATCAAACCCCTCACACATGAGAGAGCTGCAGCTGAGTGGGAATAAAGCAGGAGACTCAGGAGTGAAGCATCTTTCTTCTCTTCTGGAGGATCCCAACTGTAAACTGGAGAAACTACAGTGAGTATCACAAGACACAATACTGAGTTACTCACTCAACACTCACACACACACACACACACACACACACATATACACACACACACAGGTCCAAAATTTCCAGAGCCCTTGAAGTAATAACTGTTCACCTTTTTGGTGTGTGTGTGTCCTTCAGCTGATCTGATGAAGTGTTTCCTTCTCTCTCCTACAGCCTGTCAGACTGCAGTATTGGAGAGGAAGGCTTCAGATCTCTTGCATCAGCACTGAGATCAAACCCCTCACACATGAGAGAGCTGCAGCTGAGTGGGAATGAAGCAGGAGACTCAGGAGTGAAGCATCTTTCTTCTCTTCTGGAGGATCCCAACTGTATACTGGAGGAACTACAGTGAGTATCAAAAGACACAATACTGAGTTACACACACACACACACATGCACACTCACACATAGATACACATACATCTTTTTCTGGGGGATTGGATGATCCTAACTGTAAATTGGTGAAACTACATTGAGAATCGATAAAAGACAAAATACTGAGTTACTCACTCCACACTCACACATCTACTCACACACATACTCCCTCTCTTACACACATACAGACACACACACATACACACACGCATGCAAAATTTTCAGAACCCGTCAGATAATAACTGCTCCCCTCTTTGGTGTGTGTGTGTCCTTCAGCTGATCTGATGAAGTGTTTCCTTCTCTCTCCTACAGCCTGTCATACTGCAGTATTGGAGAGGAAGGCTTCAGATCTCTTGCATCAGCACTGAGATCAAACCCCTCACACATGAGAGAGCTGCAGCTGAGTGGGAATAAAGCAGGAGACTCAGGAGTGAAACATCTTTCTTCTCTTCTGGAGAATCCCAACTCTAAACTGGAGAAACTACAGTGAGTATCACAAGACACAATACTGAGTTACTCACTCAACACTCAGTCCATCACGTACTCACACACACGCACACACACACACACACACTCACATTCACCCACACACACACACGCAGGAATTTTCTTCTGGAGGATCCCAACTGTAAACTGGAGAAACTACAGTATCACAAGACAACACTGAGTAACTCACTCAACACTCAATCTATTATGTATACTCTCTCCCTCTGTCTCTCTCAGTCACACACACACACACACACAGACACAAATGCAGTTTTCTGTCTCACATGTCCAACATTTCCAGGACCTATGAGGTAATAGCTGTTCCCCTCTATAGTGTCTGTGTGTGTCCTTCAGCTGATCTGATGAAGTGTTTCCTTCTCTCTCCCACAGCCTTAGGTGCTGCAGTATTGGAGTTGAAGGCTTCAGATCTCTTGCATCAGCACTGAGATCAAACCCGTCACACATGAGAGAGCTGCAGCTGAGTAGGAATGAAGCAGGAGACTCAGGAGTGAAGCATCTTTCTTCTCTTCTGGAGGATCCCAACTGTAAACTGGAGAAACTAGAGTGAGTTTTTTCTCACATGTCCAACATTTCCAAAACATATCAGGTAATAACTGCTCCCCTCTTTGGTGTCTGTCTTTCAGACTCACTCACTCACTCAATCACTCACCTTAACTCTCTCTCTCTCTCCCTCTGTCTCTCTCTCATCTCACATTTCCAACATTTCAAGAACGTATGAGGTAATAACTGCTCACCTCTTTAGTGTCTGTTTGTCCTTCAGCTGATCTGATGAAGTGTTTCCTTCTCTCTCCCACAGCCTTAGGTGCTGCAGTATTGGAGTTGAAGGCTTCAGAGCTCTTGCATCAGCACTGAGATCAAACCCCTCACACATGAGAGAGCTGCAGCTGAGAGGGAATAAAGCAGGAGACTCAGGAGTGAAGCATCTTTCTTCTCTTCTGGAAGATCCCAACTGTAAACTGGAGAGACTAGAGTGAGTATCTCAAGAGTGTTGAGTGAGTTACTCACTCAACACTCACTACAATACATACACACACACACATATATACAGCACTCTCTCCCTCTGTATCTCATTCAAACACACATACACACACTGTACTGTCCTAGTCTAGGGATACAGGACAATTACAAAGCAATTTTGAGATGGGAATAATCAAAGAAAACGGTAACATTAAAATTTAAAGTATTTATTTTTGGGCTGATGGCAGTGCGTAGCGTAGCGTAGCATGCGCAGGCTTGGGCTGATGGCAGTGCGTAGTGTAGCACAGGCTTGGGCTGATGGCAGTGCGTAGCATGCGCAGGCTTGGGCTGACGGCAGTGCGTAGCGTAGCGTAGCGTAGCATGCGCAGGCTTGGGCTGATGGCAGTGCGTAGCGTAGCATGCGCAGGCTTGGGCTGACGGCAGTGCGTAGCGTAGCGTAGCATGCGCAGGCTTGGGCTGATGGCAGTGCGTAGCGTAGCGTAGCATGCGCAGGCTTGGGCTGATGGCAGTGCGTAGCGTAGCATGCGCAGGCTTGGGCTGGCGGCAGTGCGTAGCGTAGCATGCGCAGGCTTGGGCTGACGGCAGTGCGTAGCGTAGCGTAGCATGCGCAGGCTTGGGCTGACGGCAGTGCGTAGCGAAGCGTAGCATGCACAGGCTTGGGCTGATGGCAGTGCGTAGCGTAGCATAGCATGGCATCAGCAAAGCAAGAAGATCCCCGGGGTATGTCACCTCTCATGTGACTGAGGCCCAAACCCAGTCCCGGTCGTATGACAGCAGGAGAGAACCAATTTAGCCTCGCACCCAAGAAGCGCCTGCAACAAAATAACCAAGGAAGGCAGAAAAAGAAAAACACAAACATACAGGGATGTAGCCCCCCCCCACTGTCAAGAGTCAACACCTCACGTGATCACAGGACACACAACACAGAATTGATAAGAGCTAGAAAACCACAGTAGAAGTAAGCCATGCAAGACTGGGTGTAGATTTACATTTACATTTACATTTAGGCATTTAGCAGACGCTTTTATCCAAAGCGACTTACAAAAGAGGATAACATTCAAGCTACAACACAATGAACTAACAAGGAGTGCGTATTGCTAACATAGAATCTGCACTGTTTTAAGTTGAAAGTACAATAGTGTAACACAATGTAGAGGAATTAAATTATTAAGTGCATTCTCAAAGTTTACGCCAGGACATATTCTTGGAAGAGCTGGGTCTTCACGAGTTTCTTGAAGGTGGAGAGGGTATCAGTTGATCTGGTAGCACTTGGGAGGTCATTCCACCAGAGCGGAACCAGATATGAGAAGAGTCTGGACTGACCTGCACAAGGTGTTGGCCGTGCTAGAAAACGTTCCTTAGAGGAGCGTAGTGGTCGTCGGGTGACATAGGGCTTCAGAAGAGAATTCAAGTAGATGGGAGCAGAGCCATCATTCACCCTGTAGGATTTAGCTGTAATGGCAATGCAAGGCAGCATCTGGACAGCCCATCGTTAGCTGCATGCCAGGAAAAAGTGTTGCCACCCGGTGCAACTTGGGAACTGCAGACACCAGAGCACTGTAGTACTTAGTCAAAGATGGATCATTGCACTTTTCACGTCTGACCAGTGCTCTTAGTCGGCATGTCATTAACTTCAGCAGCACTGGTCGTGGACAGCGACCTAGGAGCGAACGCTGTAGGGTGACTTACACCTTCGTGCGACATGGTCACATGGTGTACTTCTGTGACATCAAAATGACGTGAAACCCACTGTCGCACAACGGATTTTCAGGGCGTATCCTGAGGTCGTGCAGCAGACTTTTTTGTAACTGGCACGTGACAGCCCCTCCACGAACCTCAACTGGTCCTTCACATCATAGGCAGCTCCACAGAGATGTACGAGAGCTTATTTCACCCTCTTCTATGATGAAGCATCCAACTCCCTGCTATCTGACACATAACTATGTCTTCAGTTAATGCATTCAGTTCTTACATCATAGATGAACAATTTTGAAAATCTTGTTTGTTTGGCTAACACACACACATAGATTCAACAATCAACTTTCACACACAGACACACTTACACACACACACAAACACACAAGCTGTCACATCTGCTACGCCACGTTCCTCTGTCCCAGTCCCAGTCCCGGTCCCAGTCCCTGGCTCTGCTCCAGTCCGGGTTTCTGCACCTGCACTATATGCAGAAAGGAGGTCTTCAGCATTGGCATGCATATCTTCGTGTCTTCTGTGAAACACACACACACACACACACACACACACCACTTATTCTCCCTGTATCACTTTCAAACATACACGCACGCACGCAGACACAGCACAGCATTCACTCCCCTCCATATGTCTTTGAGACACACACACACACACACACACACGTTTCTTTCTCTCTCATGTCCAACATTTCCAAAACATGAGGTGATAACTGCTCGTCTCTTTGGTGTCTGTGTCTTTCGTCAGGGATGGCCAAACTACGGCTCTACTCTCTGCTCTCTGCCCTTCATGAAGTCAAAAAATTAAATATACCCATGGTTACATTAACCAAATGTTATATGTGCAACACTTATAGTGTTAGTACTGTTAGAGTGACATGTTTGTCAATAGTATCATTATGCAATGTAGCACCAAATAGAATCATTTTTGATCTAAAATAATATATTTTTGATCTTTCACTGAAAACTGGGCCTCTTAATTTTGCATTGGCCCTTGGAAGCTCAGATTTTTCGGTGTGGCCCGCAAACAGAAAAGTTTGGCCACCCCTGCATGAGGTAATAATTGCTCCCCTCTTTGGTGTCTGTGTGTCCTTCAGCTATTCTGATGAAGTGTTCCTTCTCTCTCCTACAGACTATGGGATTGCAGTATTGGAGAGGAAGGCTTCAGAGCTCTTGCATCAGCACTGAGATCAAACCCCTCACACATGAGAGAGCTGCAGCTGAGTAGGAATAAAGCAGGAGACTCAGGAATGAAGCATCTTTCTTCTCTTCTGGAGGATCCCAACTGTAAACTGGAGAAACTACAGTGAGTATCACAAGACACTATAATGGATTACGCACTCAACACTTCACATCACTCACATGCACACACATACACACACACACACACTTCAGCTCTAACTCCATCCATCACTGAGCCACACAATCACTATTTGTCTTGCGCACTCACACACACACACACACACACACACACACACACGCACATACACACACCATGAGCACAGACTGCATGAACTCGATAAAACCAAACAGAAAACCCACTCATTTACATTTTCCCTTCCCAGTCAGTCTTGTTGGACTGAGGCTGCTACACTCCCATGGATAACATACAAAACATGGAGCAACATGTCACAAGACTCAGCAATGAAACAGTACTAACTGCTCCCCTCTTTGGTACCTGTGTGTCCTTCAGCTGATCTGATACAGTGTTTGTTCTTCTTTTTTACAGCCTATCACACACACACACACACACACACACACACACACACACACACACACACACGTGCACGCAAAAGTGACATGGTTGTATTTTGGAAAACCTCAGCAATAATAATATGAGAGTAAAGTGAATGTAATGAAATTAGTTTTCATTTAAATTCAGTGTAAACTTGCCCTTACAAAAATGTTAGAGGTCTTCCTTTTACGTTGTAAAAGAAACACAAGATACATGCATGTGGACATTTGGACTTTGGAAGTCTAAACCTTGTAAACATAAGTGTTGGCTACAGAAAGTAAGAACAGAAATGTTCTGTAGTTTCAGTACTAATTGTTAAAACTTCAGACTAACTTTTTTGCTCCAGAGTTGCCCTTTCAAATGGATATTGGATGGACATGGAGATGAGTCTTTTAATCTCTCACCAACACATACACCGTAATACACACACACACACACACACACAGTTTTCTGTCTCACGTGTCCAACATTTCCAGAACCCATGAGGTAATAACTACTCCCCTCTTTGGTGTCTGTATGTCCTTCAGCTGATCTGATGAAGTGTTTCCTTCTCTCGCCTGCAGCCTAAATAACTGCAGTATTGGAGAGGAAGGCTTCAGATCCCTTGCATCAGCACTGAGATCAAATCCATCAGCCCTCAGAAAGATCAGTCTGGGGAATTATACGGCAAGTGACAGTTCCACAGAGAATTACTCTGGACCCTCAGTGCAGCAGCTGTTCTCTGAACTGAAGAAAGACCCAAACTGTAAACATATAAAAATAGATGAACCCAATTGAATATTTAAATATATTAAATATATTAAATCTCTGTTCCAAATCTGATAGTTTATATATTTAATCTCTCTTCCATATCTGGTAGTTTATATATGAAATCTCTGTATCATATCTGGTAGTTTTTATATGAAATCTCTGTTCAATATCTGGTAGTTTTTATATTAAATCTCTGTTCAATATCTGGTAGTTTTCCAGCAGTTTCTCTCTACTGTGTCTGTCTTTGCTCTGGAAGATGTTGCTTCTGTTCTCAAGCTCTGTTTTCCCCTGATGTAGAGATGATCTTGCATCAGTCACTCCCCATTGAATCCACAGTACATATTCCTCTACACTGCATATGTAAAAGTAGTGCTGTCAGTGTCAACCCTCCTGTTGTGTTAGTTTCTTGGTTACAACTTGGTTACAACTGGTGTTCTGATCAAAAATGAGATAACGCAGATATTATCAATGTTTATCATCAAATTTTGTGATGGACCTCTTTATCAATATATGCTCTCTTGCTTGCATATTACATTTTTAAAACTTTGCTGTACTAATTATTGCCTGTAGGCCTCGCTGAACGAAGCCTGTGTAATTCAGTAAGGGAAGGATTTTATTGTAAATAGGTTTTTGGTGGAGGCTGTCACTGGAAGAAAAAGTAGGGAGTAGGGGTTGTGTTTATGTTTGTGCAAGTGAACACACTTCCACTGCATCTGATCTGTAGGTAAGACTATGTGTGCCTGAAAATAATTTTTGTACATTTACTGTGATCTCACCCATGTATTTTCTTATAGTTCGGTAATTTTAGTTCGGGGGGGTTAAAAAGTCATGTGGTCGGTCTCACTTGTCATAGTCAACCTGTGGTGAAGCCTGCGCTCACCAGGGGCATGTGTGACAGTCTTTCCTCACAATAAAATAAAGGAGAATTATGGAACTTTTAATGTGTGATTGATTGTGATTAATCATGATTAACTTAAATGTTCTATTGTGATTATTCAGATTAAGAGTTTTAATTGATTGACAGCACTAAAAAAAGAGTCTTGAAGACCATGTGTGTCCCATATATGGTAGGGCCATAGGAGTCCTGGTGAAGAGTCTGTATGTCCCATATATGATAGGGCCATAGGAGTCCTGGTGAAGAGTCTGTATGTCCCATATATGATAGGGCCATAGGAGTCCTGGTGAAGAGTCTGTGTGTCCTGTATCCATTCATGTATTTCTCTCTCTATCTATTTTATGTTGTGTAACCATTTTACTCTGTATTTCATATAGTTGTTAAGCCAGCAGTGATCTTGCAGTGACACTTTCCTGCACTGTGTACCATAGCATCCTTCTACACAGCTTCCACACTTTATAACTTCTAAATGGCACACACTTACATAACTTAGTACCCTAAATAGCACACAATTAGTATTTTTGCTCAGTATTCTCAGTATTAATACTGTGTTACACTCTATTTAATCTTTGCATTGTGTGTTTGTGTATGGCATGTCCATGTCATGTTACGGATGCCAAGGGATGTCTGAATTTCCTGCGGGATAAATAAAGTATCTATCTATCTGTTGTTTCAATATTGCTTACAGTCAAATTTTCACAGCAGAGTATATTTACTTTTTTAGACCATGAAAAACATTGGAGCTTTATGTTTAGAGCAACTGTGTGTGCATGATATGACAAAAGTGTGAGAGACAAATGTTTGCTTTTTTAGATGTTTGAATTCTGAACTCTGAATTCAATTTTATTTTGAAATCTGTGTTTAATTTGCAGGTGATAAGAAGCAGTTTGAGTAATAGTTGGAATTGTGCGTAGACTTATGGGGAAAAAAATCTTTAAAAATGCATGGAAAATGTGTACAGCAGTTGGAAAAAACCTTTACAGCAACTGTGCTCCAGGAAGAGGGTGTGTACACATTAATGTCCAGCAGAGGGTGCTGTCTGTCAAAGTTTCAAAGATGAAACAGCGTGCACCAGGAGTCATCTTAACAATACAAACATTTTAAATACTTGTTTTACATTATGCATATTCCTCATCCGACTGACTCATCTATACTTGATGAAGTGAGTTATGAAAAAACAATTGCTGTCAAATTAGACATTTTCTCCAAAGTGAAGTCAGGTGAAGTAGGGGATAACTCAGAGTTTGGTACATGCATGCCTGAATGTGTTGTGACAAGTCAGACTATACATCAAGATGTGTAGTATAACTACTATGTTCCTGCACAGCAAAAACTTTTACTACCGTTAGGGTACATCTAGATTTCTAGGCTATGAATCCATCCATCTATCTATCTATCTATCTATCTATCTATCTATCTATCTATCTATCTATCTATCTGTTTCTAAATGCTACTTTGAACTTTGAATGAAATGCAAATAGAATTGACAGTTAAATTATGAGAGTGGACATACTGAATATTAAATTGCAAACATAATTGCCATTTGAGTCTGAAGTACTATGGTAAAATTGAATGCAATTAAATACATGTTTATTCAAACTTTTAATCAAAAGAATTCAAACTGAATTGAAGATTTGATCGTCACTTTGCCAATTAAAATACAATTTGTCCAACTTTATTGAAAATTACATTATTAAATTGCATAATTAATGGGCAATTTCATAATGTCGCCTAATGCATTTTAATAGCAATTATAGATTGTATTACCATTTAAATTTTGCTACCTATATGTTTCCGTATATTATGTCAAAAAGGGTAGCCTACCCAGGCCATTCCTGTAGAATGATTGTCACCAGCAATCAATCCAGAGGGATAGAAGTGCGCGGTGTGTCGCGCAACGGTCTTTGCTCTAGCGCCTGCGCTTTGATGCGTAATTAACCGGGATGATGCCAAGCAGCCAATCACATCTCCGGTTAAAGCAGTCGGTGGACGCCTGGCCTGGGAGGGCTTCGCTGAGCTGCGGGAGAGAGAGACAAGCTGCGCCGACGCCAGAGCCGTGTTTGGTCGGACAGAGCCAAGGCAGGCGTTCAACAAGTGATCCGGGTTGGCCAACCCACGTCAAAAGTGCGGTAAGTTTGGACTGTAGACTTGAAAGAACTCCACTTGTAGCCTACTTCTAGATGCCACTTACGATACCGAGAGAAATATGAGACGGGATCTCTGAACTGTCTGGAAAGTAAGAATGGGGCGCACCATCACCGCACCCGCAAATGTAAAACTGACAGATATGATTTCCATTTCTGTGATTCTATGATGAAATGCCCCACACGCGGTCGTCATATTTCAGGTGTTAACCGATATATAAACTCGCTAATTTATCGGTTGTGTCAAACTCGCCCGGCATATTGGGCGCGGATGTGACACTTACGTCACCGCTCACTCGCTTCACTGTCCTGCACGCATTCCAAAGAGGCACGAGACGTGTCAACAGGCGCAGTTCAGTGGTTTAAAAGATAAATATAAAAGTGGCTCAAATGTAGTCAAACTGTCTGTAATGTCTCCCATACTTTGTCGTGTAATTCAGTTCTGATAACAAGAGTGTTGCCCCTGGAGAATCAACCGGTTCGCTGTTATAGAAGCCGGTGGGACCGACAAGGAATGTGGTCGAACTTTTTCGAAAAGTTCGGAGAAAATAGAGGGCGTGTCCGTGGGCATCACATAACTTTAGGCTTACTAGATATATGGGAATTTGGGCTGAAATTGATGCTTGCTTTATTTTTACGACTGTTTGAGTGCTGTGGTCACAACTTTGCTATGTGTGCAACCTGTTGCAGTAGTCTACTGCAACACATTAGATTATAATAACATAGACCTATCGCTGGTCTTTTTGAAATAGTACCTTATCTAAAACTGAAACCGAAGTGTTTTTATTTTGTCCCGGTAACTCAGTTTTGCAATGCTGACAAGGGGGGTGTTCTATGTGCCTGAGATTGGTGCGGGTCACGCGAACGTCTGAATGAAATTATCCAAGCACAAAATTTGTCTAACTTGCTGCCCTCGTTGCAGACACCGTTAAACAGCATGAAGCTGAAATAAACCAGACATACAAGTCTGCAAGGGTCCTAAATGGAACTAGTCAAAGATTAAGGCATAAGAATTGATGTTTTAGGTCAGCGAAAGGTCCTTAGCACACATTGGACAGGCAGCAGCCAATAATGTGGACAGGCAAAGGCAAGTCCATGATGTAGCCTACTTCCATTCAAACACTCTTCAGGGTCCTTTAGAGCAAACTGAATGGCTTAACACGCTCTAGGCCCTAGAGCCTACTTGACATGGAAAAGCAGTCAGATAGCAGCATGGGTTCGAAGAGCTGATGTAAGCACAACGTAAGCACAACACACACACACACACACCACACACACACACACACACACAGCCATTTTAAGGCCATAGTGTTTGAGGATACTGAGCGCTGGCAGTAGGTAAATGAATGAGAAAACCTGGTGCAGCATGGACAGAACAGTTAGTGAAGTGGCAGCTGAAGCCCATGGAGACAAGTTAAACTGAAACTAAGTGAACTTGCCCCCATCGGTTAGCTTTAGATGTTGGACTGCTATTCATTTTATGATATACCTCATTTTCTCTTTCACCTGCTAACTGCACTCAGTGACCTCAGACAGCAGGACTATCACATGGCTGGAAAGTGGCCTGAGTTCTCCTTTAAGACTTTTATCTGTCAAACATGGCTCCGATTGTCACAGGGAAGGTAGTGACTGGGTTGGCGCTGTTGCTTGGCACAGGTGCGGTGCGGCCCCAGCATGGCGGATGTGGAGCTGGTGAAGAAGGTGCTGCGGGCCTTGCTGCAGCCCAGCAAGAGTGGCGTGACTCTGGGCCGCCTGCAGGCCGAGTACAAGGAGCTGACCGGAGAACTCATCCCCCACAAGCTGCTGGGGCACAGCACACTGGATGCACTGCTGCTTACCATGCCCTCTGTGGTCCGCATGGAGCGCAACCGTAACGGGGAGGTGAGTGTGTGTGTGTGTGTGTGTGTGAGAGTGTGAGTGTGTATGTGTGTGTGAGAGTGTGTGTGTGTATTGCTTGTAAGAATGCACTCCTCTTCAACTGGTTGTTGTCAGTTACAGCATCAAACCCCAAACCAAAAAAATGTAACCAGCAGACTGTGTGTATGTGTGCGCATGCGTGTTTGTGTGTGTGAGAGAGAGTGAGTGTGTGTGTGTGTATGTGTATTGTGTGTGTGTGTGTGTGAGAGAGTGTTTAAAGGGGTTATCTAGAGTGAATCAACCCAAAGCCTTGTAGATTGACGTTTCCAACTGCTGTCGGTAGGTATGAGAATGACAGAATTTGGTACAACGTCGACCAAACTCCACACGGCTGCCAGCGCTAACTGATGAGGGCAAAGAAGTTTTGTCTTCTTTTTCCCCCCATCACTTAAAGTCAGCTGCCAGTTCCCAGATTTGGTCTGTGTTGTACTAAATGCTGTCAATCTTGGACCTACCTGCAGCATTAGGCAAACTCAAAGAACAGGGATATGGGGTATGAGCTGACTGACTTCATTTTTTCCCTCTAAGTGTGTTTGTGTGGGTTGTGTGTATTTTTAAGTGTGTATATTTAAGTGTGTGTGGTAAATGTGTGTTCAAGTGTGTGTGCACCAGTGGGGAGGGGATGGGAAGAGTTGGGCATCAGGTGATGTGACTGGTGTGGAGCATCAGTCAGTTTGGCTGGAGATACACATTGTCATTCACTTCAAGCAGGATGTGTAATTATTACCCCTCTGCACACACACACACACACTCACACTCACACACATTCACACTTACACACACACACACACACACACACTCACACTCTCTGGTCGGTACCAGATGGTGTGCTATGCCACGGTGTGCAGTGAGACAGCCCACATCACCAAGCTGGTAGCGAGACAACGCACTGCCAAGAAGACAGGTCGCCCGCAGCTGGTCAACTGCCAGATGAGAGTGAAACCAGCCGCTCCTCTCGTGCTCAATGGTGAGTTTGTGTGTGTGTGTGTGTGTGTGTGTCTGTGTGTTTGTGTCTGTGTGTGTCTGTGCGCGAGAGAGTGAAACCGGCCACTCCTCTCATATTTAATAGTACGTTTTTCTGTCTGTCTGTATCTATCTATCGATCTATCTATCTATCAATTGGTCTGTCTGTCTGCTGTCTGTCTGCCTGTGTGTGTCTGTTTGTGTATGTCTGTCTGCTTATGTGTATGTCTGTCTGTCTATGTCTGTGTGTGTGTGTGTGTGTGTGTCTGTGTGTGTGTGTGTGTTTGTATGTGTGTGTGTGTGTATGTATGTGTATAATGTGTTTGCCGGTGGTGGAAGCTGCCATGCAAGGCGCCAACCGGCTCACCGGGACAAAGGGGCTGAGTCAATGTCCTCCCTGCGAACTAAGCCCTGAGCCCTCACGGACTTAACTAACTAACCCTGTTTAGTGAACTAAGCCCTGAGCCCTCACGGACTTAACTAACCAACCTTGTTTAGTGAACTAAGCCCTGAGCCCTCACGGACTTAACTAACCAACCTTGTTTAGTGAACTAAGCCCTGAGCCCTCACGACTTAACTAACCAACCTTGTTAGTGAACTAAGCCCTGAGCCCTCACGGACTTAACTAACCAACCTTGTTTAGTGAACTAAGCCCTGAGCCCTCACGGACTTAACAACTAACTTGTTAGTGAACTAAGCCTGACCTCATGACTTAACTAACAACCTTGTTAGTAACTAAGCCTGAGCTCACGACTAACTAACCAACCTTGTTTAGTGAACTAAGCCCTGAGCCCTCACGGACTTAACTAACCAACCTTATTTAGTGAACTAAGCCCTGAGCCCTCACGGACTTAACTAACCAACCTTGTTTAGTGAACTAAGCCTGAGCCCATGACTAACTAACCCTGTAGAACTAAGCCTGAGCCCTCACGGACTTAACTAACTAACCTTGTTTAGTGAACTAAGACCTGAGCCCCCACCGACTTAACTAACTAACCTTGTTTAGTGAACTAAGACCTGAGCCCTCACGGACTTAACTAACTAACACTGTTTAGTGATCTAAACCCTGAGCCCTCACAGACTTAACTAAGTAACCCTGTTTAGTGAACTAAGACCTGAGCCCTCACAGACTTAACTAACTAACCCTGTTTAGTGAACTAAGACCTGAGCCCTCACAGACTTAACTAACACTGTTTAGTGATCTAAACCCTGAGCCCTCACAGACTTAACTAACGCTGTTTAGTGAATGAGCTTGCAAGGCTGTGAGTGCTTTGGTGTTCCAATCATGTTTGCATGTTTGGATGATTGCGACACCACCTATGATAAAACACTAAAGTCACATTGCAACCAAGCTTCCGTTTCTTTGTAATAAATTGTTTACAGGTGCTTGTTTGACGTTTCCTGCTACACTGAATCAGAGACTTATTGGCTATCATAAATAACGCATTAATACGCTGTGACTTGGCTGCCGTGAAATAGGTCCATTACCCACAGTTCGTAGCGTTGTTTGCCAGGGTTTAGGGGTGTCCCGAGGGCTCGTTTGCACCCTTTGTTAATCCTAAAGGAAATGGGCCTGTTTCTGATTCTGCTACACTGAATCAGAATCTTACTGGCTGTCATTTATAACACCTGTGTTTACTCCACGACTTCCTGGAAAAATGGCTGTTGTGTGATTGGTCTATTCCCTTTAGCAAAGTCTGCATGCGTTCTATCACCTGTCTGTCTGTCTGTCTGTCTGTCTGTCTGTCTGTCTACTTCTCTGGTCCTTTGTGGCTCTTTCTTCTTGGGTCTGTCCCTCTGTCTCTCCTCTCTAGCGTTCCAGTGACTGTTTAAAGGGAAATCACATGGTCTGTGTGTCCCATTCCAAATACGGTAGCTGTTGACATTAGAGCCAAAACTCTAACACACACACAGACCCACTTGCAGTTCCAGATGTCATGGACTCCCAGTAAGTCCTGTGATGTCTACTGTGGGTCTGTCTATCTGACCAGAGGGGCATTAAAACTCTGTGAAAAGAGCCAATACCCATTTGTAGAGATTACTCCAGAACAACTACAGTCCATTGTTTGTTTACCAGTATCTACTTCCATAGTCAGTTCCATTCCATTGTTATTTATTCTTTGTGTGTACTCACAAACCTTCTCTGTGAACTCAAACCAAATGCTAAACACTTGCATGAGTTTGCTATTCTGAACGTGTCCATGGCTAGAGGGTAATCTCCTAGCCTGTGCTCTGTGGCTGCAAAAAACACAAGCAGTTGCTGAACAAGGAAGTGATTTTGGAAAGAAGGAAAACTCTATTTCAGCCCATAATGAGTGATCTCCTTAAAGCGATATAGCAGTGCATTTGAACCCATTGCCATGGTGTTGGAGGTCACTGAGTGCTGTTGGCAGGAAAAGGAATGAGAAAATGTGGTACAACGTAGGCTAGATAGTGAACTGGGCGCTAACCTAACTGATAGAGCATGGAAAATGGTTGGCTCTAGCCAAAGATCATTGGATATTAGTGAAGATAGAGCAACGTAATACCTTACAATGGGAGCAAACATGAATAGCACTGGTCTGCATAAGTGGGAGTGTCACATAATGTTACAATAGAAACTTTTCAATGTTGTTCTGTATCAGTGTATAAGGGCTGGACTCTGGTCTGCATAAAGGGGGACCCCCCCGCTTGCAAAAATAGAACACGGAACTTAACAAACATTTGTGGCTCTCACTCCACTTTTACCCTCTCTGCTGTAGCTGCTGTTCCACTGTTCAGTCTGTTGCACCAAATTTTGTCATTGTTTTTCTGAGCTACAGCACTCTGTGACCTCTTACAACAGAGCTATAGGTTGAAATGCACCACATCTCAGTGCCTGTCTCGTGTGCTAGCTGTTAGCAGGTTAATGACGGGCAGTGCTGTATGGCCTCTGCCATGTGGGAAGTATATAGAGTATATAGAGAGTATAGAGTATATAGAGTGTATAGGGTATATAGAGTGTATAGAGAATATAGAGTGTATAGGGTATATAGAATATATAGAGAATATAGAGTATATAGAGTGTATAGAGTATATAGAGTGTATAGGGTATATAGAGTTTATAGAGTATATAGAGTGTACAGGGTATATAGAGTATATAGAGAATATAGAGTGTGTAGGGTATATAGGGTATATAGAGTATATAGAGTGTATAGGGTATATAGAGTATATAGAGAATATGGAGTATATAGAGTATATAGAGTGTATAGAGTGTATAGGGTATATAGAGTATATAGAGTATATAGAGTGTATAGGGTATATAGAGTGTATAGGGTATATAGAGTGTATAGAGTATATAGAGTGTATAGAGTATATAGAGTGTATAGAGTATATAGAGTGTATAGAGTGTATAGAGTGTATAGAGTGTATAGAGTGTATAGAGTATATAGAGTGTATAGAGTATATAGAGTGTATAGAGTATATAGAGTGTATAGAGTGTATAGAGTGTATAGAGTATATAGAGTGTATAGAGTATATAGAGTGTATAGAGTGTATAGAGTGTATAGAGTGTATAGGGTGTATAGAGTGTATAGGGTATATAGAGTGTATAGAGTATATAGAGTGTATAGGGTATATAGAGTATATAGAGTGTATAGGGTATATAGAGTGTATAGGGTATATAGAGTATATAGAGTGTATAGGGTATATAGAGTGTATAGGGTATATAGAGTGTATAGGGTATATAGAGTATATAGAGTGTATAGGGTATATAGAGTGTATAGGGTATATAGAGTATATAGAGTGTATAGGGTATATAGAGTGTATAGGGTATATAGAGTATATAGAGTGTATAGGGTATATAGAGTGTATAGGGTATATAGAGTATATAGAGTGTATAGGGTATATAGAGTATATAGAGTGTATAGGGTATATAGAGTATATAGAGTGTATAGGGTATATAGAGTGTATAGGGTATATAGAGTGTATAGAGTGTATAGGGTATATAGAGTGTATAGGGTATATAGAGTGTATAGGGTATATAGAGTGTATAGAGTATATAGAGTGTATAGGGTATATAGAGTGTATAGGGTATATAGAGTGTATAGAGTATATAGAGTGTATAGGGTATATAGAGTGTATAGGGTATATAGAGTGTATAGGGTATATAGAGTGTATAGAGTATATAGAGTGTATAGGGTATATAGAGTGTATAGGGTATATAGAGTGTATAGGGTATATAGAGTGTATAGAGTATATAGAGTGTATAGGGTATATAGAGTGTATAGAGTATATAGAGTGTATAGGGTATATAGAGTGTATAGGGTATATAGAGTGTATAGGGTATATAGAGTATATAGAGTATATAGAGTGTATAGGGTATATAGAGTGTATAGGGTGTATAGAGTGTATAGAGAATATAGAGAATATTGTGCTGGTGCTGTTGGTTGGTATATATAACAATAAAATATGGGGCATATTAGCAGAATTCCTCAGAGGGATTGTGTGTGTGTGTGTGTGTGTGTGTGTGTGTGTGCACATTAAAATCAGTTTAAAATGATGATGCAGAAAGTAAGCTCTAACACAGAGGTGTGTGAGAGAGGAATGGAGCGAGGGAGTATTGGAGGAGAAAAATATAGGGCTACCTTCTTGTGTGTGTGGTGTGTGTGTGTGTGTATGTACACGTGCTTGTGCAAAAAAAAGAGTCATTTTTGTATGTGTGTGGGTTTCTATGCATCTATGGGTCTGTGGGTTTCTACACTTCTACAAATGCACACACACACACACACATTTGGAAAGATAGCCTATTTTTTCTCTTCAGTATCCTTTCTCCTCCCTTATTCCACTCCTCCATCAGACAGTGACTGAGCTGTGAGCAGTTTGTTTGCGTGTGTGTGTGTGTGTGTGTGTGTGTGTGTGTGTGTGTGTGTGTATGTATCAGACAGTGACAAAGCAGAAATAAGCAGGACAAGAAAAAGCAGACAGCAGCACAGCTCTGCTCTCCACTCCTGGCTGCCTGTCCTGATCTCACCCCCACTCTTAAAGCAGCCACCGTCAGACAACACACACACACACACACAGACACATATACAACACAAACACAGACACAGACACAGACACATACACATATACAACACACAGACACATACACATACACACACACATAGCGTATATGTTTACCTGTATGTCGTTTTATTGTGGATGTCTGTGTACACTTCATGTCCATGAGTGTAGCTGTGTGTTTTTGCGTGTGTGTGTGTGTGTGTGTGTGTGTGTGTGCGTGTTTTTAGTTTAAATTGCACATTTGGTGTCTGGTGAAACGCAATTTCAGTCCTCTGTGTAATGCCTGTTACATAGTGAATTGACAATAAAGTACACTTTGACTTTTGACTTTGATATACAACATACACACACACACAGACAGTCAGACACATACACATTTACAACACACATACACATACACATATACAACATACACACACACACACACACGTACACACACAACACACACATGCACATACACACGCAGACACATCCACATATACAACACAACACAGACACATACACCCACACACAGACACATACACATATACAACACAACACACACATACACATATACAACATACACACACACATGCATACACACAACACACGCATACACACACAGACATATACACATATACAACACACATACATACACAAACACATACACAGTACATATACAACACACACATACAGACACATACAGTACACTAATACAACACACACATACTGTACACATATACAACACACACACACAACACACCCATACACACACACACACACAACACACACACGCACATACACCCCCCCCCCCCCCCCCCCCCACACACACACACATACACACAGACATACACAGACACATATACAACATACACACACACACATACACACACACACACACACACACGGCAGGGTGTACAGCTTACAGACAAGAGCAGAGCTGCAAGACACAGCAGATCAGCAAAGAGACAGGCAGGGCTATAGCTTACAGATCGGGAATAGCGGAAGCAGAGAGAGAGGAGGGAGACTTAGAGAGAGAGAGAGAGAGAGAGAGCCAGAGGGAATACAACAGGCTTAGACGAGAGGAGAAAGAGAGAGGAGAGAACTTAACACAGGGCTTCGACAAGTAGGAGAGAGAGAGAGCGAGAGATTGACACAAACTCAAACACACACACACAAGACCTAGGACTAGAAAGGGGGGGGCAGAGCAAGAAAGAGAGAGATGGTGATAGATAAGATAGCAGTGCACACAGATCCCACAGACAGAAAGAGAGAGCGAGAGAGAGGGAGACAGAGAGAGGGTGAGAGAAAGAGAGATCGAGAGTGAGCGAGACAGAGAGAGGGTGAGAGAAAGAGAGAGAGCAGTGTCAGTGTCATAAGAAGCCATGCGGGGCTGGAGCGCGAGAGCAGCATGTCTTAACCAGGACGAAACTGACTCTTAATGTCTCTGCTGAGGCTGGGGACTAATCTGGATCTGACCAGGCGAAACTGACTCTTAATGTCTGTGCTGAGGCTGGGGACTAGTCTGGATCTGACCAGGCGAAACTGACTCTTAATGTCTGTGCTGAGGCTGGGGACTAGTCTGGATCTGACCAGGCGAAACTGACTCTTAATGTCTGTGCTGAGGCTGGGGACTATCTGGATCTGACCAGGCGAAACTGACTCTTAATGTCTGTGCTGAGGCTGGGGACTAGTCTGGATCTGGCCAGGCGAAACTGACTCAGCACTGCCGGTAAGTGCGGACGCTGGGCTTGAGGGATGACAAGTGTGTGTGTGTGTGTGTGTGTGTGTGTGACATCTGTGTGTGATGATTGTGTCACTGTTGTCATGACATCAACGACATTGGCACTCAGCGGTGTGATGTCATCATTAAAGATGAGCAGCAAGGAGTGATGTCATGGGGTGGGGAAGTGTCTTGCTTAAGAATGCTGGAGTCGTCTGCATGGCTTGTGCTCACTGATTGCTGGCTACTTCAGTGATGCAGTACCTGGAGATGAGCATGATCATGGGTACAAGAATGACTGGTTGATGCTGTGCTTGATGCACTGTTATTGCAGGAGGCTCGATTATGGCAAAAAATCATAATCACAATTATTTCAGTCAGTTTTCTGATCACGGTGACATCACATGATCAGTCAGTGTTTTTTTTTTAGAAACAATATCGTTTTAAAAACTTGTTAAAGGAAAGGAAAGTTTTTTAATCAAACAGAAAAACAAATGAGTAAGCCTTAAAGGAGAATTCTGGTGTGAGTCAGTCAATAGCCCTGTTGTTCAAGGTCACTGAATGTTGTCTGTAGGAAAAAGAACCAGAAAATGCGATGCAACACAGACTGAATAACGAATCAATGACTAATGTTAACTGAATGGGGCATAGCGAACTGAAACTGAAAGTTTGAAATTGCTGTGCCACTTAGTGTTAGTTGCCGGTTTACTATTTGGTCCATGTTGTTTCAAATTTTTTCAATCTTTTTCCTACTAACAGCTCTAGGTGACCTCAAACAACAGGGCTATAGATTGATTCACACCGGATCTCTCCTTTAAGACAACTCTACAACCTTGTGGATCAGCAGATCAGCGATATCTCTTGTGCCCAGAGAGAAGGGATGCGTGATGGACCTGTTTTCATGTGCGCTCACGGTTCCCGCTCTGTTAAAGCTGTGGGATCTATTTTGGCATTGGGATTTTCCTGTTTTCATAATCATTTTCATAACCACTGAAAGGCATAATCTAGATTAATTAATTAATTGTGCTTTCCCTCTTTTGAATCCATGGGTTCTTGGTCAGCAGTTGAATGCAGCATAGCTGGTCAAGACAATGAGAGACTGGTTGCAGTGATGGCTGTCCTAGTACTGCTTACTGACTATTGCTATGTACTTCCTATGTACCGCTCTCTACGTTCTCTATGCTCTTTAACCTGTGCAGGCACATAACAACAATCTCACCGATTGTCCCTGATGTGAGCTGATGTCTGCAGAGTGATTGTGAATTGAGATGAGTCTTTACTCTGGTTTCCATGCATGTGGGAATGTGTATGTGTGTGTCTAATGCCTATGACTATGACTGCATGGTTGCAGGTTTATACTATTGCTAAATGGCTTGTGTTAGTAGGTGTGTAGGCTGTTTCAGGAGACGCTCCATATGGCCCTTTGATGTGATATATGAATGTGGTATAAGTATGTTGGGAGCAAAATAGAACCTTCAGACGTTTTTTGTTTCGCAGTTGAAACGGTCCAGACTTAATTAGCAGCATGGAACGAGCAGAAATCACTAGTGCTACTTCTGTTATCCCGCCGTGCAAATGTCATGATGTTGGTGTTGACGCCAGATTCTCAGTAAGTAGCCCAGCACAGGGCTACTGATTAGACACAGGAGACATTTTTAGCTGCAGCTAGCGCTCCAGCTCAGCCCTGCTCTACTTTCACCACTCCGCTCTCTTCTGTTCTGTCTGCAGCCAAACCCAGGACATCGCTACGGCAACCGGATCACCGAGGACGGCTGGGGCGGGGGGGCGGCCGTCCCGGCGGGCACGGAGACTCTCGGCAGGGGCATGTGAGAGAGGCACACGGACAGGCGGACGGCAGGGGCAGTGGCGCCCAGAACAAGGCCCAGAACGTGCCCACCCGCAAAGGCTTCTCTGCCTCAGACAGGTGAGTGAACAGGCAGGAGCTGCCAGGGGTAAAGGTTAAGCAGTTGACCTTTGCTCTGGCTGAGGCCTTTAGGAAAAATGTCACGCAAAGACCGTGGGCTTTGGAGGCCCAACATGCACTAAATCAAGTCCAGTTCACCCCGATTTTGGACACCTGCTTTACGTAATAGCAAACAGTGTTTATAAGTAGCTGTACTGAAAACTCCGTGGTCTGTGCCTCTGCTCTCCGACAATATTGAACATCAGCCTGCGCAGACGCACGCACTGAACAGTTGTGGACATCACAGATGCATTGTTTTTTAAAGCTCAGAGTCTGTCTTCTAGGCGGGAATGCTGAAACGTTGCATCAACTATGTTGAGGTTAAATTAGGCTACAATCACACTAAGTCCATATTAGCTGCTACTATCGGGCAACTATCAGGCAATTAATATGCAAATAGCTTTGTCTTTTCTTGTCCTTTATATGTTAATTTTTTGTATTTCTGCAAAGTGTACTAAAGTTGTAGGCAAAACTATATTCATCTCCAAAATAGACTGCTGGCTTAATTTTTAACTCTTTTTGTATTTTACGTCATTTTTCGTATTTTCGTATTTTCCGTTGTAGAGGGAAATGCACAAATATTTCGGAGTGTCCTGACTTTTAACTCTTTGTTCTCACTTTTTTCAACACAAGTGTCCTCTTTTTCTTAGTCTGACTGGGGGTCACCCAAGCCATCATGTGTACCAAACACAGTGTAGTAAACACAGCCATTAGGTCAGGGGCGCATTCCTCAAAACCATAGTTGCTATCTAAGTTAGCAATTGCCCACTACCAACCAACCAAATTGCTGAGTGGTTAGCAACCATAGTTTTGGGAAACGCACCCTCCAAAAAAAACTCATGTGGTTGCCAATGGTCAGTCTAGTTAACAGCTCCACACCTGACTGGCACTTGTTTGATTAGCTCATCGCAGAGCTCTGTGTGTTGATTAGTCATGTCTGGTGCAGTCTGGTTTGGCTGGTCAGATTGTCTGGCAGCTTAGATATCTGATCAGTACCTCAGCGATGAGTAACAAGCAATCCCATTGGCCAAGGACAGGAGAAAAAATGGATCTCTTTCTTTCTTTCTTTCATTCTTCCTTTTTTCTTTCCTTCATTCTTTCTTTATTCTCCCTCTCTCTCTCTCTCTCTCTCTCTCTCTCTCTCTCTCTCTCTAGTTGCCTGGAGTGAATAAGAGTAGTGTTGGGATGAGAGTGAGAGTGGGCCAACAAGGGAGGGGGGAGGGAGGGAGGCAGGGATGAGGGACGGAGGGAGAGAACGAGAGAGCTCTAGAATGAGAATGAGAACGATTGCCCGCTGCTTATTCAGCAAGGCAGTGGGGGGGTTGTGAGCTCTCTCTCTCTTCTCGCGGGGTGTGTGCCCTGTTCTCTGACTGCAGCCAACACACTTTTCAGTGCAAACAACTGAGCTCACACCCTGCTCTGCTGTGCCATGGTTGTCTGTATCAGTTACAGCTCACACACACCCTCTGCCTGACACACTCAGTCTGCCCCTTTTGTGAGCCAGTGCTGCACTTCCCCAGACACTGTGTGTGTGTGTGTGTGTGTGTGTGTGTGTGTGTGTGTGTATGGTGGATGGTGGGATAGGGGGGTGCATGTGATGGGGTGGCTGTGTGTGTGTGTGTGTGTGTGTGTGTCTATGTATGTGTGTGTGTGTGTGTGTGTGTTTTTTTTGGGAGGGGGGTATTGCGTGTGAGGGGGTGAATGTGTGTGTGTGTGTGTGTGTGTGTGTCTCTAGTGGCATGTGGGCAGCGGGGGGCCCTAATCCTGGTGTTCATTGTGGAGCAGATTAGCCATGCTAAACCAGTCCACAGTGACTCAGCACATTTTCAATGGCCCACTCACCAATGCCTCATCTGACACCTCACATCAAATGCAACAGGAGACTCTACCCTCGTCCCACTGGGTACACAGACACAGACACAGACACACACACACAGTGCATGAACACTCACACACACAAAAACCTATTACATGAGCGCACACACACACACACACACACACACATCTAGTGCATACACACACACACACACACACAAGCATGTGCATGAAAGCTATAGAACACACTGCTACATGAGTCTTCTCTTCATGGAGTCTTCTCCAAACAGACGGAGGTGTGATGGACACTCCTGCCTCCCTGTCTCCAGGCCAGCAGGACAAGCTGTTCACTCCAGCAGTAGAGCCAGACAATGTGTCCTCTGTGCTCTCTCTCCTCTTCCGCAGCAGTGTGTGATCAGACGCGTGTTCATCAGGCCCTTTTCATTAAGGCACTCATGGACCTGTTCTGCATCTCATGACCGTGAAACAGTAGGCAATGAAGCTTAAAGGAACATGCCACCTTTTTATGAAACTGGGTTATTCACCATTCTGCCTGGAGTTACATACAGTATATGAGCAGAATCAATTTTGGTCTCTCATTTTGTCATTTTCTCCTCTGTCTGGCAGCCCTCTCCTGTCTCTCCCATGTCTCCCCTGTGTCTCTCTGTCTCCCTGTGTCTCTCCCTCCATGTCTCCCCTGTGTCTCTCCTCCATGTCTCCCCTGTATCTCTCCTCCATGTCTCCCCTTGTGTCTCTCCTCCATGTCCTCCCTGTGTCTCTCCTCCATGCGTCTCCTTGTCTCTCCTCCTATGTCTCTCCCCTGTGTCTTCTCTTCCCATGTCCTCCTTGTGTCTCTGAAGTCATCAGTGGTCCTCCTGGTGAAATTAACATGTTTAACTTATCGGCTGATTGCCCTCTAATCACATCAGTCACCTCTATCAGTTGTGCTCTCTGGCTGCTGAGATTGATAGAAGATAGACTGGTGGCCTAGATATGCTGTGTGTGTGTGTGTGTGTGTGTGTGTGTTGGGGGGCGGGAGGGGGTGGGGGGGCTTGTACTGGACCCTGACTGGGGCAAAGCCTTTGGACTGGGTAATGGTGTCTGGCTCACATGATGGTGTCATCAGCCCAGTGGAAGCCAAAAGCGCTGACTGCCCACTAGATAAGTGATTCAGTGGGGGATGCTGCTCAATAGATGGGGGGAAGGAGGTGAGGGGGGGCTAATGATTAAATAGACTCTTTATGTAATCCATTTCTGTCAAATTGTTCCTGAGGCTCCTAACTTCTCTGACAGCTCTAAGGATGTCGCACATGTTGTGTGGATTCAGTTAGTCCAAATCAAATGTGTTTACATCATTTCAATAATAAACTCACTGAGTTCACTTTCAAAACCAGTTCCTGTAGTGCCATAATGTCACCACTTGTTGAAAGGTCTTCAGACATTTGAAATGAAATCATCAACTGTCATTTCATTCATAGTTGTTCATACTCAGAATACGAAATGCTGTTGTGTAGTATAAAGCATATTGTTATCAAAGGATAATGCTAGTTATTGCTCAGATCTAGTAAATCTGCAGATATATATGGTCCTTTGTGGCCCCATTATAAGACAACACTTAGTGAATACTGTGTCCAGTTGAAGCTTTAAACTAATGCTAGACAAGTGGTGTCTGCAATGTAAGTCCAGCTAAATTTGCTAATATTATGAGTATCCTATGAGTGAGGCTGCAGCTGGCTAAAATCCCAGGATTAGCAGTGTTACTCCTAGCTCCCTCACTTCCTGTTGATAGGCCAGACAAGAGGATGACTCTCCCCTCCAGGTTTCAGAAGGAAGTTCACGCCCACCTCTCCAGGAACCCCCAGACTAATGGTAAGTGGTGAGATCTCTCTCTGTCTGTCCATGTCTTTCTGTCCATCTATTTTAGTTCTCTCTCTCTCTCCCTCTCTATCTTTCCATCTTTCTCTCTCTCTTTGTCTCTCACCCTCTCTCTTGCTCTCTCCTTTCTCTCTCAGTTAATTTTATTCAAAAACTCTGTTTTCACTTTGATAGATTTAACTAATATTCCCTTCATTCTAAACAACTGTGAATTGAAATAGACAGTACAATGCAAACAAGGATCCAATGAACGAGAGGAGCTTCATTAAGAGAAATTAACGATGGCGAAGAACAGAAAACTTAGTGTCTCTCTGTGAGTTTGAGTTGTCTGTAGGTCTGTGGTCGTCTAGTCTACAGATGAAATGGGGACTTCAAACAGAGGCAAAGGAAATGAAGAGGCTGTAAGAAGTCCATAAAGATCATTTATGAGAGAAGCATCCCTGTAAACATGCCCTCATAAAAGACCCCTGGAAGGCTTAACTTAGTAATTTTTATTTATACATTTGTTTACCAGATGCTTCCATCTGTACTGACTTTAAAGCATATTATCAGTGCATCTGCTACCTGGGGGTGATCTTGTGATCTTGTCTGAACAATTCTGTCTAAGGCAGAATCTAACCCCCTATGCTGTCTATTTCCTTTTGTAGAAACGCTCCTGTCCTACCAGGCAGGCCGTATACTGTGCTGGGTCTAACAGCCCAGCAGGCTGAGAGGTCAAAGGTCTCTCCTTAGGGACAGTAGCTTCACTGCTGGAGGGGTGGAGGTCTGGTAGAGTGGGAGCCAGTCAGACATATAAGGGCAGCTGAATGACCACCTCACCTTAGTTTCTGCCATTAGATCTTTCTAGAAGTTATTGTTTCTCCCCTTTCAAATGAGAAAGAAAATGAAATTGACATGGTCTACAACATGGCCTAAAAAACAGTTTTGGCTTTAAATGAAAGTAAATGAAATAAACAAAAATCTTTTTCCCATCTTGGCTTGTTTTCCAGCTCCTTCCAACCTAAACCAGAGCTCCCCGCAGGCGAAAGCCAAGACGGCCCAGACGGGGTCCTACAACCCACAGCAGGTGCAGGGCCGCCTGAAGGAGATCCTGACCAAGTACAGCAATGGCTTCTGGGTGTCCAAGCTGCCCCAGCTCTATAGAGAGCTGTACAAGCAGGACCTGCCCAGTGAAGCCCTCAAAGACCTGGAGCAGTGGATGCATGTCTGCACCGTAAGATCTCACTGCTCATAGACACAATACAGACACCACTGCTCACAGACACAGTACAATTCTCAACAATCACAGACAGTACAGACTCAGTGCTCACAGACACAGTACAGACACACTTTCACAGAACAAAACAAAACAAAAAGACTCACTCACAGATACATACAGAACAGACACAGTACAGATCTCAACAATCACAGACAGTACAGACCTCAGTGCTCACAGACACAGTACAGACACCACTGTTCACAGACACAGTACAGATCTCAACAATCACAGACAGTACCGACCTCAGTGCTCACAGATACAGTGCAGACACCACTGCTCACAGACACAGTACAGATCTCAACAATCACAGACAGTACAGACTCAGTGCTCACAGACAGTACAACATGTACAGAACAGTAATCTCAACATCACAGACAGTACCGACCTCAGTGCTCACAGATACAGTACAGACACCACTGCTCACAGACACAGTACAATTCTCAACAATCACAGACAGTACCGACCTCAGTGCTCACAGATACAGTACAGATACCACTGCTCACAGACACAGTACAGATCTCAACAATCACAGACAGTACTGACCTCAGTGCTCACAGACACAGTACAGACGAGAGTACTACCTGCCTGCACAGACCTCATTGCTGACAGACACAAGAGTACTACCTGCCTGCACAGACCTCAATAACATTCTCTCTCCCTCCCCCCTTTTTATCCTTCCCTCTCTCTTTCCATGCCGTCTCATTTCCTTCCCTCTCTCCTTCTTTCCCTTTTCTCTGCCTCTCTCCTCCCTCAGGTCGAGAAACCCTGCAGTACCAATCCTGCTGAGCTCCTACTCTATCCGGCCAAAGAGTCCTCCTCCACACCTGTGGGGGGCGACAGTCACCCCCAGAAACCGCCCCCTCTCCGCACGCCCACCCCCACCTCCACCTCCCCAAGCCCCTCGCCCTCCTCTTCCAGCCCTTGTCCCAGTGTGGGGGTCCGGCACCCGCCTCCCTGCCCCCAGAGCTGCGGCGTAACCTGGAGGAGCTCTTGCTGAAGTACAGCAGCGGGCTGTGGGCCCACGCTCTCCCCAAGCTCTACCAGGACACCTACAAGAGCCCACTGCCTGACTACGTGCCCCAGCACCTTACGCTGCTCGCCGACTTCTGCACCGTTGACTACCCCATGCCCGACAACCCCAAACGTGCCATCCTGTACGTGCGGGCAGCAGCCGAGGACGAGAACTGCAACCGGGCGGCGGCCGGCGAGACGCGGGCACGTGCTGGGATGGGGCCGGAGGAGGAGAAGAAGACGAAGGTGGAGATGGAATCACAGGTGCCTGCGCTGCAGATCCCGCGGGAGGAGTACCCGTCTGTGCTGGTGGTGGAGGCAGCCTGCACCAACAGTGTGGTGCTCAGGTGGGGATGCTGTGCTCAGGTGCAACAGGGTTGTTGTGTGTAAATCTTCTGCAGTTAGTTAACACAGTTGTGTTAATCTACATATGTTGTTGTTTGTTGTATGTTGTATGCTGCTGATGTTTTTGAGTCCTGCTTGCTGTGATTGCCCTTATGGATGCTATGGGTGTTGTAGTTGGTGTGTTGTGATTTAGCCTACCTGCTATGGTGAAGCCTATGGATGCATTAGGGCTTTGATTTCTGTGCTCCACCTCTCATTCATGGAAGCCAGGTCTCAGGTACATAGGGGAGGGATACCTGCAGGCCCTAGGGAGTATTCCTTGTAGGTGGCTAAGGAACAAACCTGGGTACATTAAGCCGGAGTAGAAGAGCCTGGTAGCCCAGGTAAACAGGGGAGCCTAGAGCCTGGGATCCTCATTGTCTTAACTAAACAAAGCAAGCAGACCAGTCTGTTACCCAGGTTTATCACATAACCACCTTATCACATAACCCCCCAGGACAGTCTGTGGACATTTTTTGCCATGTAAGTTGGCTCTGTAACCGAAGGCGGCAACCCGACCAGTAGACCATGACTGAAGTGCCCTTGAGCAAGGCACCTAACCCCTCACTGCTCCTGGGGTGCCGCTATAGCAGGCAGCCAACAGCTCTGGGTTAGTGTGTACTTCACTTCACTGTCTGCTGTGTGTGTTTCACTAATTCACAGTTGGGTTAAATGCAGAGACCAAATGAAGAGTATAGATTCTGTGATTATTATCATTAATATTTTCTGTGCTGTGATTGGCTGTGGCAGGTACATAGGGGAGGGCTACTCACAGGCCCAGGAGAAGCTGGAGGACGAGATGCGGGAGTTCTACAGCCAGGACAACACCAAGAAAGCCCTGACCTCCCCCGCCACGGGGCAGCTGGCGGCAGTGCGGGCAGAGGAAGAGGAGGAGATCCTTCGTGCCCAAGTGTGTGAGGTCATGGCGGACAAGGTCAAGGTGAGTGAGCACAATGGGGATGATTGAGAGCACTGAAAGCACAAAGGGCTGCTGGGAACCAGTCATGAGCCTCAGGCTGTGAGAGCATTAGTGTTTATGTCCAGCATTAACATGCCCTTTTCTTGGCAGTGTGAACATCAGACCATAAACAAACATTGTTTGTATTGGGTTTTAAACTGCGTGAGTTACAGACACACATCGGCTGGATTTTAATGCCCCCTTTAACTTTAACACCTGAACCCTTTAAGACTAATGTCCCCTTTAACCTTAAGCCCTGAACCCTTTAAGACTGATGTCCCCTTTAACCTTAAGCCCTGAACCTAATAACACTAATGTCCCCTTTAACCCTAAACCCTGAACCTTTTAAGACTAATGTCCCCTTTAACCCAAAGCTCTGAACCCTTCAGAACTTACTTCATAGTTTAGGGTGGGCATTTGGATTCAGTCACAATTTCCCACCCTGTGATATCTTCTTGTATTTATGTACATTTAGTCTGTTACATGATTTGTATTTCTGAGTGATGTGCTGTGTCTTTGCAGGTGTATAATGTATATTTGGTCTGTAGTGTAATTTCTAGTTCTGTGTGCTGTGCTGTGTCTCTGCAGGTGCATTATGTAGATCATGGCTTCTCTGAGGTCATCAGCACGTCCAAGCTGCTGGAGCTTCATGAGAAGTTCCTCAAGCTGCCCTTCCAGGCCACCAAATGCAAACTGGCTGGTGAGTCCAAATGAGGAGTGTGGGTAGTAGGTGTACTGGGTGTTAACTAAAGGACTGTGTGCAGGGCATTAGGCCATATAATTGTTAACACAGTGGTAGCATATGTTGGTGTGTGTTAACATGTTTACATGTATCTAGATATTTTTATAAATGGAATTTTTTAAAAATATCAATTTGAGGTGGCTAAAACCATTTGCGTGTGAATGAAAGATGCATAAAATGTGTGTGAACACTGCATGTCTCTATAATTTATACTCTGTGTGTGTGTGTGTGTCAGGACTGGAAAAGTTTAGCCAAGAGGCGTCTGTGCTGAAGAAGTTTGAGTCCATGGCGAGCGGGAAGATCCTGCTGGCCGAGATTCTGGAACGTGAGGCCACGCCCCTCATGGTCCTCTACGACACGTCGCAGGATGATGACGTCAACATCAACGCGGCTTGCATGAAGTCCCTGCAGGACAAATCCCTAGAGAGCCCGCTGCAGGTGCCCCTCCCAACATGGCCGCCAGCCTAAGACGATTACATCACGCCAAAATCTCATTAAGTCCTCAGAAGCCGTCTGTAACCTCCCTGACTGTCTCCACGCACATACAACAACATCTCCCTACTTCTCCATTCACTTAGCCTTAACCATAGTCTAACATCCAGAGTGAATGTTTTGCCAAGGAATTACATCTACACTGACTCAATGAACATGACTCCTTTTGTCCAAACTGACTCAAAAATGACCTTATTGTGACTTCATATGTAACGTCTTAAATACCACCTGGTCGTACTACCAACATCTGATAACCAGGAGAAGGTAGAAGTTCAGCTAAGGTGTGTTGTTCAGATTGAGATTAAACCGACAACCAAAGATGCAACTCTCCCAGGGCCAGAGGGGAGTGGAGTGTTTACACACGTGACTCACAGTCCCACCGTGATCACTGATAGCATCTACATTAGCAGTGGATATTTGTGTGAATGGACTAATTTGGTAACGCTGTAGTTGATGTGTAAGTGGGTATTTTGTGCAGAAGTAACCATATCCACTGAAAGAGGCAAGAGATGTAGTTTCAAAGCAGGCAGGTGTTATTTCATGAATGGCTAATTTTGTTGTTGCTCTTGCAGGCTAACAGATATAATGTGATCATCACGAGTGTGTGTTCATGCTGTTGCTCTTGCAGATTAACAGTGCCTATATGAACGTGAGTGTGACAAGTGTGTGTTCGGACGGGACCATCTACTGCCAGCTTCCATCACGCGGTCTGGCCAAACTCACCGAGGTTCTGGGGAAGACGGAGGCTTACTTCCATTCCCAGGTAACACACTCCATGGAACTAATGTGTGTGTGTGTGTGTGTGTGCGTGTGCGTGTGTGTGTGTGGCTCAAGATGGGTGGGGGGAAGGGTGGCACCAGAGTACGGGAGTACATACATACACAAGTGGTCTGTCTAGTGCTGGCAGTGCTGGTGTGTGTTTCTGTGTGTGCAGCAGACACGTTGTCCCAATAGCCTCTGACTGCTCTAACTGTTGTGCTGTCCTGCTTGCTCAGGAGCTCTGTAGGTGTGGTGATAGCCAGATTGGGATTAGTGTCCGTAATCTGGGACTAAGAGCTGGCCCATCTAATCTGTAGTAAACACTGACCCAGTGACACAATGCAACACACTCCCCCAGTCATTTCCACAGGCCCTATTAGCTATATTTAGGCATTACATCACATGACTTAATATACACACACCATCTCCAAATAGTAATGTTATTTAATCAATATAGTATATACCTCTAAAGTAATAGAGTCTAGATAGACTCTAGAGTCTTATATATTATGAAATCACACTGGTCTGTTACAGCCACTTGCAAAGCTACTTGTGATATGAAGTTGAAATGATACTGTATTTAGTTGTGAGTCTATATCTGATGAGACGGAACTCATTTAATACGTATCAACATAATTGCTTTAATGTTCAAGGGAAACCAATTAGATTAGCCAGTAGACTCTTATCATGTTATCAATCCAGTTGTGTGTGTGTGTGTGTGTGTGTGTGTGTGTGTGTGTGTGTGTGTGTGCAGGGTGTGTAGACTGGACTTTGAGCTCAAGCTTAATGTGTTCCATTGTACAACCACAAAGTGCTGATGTCATATCTCGTGCGGCAGGTGACGTCGGAGTTCCTGGTGTCACGGCCATTCTGTGGAAAGGGCTGCCTGGCACGCTACAAAGGCAAATGGTCTCGTGTGGAGGTGAGCGGAACTCAGTGGAACCCAGGAGAACCCGACAGAAAGGAACACCGCTGGTTCAGCGATAACTTGAAATGCATTTGCTTATCACTTAACCCACATAAAATTTTGAAATGCACCAATCAAGTGTAAACTCCAGCAGGAGCGGTGTCTACCACAATAAAGCCACAGTACTTTACCAAAGAGGTTTAGACCTTCTGTAGAGCTTCTTTGACTGTAACAAACACATTATTTCTTCCACGTCTCCAGTTATCTAAGACACTATTATAATGTAGTCTGTGTTTTAATATATTCTGTGTTTTGCATTTGTTTTGCTAAAAGCTCTGAAAATGGTCTTGTCATCTATGACAGTCCTGTGGTTGTACATACATGCATGTGTGTGTGTGTGTGTGTGTCTCAGATCACCAATCTCCATGGCAGTAGAGTGTTGGACATTCTCTTCATTGATTTGGGGGTTCAGGCGTCCGTAGAGGTCATTGAACTGAGGGAGTTCCCGCCCCCATACCTGCGTGACCTCATTAGTCTTCCACCCCAGGTGAGACTTGGTTCGGGCTTAGAGTAATCTCAATGGTATGTGTGTGTGTGTGTGTGTGGTCTCAAGGTAAAGTGTGCAAAGGTGTGTCAATGAATGAGTGAATGTCTTGTATGAGTGAAGGATTTGTAGGAGGAAGTGTTTTGTTGTGTATGTGTTTGTGTGTGTGTATGAGCAGGTTCCCTTCCTATATAACAGTTTATGTGTGCGTATCTGTCCCTGCCAGCTAGCCTAGCTGTGTGTGTGTGTGTGTGTGTGTGTGTGTAACAGATGCCAGCTAGCCTAGCTGCAAGTGTGTGTGTGTTTGTAATAAATGCCTGCTAGCTCTTCAAGAGCCTCCTTGTCAGGTGACTGGGAGTCTGCGCTGTTTCGGGCAATGGGCTAGGCTGTTTGCCTCCTTATCTGAGGTTGCCGTGGTTGTGAGGTCATGGGTTTGAGCCCCAGGCTGATGACACATGCAGGTCCAGCGTCTGTGTGTGTGTGTGTCGATGAGGTTTCCATGTGGATGTCTGTCCTTCCTTTGCTGTAACCTGTGTGTGTGTGTGCCTGTGGAGATAAAAGACTCTCTGGTTGAATAGATACAGATTTTGTCTGCTTGTGTGTGTGTGTGTGTGTGTGTGTTTCAGGTGGTAAAATGCTGTCTGGCTGATCTATCTGTGAGTGTGGGATCCTGGACCCCAGACGCAGTGCAATGGCTTAGAGACACAGTGTTGCACTGCAATGACTGCAGTATAAAGGTAAACATTCACACACTTCCTCCCCACTCACACACACAGTCAGTCAGTCAGTCAGTCACTCATTCACTGACTTTACAGCACTGTAGTGACTGCAGTATACACACTCACTCACTCACTCTCTCACTGACTTTACAGCTCTGTGGTGACTGCAGTATACTCACTCACTTAATCATTCATTCATTTATTCATTCACTCATTCATTCATTCACTGACTTCACAGCACTGTGGTGATGCAGTATACACACTCACTCTCTCACTGACTTCACAGCTCTGTGGTGACTGCAGTATACTCACTCACTTACTCATTCATTCATTTATTCGTTTATTCATTCATTCATTCATTCACTGACTTTACAGCACTGTGGTGACTGCAGTATACTCACTCACTCATTCACTGACTTTACTTTGAAAACATCTCATTAAGGCATGTAATGGTGAACTTTTGCAGTGTGCTCCAGATTGACACGCACATTTACACTGACCCAAGTGCCATAAGCACACTATAGGTACACTTATAATATGTATATAATACGTGTGTAATGGTGAACTCTTGAGGTGTGTAATGGTGAACTCTTGAGGTGTGTAATGGTGAACTCTTGAGGTGTTTAATGGTGAACTCTTGAGGTGTGTAATGGTGAACTCTTGCGGTGTGCTCTAGATTGCCAAACTGGAAGAGAGCAGGCGACTGGTGCACGTGCACCTCTTCACCAGCAAGAACTTCCACGACATGAGCCGCAGCATCAACCGCCAGCTGGCCGACTCCGCCCTCTGGAAACACCAGAAGGACGTCTTCCTCAGCAGCCACGCCCCCACGCCCAAGACCACACCCACTATGCCCACACAGCGCTCGGGAAGCCCCACCACCACCTCCATCTCCATCTCCTCCTCCACCAATGGGACGCGAGCACCCCAGCTCCGCCGTGCACATTCCCTCCCGGGCACTAGAGGGAGCCCTCCTGCCACCCCGCCGCATGTTGCCACCAGCCCCAGCCAGTCGCAGGGGCGGCTGCAGATGCCCCCGGTCCTGGAGTTGCCCCCGGCGGGGCAGAACATAGACGTGTACGTGTCAGTGGCATGCCACCCAGGGCACTTTGTGCTGCAGCCCTGGCAGGATATGTACAAGCTGGTGGTTCTCATGGGGGAGATGATTCTGCACTACAACAAGAGCGAGGACAAACCCATCGCCATCGAGAGGAACCAGGTGTATGCTGCCAAGGTGGAGAACAAGTGAGGATCTTTCTGTTAGTGTGTGTGTGTGTGTGGCCTCTCAGAGCTTCACCTGCAACTTACTACCTAGATTGCAGTCAGTATCAAAATAGTTTCAATGTTTTGTGTGTGTGTGTGTATGCGTACGTGTGTGTGTGTGTTTGTGAACTCTCAGAGCTTCACCTCTAACTTACTACCTAGATTGAGGTCAGTATTAGTATAGTTTGAGTGTGTGTGTGTGGTGTGTATTTTGTGGCCATATTCTCCTAATATGCCTGTGTGTTATGCAATGTAACGCCATGACTGATCTCTTGTCTCTGCGTGTGCCTGTGCTCTGCCCACAGTTGGCACAGGGTGCTGGTAAAGGGAATTCTGACCAATGGGCTGGTGTCCGTCTATGAGCTGGACTATGGCAAGCACGAGCTGGTTAGCTGCACCCAGCTACGTCCGCTCATACAGGAGTTCCGCCAGCTTCCCTTCCAAGGCATCACTGCCCAACTAGCAGGTATGGACAGTCCGCTATTGGTTGTTATGTTGTCAATGACAGCCTGCACCAGACAGGGCTACTGGCAAACCTTGAATTCAAGATAGGATAGGATAGGATTAACTTTAATGCTCACTAAGGGGGTAACTCAAGTGCCACCATGGACAACATATAAGACACAGGACAACATGAAACAAGGCACAAACAACAGATAGGGTAAAACACATAGGCTAAAACAGACAGACAGCAAGATCAACAAATAGGGTCTAATGCATAGGCTAAAGCAGACAGACAGCAAGATCAACAAATAGGATCTAACACATAGGGTAAAACAGACAGACAGCAAGATGACTGAATGTTGCAAAATATTTTTTTGTCACACTAAGAATGAATGGGAACTGTAGCAAAACAAAGTGTGCTTGCTAAACTTGCTGATCTCCGATGTCATAGACATTTTGAAGAGAATAACATTAAAATGCAAGTGTGATCCAAAGGAGTATGAATGACAACTGTTTCGATCATTTGTGCCCCCTGGAGGCCGTCATTGGGATTTCATTTTGATTGAATTTTGCACTTTTGTTTGAATTTTGCACCCTGCACAGTATTTCATTTGACTGCATGTTTGTACCCCTAGAGTTCGACAAAGTTGCAATGCAGTTGTCCACTGTAATCAAAGGACTGGCTACACTGGCATACATGACTACATGTTTACATGAGAACAGCTTGCGTAGGCCTGGCCATAATCTCAAGTAGATGGTTTAGTGGGGAGCTAACATTGAAGAAGTGGTAAACCTGAATTCCAATGCCCCAGCTAACCCCTATGTCCTGACCATCAAATGCTTACCTGGCATGAATAAAATTTCTGATTGGCTGATTCAGTTAATGTATTTGAGGATTCAGGGTGGAGTTAAAGATGCATGAAATGTAGCAACATGGTTAATTCAACAGAAACAGGTGAGCTGAACGAGTGAAATGTAGCAACATGATTAATTCAACAGAAACAGGTGAGCTGAACGAGTGAAATGTAGCAACATGGTTAATTCAACAGAAACAGGTGAGCTGAACGAGTTGTTGCTCGTGCAGGCAATAGCTGAGAGTGTCATCACCTGCTATTTGTTTGTGTTTTAGCCGAGCCTGATTAAATGCACATGAAAATTACTTCCTTTTCGACTTTTCACTCAACTTAAGGTGGATACTGTGCTTATTGTCTTTTTTTATGAGGTTGGTTTTTGAGACACATCAATGCTGACAGAGTGACTTTTCTGACACACCCACCAAACGAAGGAAAACTGCCTCAAAATGGTGCTGCCAAACACCTTGTTCAATTCGTAAACCGTAGCAAACCGGGAGGGTATTCCAACAAGAAGGTTAAGTGGCCAACCTGGGTAAGTTAAGTCAGAAGTTGTGGTAAACCTGCTAATAGGAGACCTCATTGTCATAACTAAACAAAGCCAGCAGGCTCCTATCAGCAAGTTTACCAGGTTTTCTAAGTTAACTAACCCAGGTTTATCACTTGACCGCCATCTTGGAATACGCCCAGGTGCATTGGCTGAACTCGCCCCAGGGCTAAGGGTGGGGGAGGGCACTGCCATGTGCCTTCTAGCTGTGCACTGAATAGACATACAAGTGATAACTACTGATTAGCTGATTTGATAGGAGTTTTGCTCATTAGAATCAGCTAGATTGCATAAAGGTTGGATGTGTGTGTGGCAGGACTTGCATGCTGAACCCAGGATATTTGCCTCTATTCAGTTTACTATTTGCTATTCAGTTTGTCACTAGACTAACCACCTAGAATACCCCAGAATTGTAAAAATCTGGCTTCAGACAATAAAAGTCCACTGATTTGTTCCAGCCACTTACTAAAACCAGCTAATTCTGATTAGCACGCTAAGGTGGATACTGTGCTCAGCTAATTAGTGGAATCACTTATGAACGAGGTACATAGTAGGACTCTGGCTAACTGAGGCCCAACTTACAACTCTTAGTACCACTGTTTTTGTGTGTGTGTGCACACATGCATTGTTGGATGAGAAACAACCTGCTCACACACAGACCTGTTCTTACAGGTGTGAAGCCTCGGCAGTGGTCGGAGGAGGCCTCCATGGTGTTCCGGAACCACGTGGAGAAAAAGCCGCTAGTGGCCCAGCTTGAGGCTGTCCAAGATGCGCCCAATGCCTGGGACCGCAAGGTGACCGTCTACCTGGTGGACACCTCGCAGGAGGAACACGACGTTTGGGTGCACGACATCATGGCAGAGTTCGCTGACGAGCTCACCAAGGCCGCCTAGCAACAACAGCAGCAGCAGCAGCAAGCCAGCAGCAGTGTGTACGAGAAGGAGCCGTTCGTTTGCAAGCGGTGGGATAAAGTTAGCGACTAGTGAAACTAGTCTTCACGCGAGTGTGTCGTGTGCGCGTGTGTGAGCAACTGGTGTGTTTAGGGATGTCTGGAACTGTCTCTGTTTTCCTATTATGGAACCCTAGTGGATTACAGTGAAGGGGCTTTCTGATTGAGGTAGCACTGAAGCTCAAGCGACCTGGTCTAGTACGATTTATCTGAGCCTCCTCCAAACACTTGTCATGTGATAGACAAAGTTGTGAGGTTTGTAAACCTTAAGGTCGGCAAACCAGAAAGGCTGACTCGTTTAATGACATGTTCTGTTTAGACAGCAGGATTATGGTATAAAAGTATAAGTATATATAGTAAGTATATACAAGTTGGCTCTACTGGTGAGGAAGGATGCATCGAGTATGGATCTAGTTGGTCTACAGGCACAAAGCTGACTAGAAAGTTGGGCTTGAAATTCAGATGTCCTTTGGCTCCAGCCCTGGTTGACACGGGGAATGTGGCTTGATACATGTGCTTCCAGCTTAACCACATCGTCCAACAAAAAGGTCTATGCTAGCCCGCTAGCATCTCTGACATGGCTTTAAGGAAACAAAGCATTCAAAGTTTAACGCACAAGTTAAAACTTCATTTCTCACATAGGCGAGTGCGACTAGACTTGATTGGGCTCAGATTGGTATCATATCTTGGTCTGAAACAGTTCTAGTGTCCCTTGAGGGGTATTTTAGTGGATGACCTGGATAAGCTCAACTAAAAGGGGTTGGCTACTGAAAGTGGACACTTTTATCAGCAGACTTGCAATGGTGGGTATGTGGCTAAAATCTGGGCTGACCAACAGTCTGCCAGCAAAACCACTGCTGATCAACCACACATGCATTGAACTGAGGCTAAATCCATTAATGGAAGTCAAACAAACTCTGCTTGGGCTTTTAGCGTATCCCTTGCAAAAAATAACTGCGGTATCAAAACTATAGTATGCAATTGCAATATAAAAAAACTATAGTTTTATTGCAGTTTCACTGCAGTTTCTTTCGGTAGTTACTGCAATTTAACAGTGGGAAATGCAATATTTCGGACACACACACAAAAATCCCTGCATGCCCCACAAACTACTGCTCTTTACTGCAGAAACACTATTTCCTCATGAAAATATTACAGTACTGCAGTTTACCTCCAAAAGAGAATTATACTGTAGTTTTCCTTCAACTGCAGTTATTTATTGTAAAGGATTGCCTGGTATTGCTAAGAGACTGAAGCCACAGAAGTACTCTTTTGATTAGAGCTTCACCATTTACCTCGGTTGTTCTCTAAACTACATACTTGGATTGCTCCCTGACCCCCAACCCCCCACCCCCCATTTCTGGTTTAAGAGTAAGATGTTTACATGGGCCTGCTCAACAGTCTGACATTTTCCTGTCTGATGTTTTAACAGGTTTTTTTTTTTTTTTTAAAAGAGAGAACAAAAAGGTGATGTAGTCATACATTCCTTTTCCTCCGTTGATATGAGAAGCAGCCATGTGGTCCGCTTTTATTTTAGCTAGTGCTGCATTACTACTTCAGCTGTGGACAGGGGGCGCTACATCATTTATTTCCTCCCTTCAACGTCATTTAACCTGTCTTTTACGCAGGCTGACACAGTTCAGTTGCATGACTTGAGTGGGATTTGCTAAGGTGTGTAACGTAGCTCTGGCTTGTTTTAAGCTACCGGTAATCAAATGGCTGAATTATCATTATCAGAACCTCAGTGTCGACAAACCTTTAACGCTAAGCATTTATGTGTATGGTTGGACCGCAGGGTTGAACGCATATCCAGAGATGTTTAAGGAATAAAGCTGATGAAACTTCACTTGATGTGTGTTGTGTTCATTTACTCTATTTGAAGTGCCGTCGTTTTGTGCTCAGACTAGTTTGAACAATGGGCCAACTGCTCTGTTGCTTGCCACAACTTTTTCAAGGTTTAACGTGGATTAATAGTTATGACCCAAGTTTAACATGGTTTCAACACCATTTTAACACATGAATTTAACAGTTTACAGTTTTAACATTTTAACACATTTTAGAGTTTAACATGGTTTTGATAGTTTTAAAAGTTAAACACGGTTTTAAAATATTTTGAGTTTAACGTGGTTTTAAATGTAATTGGTCAAGCTCTAAAAAAAAAACCAAAAAAAAAACCACACACACCCACTCACACCATCACCACATTTTACTGTCCATTTTGTAGAAACAAAAGCTTATAACCTTACTTTTAATTAATCCATTGGTTTTAGAAATGTTTCATATGAAGCTAAAACCCTCCCAAATTATGTCAATATACTAAAATACATTTGCTTCACTGAAGAAAGATTGATCATTTAATGAACACAGAAAAGTCAGATTTTGGCAAGACAAAAGTCTTGTCGCCTTTATGCACCCAATCCTACATTACAGCCTCACCTGTGATCAGCTGTTGATCAATCAATTAGTGGGTGTGTATAAAAAGAACCCCAGCACACCAGACCTTCACATCAACTGCAACTTGACTTCTGACAACATGCCTAAGATTCACCGTAAGACCAAAGCGTTGATTATCAACAGGCTGAAGACCAGATCCACTGCTGAGGAGGCTGAAACCTTCAATGTATCTCAGCGTCAAGTACAAAGAATAAGAAAAAGATCTGAAGAGACTGGAGATGTTTTTGACAAGCCCAGGTCCGGCAGACCCTGCAAGACAACTGCTCGGGAGGACCGTTTGTTGGTACGAAAATCCAAGGCCAGCCCCTTTTCCACTGCAGCAGAGCTCCACCAGGCCTGGTCACTTCAAGTCCCTGTGTCAACCAGAACAGTTTGTCGAATTCTGTCTCAAAATGGCCTCCACGGTCGAATCAGTGCACAGAAACCAGTACTAAACAAAAGGCAATTAAAAAACCGTGTGGCATTTGCCAGGGCCCACAGCCTGCTAAAAGGATGGACGCTGTAAAAGTGGCAGAAGGTGGATTTCTCAGATGAATCTTCGGTTGAATTACTTTACAGCCACCGCAAATATTGCAGGAGACCTACTGGAGTCCGCATGGATCCAAGATTCACCCAGAAAACAGTTAAGTTTGGTGGAATCATGGTCTGGGGTTACATACAGTATAGGGGTGAGCGAGACATTTGCAGGGTGGAAGGCAATATCAATAGCCTAAAATATCAAGAAGTATCAGCTACCTCTTACATTCCCAACCATGAAAGGGGTCAACTTTTGCAGCAGGATGGTGCTCCATCGCATACTTCCATCTCTACATCAAAGTTCCTCAAGGCGAAGAAGATCAAGATGCTCCAGGACTGGCCAGCCCAGTCACCAGACATGAGCATCATTGAGCATGTCTGGGGTAGAATGAAAGAGGAAGCATGGAAGGCAAAACCAAAGAATCTTGATGAACTCTGGGAGGCATGTAAGACTGCTTTCTTTGCTATTCTTGATGACTTCATCAACAAATTGTATGAATCATTGTTGAACCGCATGGATGCAGTCATGGAAATCATACAAGAAATTAAATATGGATCTCACAGCACCACTACTTAATTCACTGATGTTATGCAACATTTTTGTACTTGAAGTAAATTATTTGTTCAATTTTCTGTAGGCGACAAAACTTTTGTCTTGCCAAAATCTGACTTTTCTGTGTTCGTTAAATGATCAATCTTTCTTCAGTGAAGCAAATGTATTTTAGTATATTGACATAATTTGGGAGGGTTTTGGCTTTCATATGAAACATTTCTAAAACCAATGGATTAATTAAAAGTCAGGTTATAAGCTTTTGTGTAGACAAAATGGATAAATGACAAGACTTTTGTCAGGGACTGTATAATATGATAAACATAAATATTCAAAGAAGAATAGGTTAACAGTCTGCTTCCAAAAAGTCAGCAAGCAGCTTTCTACGTGTGTCTATTGCTGGCAATTTCTACCTATCCTATGTGTAGAGGCTTACGAGGGACGACATGAGCCATGAGGTTTAGGAAAGCTTCCATTTGTACTCCGCATTTATTTGCACTACATGCACTCAAGTCAAATCAACCAGTCACCACCAAAACAATTGATCATGTTAAATTCAAACTAAAAATGTGTTTGTGTGTGTGTGTGTGTATTTGCTTATTCTTGAATAGAGTGGAGTAGATGGATGTTGAGAATGAACTGGGTCAGGGGTTTCAGAAGTCAAGGTCACAGAGACCTGTTTTCACTTTGGTGGGATTGTCCGTGGGAGTTTGGGGTCACTTGAGTTCGTCCAGCAGCAGTCGGCAGCACTCACCCACCTTGGCGGGCTCTGCCACGCCAGAGTACTTGTTGATCTGTGCGGGCACGCCGAGCGAGCGTGCCAGGTCCTTGGCGGTGGCATCGCCTGACACAGTGGTGCCCAGGGCCACGAGCAGCCGGAACACGGCCTCCCTGTCCTGTACCACCTCCAGGGCGGCGCTAGCAACTGACAGGCACTGGGCCTTGGCCTCCAGCTCTGAGGGCTGGTCCAGCAGCTGGCCGGCGTAGTTGAGCACAAGCGTGGCCAGTGCCACGTGGATGTTCTTGTTGCAGACGGTACGCAAGTCGGACGCTCGGCTCAGGACCGCCTCCCGCTGACCCAGGAGCAGCTGGCGGCCACGAACGCCCGCAAAACAGTTGCACAGGGTGCGCAGCGCCAGCATCTGATTGGCCGGCCGGCCCTGGGGACCCATGAGCGAAAGCAGGTGATTGCACAAGGTCACACCCTCGTTGCCGCTGCACAGGCGCTGGTTCACCTCTGGGTGGCGCACCGCTAGCCGAAGAATGTCCAGCACAGGGAACACAATGTCTGCAGAGATGGAGATGGAGAAGGACAGGAAGTTTGATACATGATACGAATGCTGCATGTTCAGTCAGAGGTGAACTGCTTACACACTGGAAACCCCAAAACCCCCAAAATCACCAACAGTCGTGTCAGTGACTACGGTTACATGCACAGGCAGTCTGGAATAAGATCAGTACTCTGGTTCGATCCTGACTCAATTCATGAGGGGAAGAGTAGTGTACTACAGGAATATTCTTCTTAACATACCAGTTGCTATGTTCCGGTAAGGCCAGAGATGTAGCCAACAAAGTTGCCTTGTATTGGATGCATCATGCCAACTGAACATGCCCACTGTGGTGACATGACCCTGAATTCCGTTTAACTCGGGCATAAACCAGGGGATTAATTCAGATTTTTAGAAAATTTGGAAAATGATAATTATTTGGGTTTTTAGAAACCGGAATACGGAATACGAAGTTTTGAATATGACAAATTCCGGAATATGACAACTGGAATGAGGAGTTACGTGACTCCAGATAGAACAGTCGCTTTGGATAAAAGCGTCTGCTAAATGCCTAAATGTAAATGTAGAACAGGAATATTCCATAGTCAGTGTGCACCGCCAGTCTTGGATGGAATTGTTCAAGTTTAATTGTTCTGATTCTTTTCAACTGGGGAACTGGAAGTTCTTCCAAAGACTGCACTCAACAACTGTTTGTTGGCATTTGTTGGGCCAGTGTGCTGGCATCTTAACGTCCGACAAGCACGATAAAATAAAGTTAGATTATCAAGTTGAGACTTATGAAAGCAATTTGATTCATATCCATCCTGTGGTAACACTCCATACTAATATACTGTTGCATGGAAGCTGCATTCTAATTACTGGCCAACATGACCCAGGCTGAAAAATTTCTCCAATTCTTCTTGCTTGTCTTGCGAAGAAGAGAGCTGCTAGCTGTACTCTGTAGTTTGTGTGGTGTAATGTCTAACGGAGTGTGAGGTGATTGGTGTTTCAACTGGCAGACTCCTGCCTGGCTCCGCTCGGCTAGGAAGCAGCGGGTGATATTCTGTGTGTGTGTGTATCTGCGTTTTGTCTGGCAGACCCCTGCCTGGCTTCGCTTGGCTAGGAGGCAGTGTGTGACATTCTTCCTGTTCCTAGAGAGCAGATTTACAACTTTACACCCAACAACCCTCCATTACACTGCTGTCTCCACATCTCTTGCTTACACACACACACACACACACACACACACACACACACGCAGACACACATCCAAAAGGCTAAATTTAGCAAATTTGTTTGCTTGTTTGTGTGTGTATGTTTAGTCCTTACCCTCTGACCAGTGTGTAGTTTCCCACAGCAGGTTGATCTACTTGTAGGCGGGCTATGTGTTTGTGGCTGAGTGTGTGTGCATGTGTCTGTGGCTTTGTGTGTGTGTGTGTGTGTGTGTGTGTGTGTGCTGTCCTCACTCCCTCCCATTGTTTATAGTTTACCAGAGCAGGTTGATCTAATCGTCGGAGGGCTGTGAGTGTGTGTGAGTATGTGTGTGTGTATGTATTTGTGTGTGTGTTGTCCACTCCCTCCCAGTGTGTAGTTTCCCACAGCAGATTGATCTACTCATCTGAGGGCTGTGAGTGTGTGAGTGTGTGTGTGTGTGTATGTGTATGTGTATGTGTTGTCCTCACCCTCTGGCCAGTGTGTAGTTTTCCAAAGCAGGTTGATCTGCTCGTCTGAGGGCTGCATGGAGGCTTTGAGGTCACAGACGGCCGACAGCATCTGCTCCAGGCTCCCCAGCACCTCCTCTGACAGACGCTGCTCCTGAGGGGCACCTCCATTCAGCTCCTTCAGCTTGGCTATGGAGGAGGAGGAGAGGAGGAGGAGGAGGAGGAGGAGGAGGGGAGAGGAGATGTGGAAAGAGAGAAAAGAGTGGAGGAGAGGGGAAAAGAAAAGGATGAGGAGGAGGGAGAAAAGGTTGCATCTTAGCAATTAAAGCTCCTCAGCAGGGGAATGGAGATTCAGACAAGTGCTCACTAACACTCCGTATTTGACTACAAGTGCTCACTAACACTCCCTATTTGACTACAAGTGCTCACTAACACACCGTATTTGACTACAAGTGCTCACTAACACTCCGTATTTGACTACAAGTGCTCACTAACACTGCTAATTTGACTACAAGTGCTCACTAACACTCCTAATTTGACTACAAGTGCTCATTAACACTCCTAATTTGACTACAAGTGCTCACTAACACTCCGTATTTGACTACAGGCAAAAATGCAAATTCACTGCTCATGATTCTGAAAGCACAGAACGTGTCACCTTACTAAATTAGCAGTCAGTTGTCATTCTAGCCTTAACAGTGTCACAGCTGATGGACGCTGGTGTGTTACCCTAGGGTTACAGTGGATATATCACAGAAGCGTTATGTCAAAGTCACATCAAACACACATTTTACAATTTGCTGCACTCCATGTCTGCTGTTGCCAGTTCCACTGATGAGCATGTAAGTTAAGTTGTCTATTTTGACGTTGTGACTTAAACATAATGAATCCAGTGTAGCCTCCCTGTTGCTGTCCTGTCTGCGCTGGGGTTTGGTGTCCCCTGTTGTGCGTGTTGGCCAGCGCTCACAGACAGGCGGTGTCTTTGTGTGTGCTCCCATTTGAGAGCTCACTTTTCTGCTAGGCATCAGATTTAGCACAATGAGACCCTGTACACACACCCGCTGACCTCACTGTGTCTGCACATCTCACACAGTCAGCCTAATCCAGCAAATACACTGACACACAGACACACACACACACACACAGACACACACACACACACACACACACAGACACACAGCTTTCCACTGAAAGTTGCACCCGTCTCACTCACACAGATGCACACGTCTCATCTCTCTTCATCTCTGTGTATTGTCATACACACTCTCACACATGCACACTTAGGGATTCAGCTTTGTTCAGACACACACACACACACACACACACCGCTGTGTGTCAGCTCACCCAGGATCTGTGTGGCGTTGGCCTGTTCAAAGGTGACTCCCTCTGTCTTTGGGAAGTAGATGTTGGTGCTGGTTTGTCTTTGAGCAGCCGAGGAGTATGCACTACCACCTGCAGAAATGGAAAAAATATATATCTTCATTCATTCATTCAGCCTTCCTCCCTTCCTTCATTCATTCATTCATTCAGCCTTCCTCCCTTCCTTCATCCATTCATTCAGCCTTCCTCCCTTCCTTCATTCATCCATTCAGCCTTCCTCCCTTCCTTCATCCATTCATTCAGCCTTCCTCCCTTCCTTCATTCATTCATTCAGCCTTCCTCCCTTCCTTCATCCATTCATTCAGCCTTCCTCCCTTCCTTCATTCATTCATTCAGCCTTCCTCCCTTCCTTCATTCATTCATTCAGCCTTCCTCCCTTCCTTCATTCAGCCTTCCTCCCTTCCTTCATTCATTCATTCAGCCTTCCTCCCTTCCTTCCTTCATTCATTCAGCCTTTATTTCCTCCCTTCCTTCATCCATTCATTCAGCCTTCCACCCTTCCTTCATTCATTCATTCAGCCTTCCTCCCTTCCTTCATCCATTCATTCAGCCTTCCTCCCTTCCTTCATTCATTCATTCAGCCTTTATTCCCTCCCCAGCTCCCATTAATGAGCTCTCTGAAGTCTGAGTGACTAGGCTGCTTCAAATAGTTCCTCTATACGCTTAGAAAGTGTGTATTCCATCACTGATGGAGAACCAAAGGGGTGTGTGTGTGTGTGTGTTTAAATACCAAGGAGTCACACACCTAGGCTTCTACAAATACTGCAGAATAACAGGTAAGTGCTTACTCTGTACTCTAGCTAAGATCTGGTCTGTCCTTTACCATTAGTGGAGAGCCAAAGGTGTGTGTGTGTGTGTGTGTGTGTGTGTGTGTGTGTGTGAGTATAACTACCCATACAGACAATTCCCACAATTGGGAAGTGTCTCTGTGCTTGCAAGGTGTGTGAGTAGACCCATTCCTTGGCAAAAAAAAGTGTGTGTGTCACCTGTAAAGGGGTCTGCCCCCCCAGCCGGTCCAGTGGGTGTGGGTCCTGATCCAGGTATGTACCTGCCTGCACCTGCAGACGAACAACCAGCAGCATTAACCCAGGCTGGCACACAAGTGGCATAACACACACACACACACACACACACACACACACACACACACACACACAGCCCCGTTCCTACCTGTGAAGGGGTCTGCTGCTCCATCTCTAAGACCCTGGTCTGAGGCGCCGGGGATGTACCTGCCCTGACCTGCACGGGGGCGAGGGGAGAGATGTTAGCTGATGCTAATTCCATACACTGGAAGGGGTGAGATTATTATTATAATTTCATACACTGGAAGGGGTGAGATTATTATTATAATTCCATACACTGGAAGGGGTGAGATTATTATTATAATTCCATACACTGGAAGGGGTAATCCAGAGTGAATCAATTCAGAGTTCTATTGTTTGAGGTCACAGAGTGCTGCTAAAACATGTGCTACAGCGTAGAAACCAAACAGTGAATCGGTAGCCAACACTAACCCAACAAAAACGCCCTTTCAATTTCATTTTCCTATGCCCCATTCAGTTAACATTGGCTGTTAACATTCATTTTCCTATGCCCCATTCAGTTAACATTGGCTGTTAACATTAATCGTCTTAAATGTTCAGTGTTCAATGTCTGTCTTTGTTTAAGCATGGGATAGTAAAAACGTCATTTCGATTCCTCGTATGTCTTGTACATGTGAAGAATTGACAACAAAGCTGACTTTGACTTTGACTATTCGGTCCATGTTGTAACCAATTTCCTGGTTCAGAGAGCACTCGGTGACATCGAACAACAGGATGATTCACACTGGATTTCTCCTTTGAAGCCCCACTGAGCGGAGCTCTGGTCCAGGGGTGGGAATTGATGGGTTTTTATCAATAACAGCACCACTGTTGATTCTGCTTAGCAGTACATTTCTTTCCCAATTCTCTTGTCAATTCCTTCCTGTTTGGGAGGTATTCTACACAGGTTTTCAGTATCAGCGCACAAGCCCGTAACATAGCCTATACTGCTAAGGTGACCATAGCAGCTTGTTAGAATGATGGAAACCATGTAGAACTGTGTTATCTATTTCAATTTTATATTCACGAGGAAGACCTATTGACCACGGTCTGAAAAACATGAACTGATAATGTCAGAGGAATATGATTCTAGTGCATTGAAGCATTTGACTCTCGTTTCTACTTCGACTGGATTCCCATGTCTACTCTGGCTCCTGTGCGGGCTCCAGGCACTGACCGGTGAAGGGGTCACTGCTGGAGGGTGCGGGGCCCAGCGTGTGGCCCTTAGTGTTCTCGATGATGAAGTTGGCCACTTGGTCCAGGAACATGGGGCTCAGGTCGTTCTTCTGCAGGAAGTTGTGGGCCACCAGCCAGGGGTCGTCCGTCACATTGTAGGGCAGCTTCATAGACGGGCCGCCTTCATTCACGTCGATGGTGAAGACAAAGTCATACTCCTGGCCACCAGGGGGAGACAGGGATGGAGATGCTTACTTGAATTCCACACAAAAAATCTTTATATACATATGTTTATGATTTACACATATCTACATGCTGTGAGTATTAGACCCCTGTTATTGCTTGATGCTTATTGCTTGATGCTAATTTGGTTGGACGTATTTAAAATAATTAGTTTACATCAGCTGAAGTTAGTAGATGGATGACTGAAATCATAAAGTTCTAACAAAATGATGACAAGTTTTTACAACAAAACGAAACTTCATTCGTTCTATGACTCACCTTGCCTTCGTACATGACCCTCTCTGACCTTTGCTGGGACGACCCCCCCACCACATCGCCGATCTTCATCCAGCGGCCATCACTCACACTCCACTGGTACGCCTCCACATGGTCGCCCTCCCTCACCATACGTGTCTGTCCGTCACGGTTACCTACGTGCACACGCATACACAATGCCCACACACAAACACACACACACACACACACACACACACACAAGGCCCAGACACAAACACACACAAGCATACATGTGGGACACACACACAAGACAACAGAACCAGAATTTGCGTTATAATCATGAAGAAAAGTAGGCAAACTTAGCATAAGAGAGCAGGTCGGGTAATAGTTGGATTGCATGCTTAATAATGTCATGGCTTCCCCAGGTTATCAGGGGGAGATTAGAGGTCGACCAATATTTCAGTCAGCCAATATATCAGGCCGATATTTGGCATCTGCACGTATGTTAAGCCGATTATATTAAACCAACATTTGTGAGCGCAATTCAGCTGTAGCCTACAGGTAGCCTAAAAGAACCACCAGCCGTGGGTAGGCAGATGTCTCCCTGCAGCGTGTGTGAGAGCTGCCTGACCCCGCCCCTCCCCATGCACGCACACAGAGAGCGCCATGCAGACCGGCTCACAACCATAGCATAGCAACCAACCGTTTAGTTTGTTTGGATCTAGTATCTAGTGTTTGTTTGTAACTATGTATCGTCAACGTTTGTAAAGTCTCTATTTAGGTGCCACAGCTGTTAGTTATAATAATCACTGATACTGTTAATTAACTGCTTGACAATGTAAGATTTTTTAAGTCTTTTAGACTATTATTAATAGTGTGACATTTTAGCATGCAAATAAAGAGCAAAAACATCCAGATATCGGCCCTAAAAAACGACCCCACCAAAAAAATCTGCAGAAGATATCGGCCTTCAGCTGACCCTGACTCCTAAATATCAGTATTGGCCTCATCCATAAAAAGAAACATATATACATATATATCCATATAAGGAAACACACATATATATATACACACACCATACCGGTTGATCTCTAGGAGTTACCCAAACCTCACCTGGTTCGTTGAGGTGTTCCTTCCCAGGGAGATCCTCCATCTTGATGTCCCCCAGGTCTCCTGTTTTGGGGTCGATGGTTGCTTTGGAGAGCTCATCCTCAAAAGCTTGGAGGTCCTGCGCACTCGCCACACGCTCCTCTGACTCAGTAAACACACGGATGATGCCGTCGCTATGGAAGAGGGATCATGGTCACATACACACACACACACACACATATACACACACACACACACACACACAGATTATTTCAACACGGAGGGTAGCCAAGGGGCGCCAGCATTGGCATTATGGTCTCTGCCTGTCCAACATGGAAAGTCAGCTGAAGCTACAAGGATATGTCTACATGTAGGTGACATGATGGGCAGTACCTGGCACCCACTGCAATGTCCCCATTGGCCAGCACACAGCAGCACCACACTGATTGGGCGGGCAGACGGATTGTCTGAACACACTCGCCCTGTCTCCATACCCTCAGGGTCCGATCCTCTCCCGTACTGATGAAGTCTGAGTGACGGGGGTGGGGGGGGTGGAGAGGCAAGAGAAGAGAAGGGATAGACAGAGACAGAGACAGAGAGTGAAACAGACAGAATGGTGACAGGTGGAAAAAGAGGAACAGAGGGAGAGCAGGACAGAAAGAGAGGAAATAATTACTGAGATATTAAAAACAAGTGAAGTCATACAAGTCAACTTTACTAATTATTCCATACACACAAGCATGCATACTAGTGTGTCAGCTTCAACTGTACTAATTATTCCATACACACAAGCATGCATACTAGTGTGTCAGCTTCAACTGTACTAATTATTCCATACACACAAGCATGCATACTAGTATGTCAGCTTTTCTAAAGCCAAGTAAACAGGATGAGACAGGGTGAGATGTAGAGACTTACCTGAATAGCAACTCTGAATTTACTGTTACTTTTGCATTTACTGATCACGTATATGTACAGTATATTTAGAGTGATCACGTATATGTACAGTATATTTAGAGTGATCACGTATATGTACAGTATATTTAGAGTGATCACGTATATGTACAGTACAGTTAGAGTGAAAAAGATAATTAAAAGATAGTTAAATACTTTATTAATTCTAACAGACGCGGAGAGCATATGTTCGTGTGTGTGTGTGTGTGTACCTTGTCCATTGGGGAAAACAGCCAGGCTGTAGATATAGTTGGTGTGGCTGTAGTAGATTTGCACACACTCTCCCGTCACCATCCAGCGGCGTACACTGGCGTCATTACTGCAGGAGAAGAACTCCACGTCATTCACCACGGCCAGGCCACGCACACAGTCCTCATGGCCTGAGAGAGAGAGAGAGAGACGTGGGGGTGGGAGGGTGGGGGGCGTGAGTGAAAGAGGGATAGAGGGGAGAGAGAGAGAGAGAGAGAGAGAGAGAGAGAGAGACGTGGGGGTGGGGGAGTGGGGGAGAGAGAGAGAGAGAGGAAGAGAGTGTCAACTAAAATAGAAACATCAATACAGCAAAGAGCTCCAAAAATCTGTCAGGCTTTTCACTGGCACAGTTCAAGTCTGTGTGGTATAATAAGCACAATATGAAGCAGACTTTTCCTGCCAAGAAAAGATGCATCAGGTCAACATTACTATGTTCTAATGCACATTATCCACCACTTTTCACCTCTGTAACTGATGTAAACACAGGATTCATTATTTTTGCTTTGTCTGTAAAAATATAGTGCAATGTTGGCCAGGAGTTCCTAACTGCTGTTCATCAACACATCGGATTCCTGTCTATCTCCCTCGTCCAGAAGTGGAAGTAGATTGCTCTGTTCAGCCTGGGGCCTAAACCTGGTATACAGCGCCCCCTTGTGTCTATTCTCAGACACCACACCAGTGCAGCAGCTTGTGCTGGCACTGGCCTGAGGTTGGCTCTGCTGCTTGGAGAGAGCTTATGCAAGAATAATTACATGCCTGTTTAGAGTTTAAAGTAGCACAGACACTCTGGTAGGCGTCTGTGGTAAGCCAAACACTCTAGGAAATGTCCACCGCTGTTAAAGGAATACCAGCAAAAAAAATTAGATTAATTGACCAGCTTCATAGTGATTTTAATGGCTAAATGCCTAATTATGGGATGAATGCAGGCTCTCTTGGTTCCCCTACAGTCTCCTGGCAAATTAATTGTGCTTGCAGGATGCCTCGCGTCAACCCCAGCAGAACCAAATCAAAAGTAGTTCACAATGTGTGTTTTTTTTTTTTTTTAATTATTACTTATTTTATATTTTTTTATTTATACGGTTTTATCTTTTGTTGTGTAAATATATATATATACATATTTTTCTTTTGCATATTAGATTTGTACATACTTTTCAATCCATTTTATGTGTGCACTCTATGGGGCAGCTTTGAATCTCATTACACTCTGTGTAATGACAATAAAGGCGTTCTATTCTATTCTATGAAATCATGTTTATTACCTCATCAGTCAGCATTTCCCTTTGAGAATGATCACTCATTCCTCAACAATCCCTCTCTTCCCACCCCTCTACTGCTGTCTGAGGGGCATTCAGCACATCCTATAGTAACATACCCTCTACTTAGCCTACTACAAAGAATATGTTGCTTTTGTGTTTGTTTGTGTGACTGGATGCATTTCTGCATATAGTGATAACTATAGTTAAACTAAGTATAGTTTTATTTTTTGTTTTAGCAGATTAAAGACCTTCACCCTGACTGCTAAGACATGCTTACCGGAATGTCTCAAGCTGTTTGTGAAAATCGTCATGTTACGCACATGTGTGGAATACGTTGTAAAAACAGGCCTGTCTGCAACACAGACCTAAGGGGGTGTCAAATTTAACACCGACAGAGGGAGAAAGAGGTTGTTTATCCACCCCTAATGCTCAGTCACGTCCACTGAACTCTTCCTTTACTTCCTTCTTTAAAGGGGACATAGAATGAATGACTGGAGTATTGTACCTTGTTCTTTGGTGTTAAAATACTATATATTCAACTCTCATTTATCAAAAATAAGCTCAAGTGCAATTTTACAAGCCCACTTAAAAGCTTTGGGCTGTTTGAAAGTCGTTTTGATGAAATGGCGCCCTCTTTGGCAACCACAACTGAACTACAATTGCTTTGTGCTATTGGACATTGCATGTAGTCTTTGTTTTAATTCACCCCTATCTAGGTTCTCGGTTCTGGATTTTTATATGGAGGGCACAACCATGTCTCATGTTCATGAGAGCTATTTGGTCATGTACAACCTCTCCTAATTCATCAAAGCCATGGCAAAAAAAAAAAAATAGAAATGAGTTTTATTTAGACGTGCTGCATGTGGTATAACGTGGTCTCCCTACACTCTAAATGAGAGCTTGTGCAGCCGGTTCGCACAAGGAGATCTTTCCTGGTGTGAATACACAGGCATACACACCCCCCAAACGCATAACATCAGCTACGGCCCTCAAACACGCTGACTGCTGTGTGAATGAGGGGTCAGGGCCAGTGGTCTTCCTGCTCCCCCAAACTGAGCAAAACTCGTCTGTGAAGGTCCTTTCTCCCACACACTGAGCAACACTCACCTGTGAAGGTCCTTTCTCCCACATACTAAGCAAAACTCACCTGTGAAGGTCCTTTTTCCCACACACTGAGCAAAACTCACCTGTGAAGGTCCTTTCTCCCCCTCACCTAGCAACACTCACCTGTGAAGGTCCTTTCTCCACCTCACCTAGCAACACTCACCTGTGAAGGTCCTTTCGCAGCGGCCAGCCTTCCACAGTTTGATGGTTTTGTCAGCCGATCCGGTCAGCATAAGGCCCTGTTCTGGCAGGATGACCACAGCCCACACGGCAGCTGTGTGACCCTACAGGGGTTATATAGAGTTAATGTAGGGTTGAACATTCCAGCAAGGTTACGTTAACATTCCAGTAAAGTTACATTAACATTCCAGTGAGGTTAAATACAGTTAGAGGAGATATGAACACAATCACAACAGAGACAAACAAAGCTACATTTAGTAGGCTTACAAACAGGGATGACAGAGCTACTCTTGTATGGTGTTGTTAAGTTTTAAGTGTCAAATCAAAGTTTATTTTTTTCTGTGTTCAACATGTCTAGGGCTAATAACACAAAGTTCAAAAGGCTGAATGATGAGTAGACACATTTCTAACGTGCATCTAAACAATGATTTGGGTGGTGGTGATTCATTTATGGCTGATTAAGAACAAGTTTGGAGACCCTGAGATCCTTATTAAATTCTAAACACCATTCTAGCTGCCAGTGTAGTGATGTCGATACTGTACCTGCAGAGTCATCATGCATTTGTCATTGAGCCACACTTTGGCTGTGGTGTCCCAGGAGCCGCTCAGCAATGTACCAAACCTCCCAGCAGACAGCGAGCACACTGAGAGCAGACAATAATGCAGAACAGAGATCAGGTTTCACAGCATTTGGTTACTGCAGTGCAGTTAGTGCTCTTGGAAATCAATATTGACTCTCAAGTAGAAGATGCAGAGAGGTTATTATTGCCTGTATTCTTGTGGCCCTTGAGGGTGTACATGGGGTCTGGTCTGTCGAGGGAGAACACGCAGATGTTGTGATCGTTGCCACCTGTCACTATAAGCCCGCGGGGGTAGGTTTCATTGGGCGCTATGATACAGACGCAGGAAACAAAGTTCGTGTGGCCGTTCATGCAATGCATCTCCGAGAAACCTCCACCAGGACTGCAAGTGAGGAGGTTGTGTGAGAACGTGACAAAATACAAAGAGCAATACATTCTTCTGTTCAGCTGGGCTATACAACATTATCTCTTAACAGTTGGGTTAACTCTATCGATTAGTCAAAACTATGCACCCAAATTACATCCTCTAATTTCTCTACAACACACCATCTAAGTTATCATATATCAATGATTAAAGGACCCTTTGCCCATGAGCATAACCGAAGCGATGCGTCGCTTAAAAACTACACAACCCACACGGAAATCAGCCTGTATATCCAAGACATCACGGATGCTTTTGATTTAGCCGGTGACGTTAACAGCCTTATAGGTAACGAGTTGCCTCTAGCAAATTTATACCATGGCTCTGAAAATCGAAAGACCATAACAAACTGAACCCTATGAACTCAAAACACTGAACTGTGAACTGACAGAGCACTTTCAGTCAACAAAGAAACTAACATAATGAACTCTTGAGAATTTAGCTAGTGTTAGCGTCCTGTCAACACTTAAAAACAAGAGCACTAGCCGTATAGGCTAACATTAGCAAGCTACCTTGAATTAGGTACCCAGACTCTTGCTGTTCTGTCTCGGGAGACCGATACAAAAGCCCCTTCAGGGAAAGCTGCGGTGGCAAGGCCCCTTACATCCATCTCATGCCCTGGGATAGAGCAACTTAGCCTATATGTACTACAAGATGCCATTTTCAGCGACTCTCGGACAATGAATTGACAGTTCCGAGAAGCTAACAACGTCCAACCAGTATCAAGTGAGCCGAAGGAGCGTAAACTAAGATTGCTTCCGGGTCATCTATCAGCATAATCTACCAGAATAAAAGCTCTCCCACACTTCACTACACAATTACTTTAAACCTTGATATTTTCTTCATTAAGAAAATCTGTGAATCCACCTAAAACACATGTGAAATCTGCTAAATTGCAATGAGAGACCAAGCCCAAGTCTCTCTTTTTCGACAAAAAATGCAACTTCATCTGAAAACATAAGTTTGCAGAGTGACAAGAAAACAAATAGCCTAATATAGATAGATAGATAGATAGATTGATTGATTGATTGATTAAATAGTTGGCCTATTACAATGATATAATGAAAATCTGCAGCAGGTTAAAACATTAATCGAAAAGATTGAATGATCGAAATAAGCAGTTAGTGGACTCACTGGACATCATCTAGTCAGCTATGTCAGCAAAAGCAAAAGAGCAGGCTCTATCATGCTTGCATCAGTAAGTAAATACCATTCTGCTGCATGTAGTTGTTTGTGACTGTAACAATCAGAGAACTACAAAGGGGTATTAACCTTACTATTTTTTTTAACATCTGTCATTTGTAACTGACAATATTCTTTGTTCCTCCGATATACAACAAGCTATTAATTGATATATAGTGTGGAACAACAGTGTGTTATTTAAATGGCTTGTTGAATAGTTTTGGGCACTGACAAAACGCATCCGGTAATATTGAAACGGTTACGCCCATTTATGATTTGTAGTCCTTCAAGCAGCAACCATAGGCAACAACCAGCCAGTGGTTTGTTTGTGGTTGCTGGAGTCTGTCACAGCGAAGAAGTTGACAGTTGTGATTTCATTCACCAGAGTGACACAAACACAGGCAACAAGTAAGTGGAAAACATTCGCCTTTGACCTAGTAGTGTGTTAAAACTGGAATGAAGGTGCATTTTCTTCTGTTGTTTACGTGTATGGCGTGCTTCATATTTAATTTCAACTAAAGATATTATGGGCTCATCTGTCAGCCATGTATTAGCCTGCTAATACAGGCTAACCAGTAGTGCTGTCAAGCTAACGCAGGGCAACATCAGCACATGTTGCCCACCCACAACCGTCTTAACAATACTGCGAAGAATCTGTGTAACTGTGCCACGTTAACTGAATGACGAATGATGATGTTAAATACAGCACAATGTTTATATTAGCTATTGTGTGACACCTGCACATCGGTGACTTAATTTGGTAAATAACGAGCTAACAGGCTAGCTAACGTTGGATCAGGAAGCTGCCAGTCGTTGTTGGCTACATCATCAGAGGTGGATGGCGTTTTCCCGACCTGATGGTGCAATGGGAGAACGTCTTGATGCTTGTTTTGTGATAACGTTATTATTTGGCAGTTAGCATGAGTTAGGGATGCCTGAGATGTGAACACTGAGCTAAAATATACCATATACCAGTGTGAAGTGATTCCTTTTGTAAACGTCCCAGACATGATTTCTGATGTCCGTATAGTTTTTGGAGGAGGGAAAAGTGGCCTATCTGATCTACTGGATGAGTCATGAATCTACTTGAGCTTTCTTGACCGCTCGTGTGTGTATGCGCGTGCGTGCGTGCGTGTGTGTGTGTGTGTGTGTGAGGCTAAGAACAAGAGAGAAAAGGAGAGAAGGAACTGTCACCAGTCATTTGGAACAAGTTATTTAGGGTGTTTTTGTAAACCACAGTCAGCTTCTGTTAGCCAGCCCCAAGGCCACCAGGAAAGCAAAAATAACGTTTATGTTTGCACATGGGGAAGTGTTTGTGTGTGTTTATGCCAGTGTAAATGAACGTGTTTGTTTGTGTGTTTGTGCGTTTGTGCTTTCACATGTTATCTAGCTTTCCCTCTGGTTGTTGAGGAGAAGACGGTTCAGTGAGTGTGGTTCTGTGGGGGCCTAAGTGAAACTAGTTAAGTCTGATGTGCCTGATGATCTCCTGCCCTGGCTCCCTGCCAGCACCCCATAACTGTCAGTCTCCCTGAGCAGTGGCCAAACCTGCTGCAAGTATGTAGCCCATCCTGTTGTACAAACACACGTACATACACATACTCACACACTCACACAGGCTTGCCTTTGCACTTAAAGACTGTGTTACTTCAGATGTAGGCCTAGTTTTTTTAAGGATGACGTCTTGAATCTTTTTACAGCTGTGACTGTTGTTGTTGTTATTGTTCTTACATTTGCAAGTGCCTATTGATCCCTGCTGTCATTATCTGAGAGTGTGTGTGTGTGTGTGTGTGTGTGTGTGTGTGTGTGTGTGTGTGTGTGTGTGTGTGTGTGTTGTTGAGCGCTAATGCACTGATGCTCTGCTTCATTAGCCTCGCAGCTTCCATGCATCGAGCTTCTACCTGACAGGACCCATCGCTGGCGGCGAGTTCCAGCTCAGAGTTCTGCCTACGGTCAGGTGGGGTTGAGTGACGGACAGACAGATCACCCCATCTCCAACCTCCTCTTCCTCTTCCTTCTCACCGGCCTGCAGCCAGGATGAAGCTGCGCCTGCACTTCGTGGTGGACCCCATGGGTTGGTTCTGCCTGTCCCTGGTCTTCTCCGTGTGGCTCTACAACACTGTCTTCATCCCTAAGCTCATCCTCCTCCCACACTATCACGAGGGACACATCCCCTGGGCCATGGTCGTGTGTGAGTACTGACCCACCCAGCCCTGACAGAGAGAGAGAGAGAGATGTGGAGCTGTGGTGTGGTGATTTGGCTTGTATGGAACACATTCACTGATGACCCACTCTCTCTGAGTGTGTTCCACAGTGTGCTGTATTGTGACGGACAGCATCTATTAATGAGTGCACACCAGGCCGATGGTCGGACGTCTGATAGTGTCAATGAGTGCCTATGGACTAAATTTGAGCAGTATTACTTGTAGCTCTGCTGGCTCATTTGCTGCTGATTTAACATGTTGAATTGGCCACAGAGCCAACAGCAGAGGCAGCTGTGAGTTGGTATGGTGGCCAGTGTCTGAAGTCGACCTGGGGTGCACAGAATCTGATGCATGCTCTGGTCACGGTTACGGTTATCACCATGGTGACTGTCAGGAAATACTAGAATGACAGATGACACATTTAACCAGGCTTGTGGTTTTTGGGGTTAGAGATGTTTTTTTCTGTCCCTGTTTTCGCCAAACCATACTCCTATACTACACGAGAGGCTCATAAAAATCATTTAGCCTACTAAAACATTGGGGAAAGTCCCCCAAAAGGTTAATGGTTCTTAATGGTAAACCTATAATCACATTTTAAGTAGATTATCAATTATCCCTGCCAAGCAGAGGGGAGCTTTTCATGTTTCCTGGTAAGGGCCGCAACATGGATTAGACAAAGAGACAGCTGACAGCTTTAAGGCTGGGATCTGTTTTGAAACATGACTGCTTCCTTAAATTGAGACTGCAGTAGGCACCATTAAAGTGCCCATTTGGACAGTACTGTATGTCAAACCAGTTAGCCTAATTTGCGTTCTGTATGGAGCATAATTGACATGATTGTTTATGTGGAGCTATGGCTAGCATGCTAACTGTGGTTATTTAGTGTACTGTGCATGTGTCTGATCCTTGAAACCGGAGGGACTGGTTAATCAACTGATAAGGCAATTGTGTGGACCAATCAGGGCCTGATGGGAGGAAGCTGCTTTTGACGGTGACCCCAGTCTTCACTTCCTGTCTTCCTTTTCAGGTTACTATCTGGCGTCTCTGTTCTGTGTGACAGCATTGGTCAGGGCCTCTACTGCAGACCCAGGCAGGCTACCCCAGGACCCGCACATACCTCACTCAGGTAACCACCCCCTCACCTGAGCTGTTGAATTCAGTTACAGCAGCATTCTCACCTGAACTATGAATCACATATTGGTACACTTACCTGAGCTATATGAATCAGGTATAGGTACAATCACCTGAGCAGGTAAGTCATGCTAATTAGGTGTGGGTACACTTACCTGAGCTGTTTTTAATCAGATATGGGTACACTTACCTGAGCAGGTAAGTGAGGCTAATTAGTTATGGGTACACTTACCTGAGGTATTTGAATCTGGTATGGGTACGCTTGCCCGAGCAGTTAATTTAGGCTAATCAGATATGTGTCCTCTTACCTGAGCTATATGAATCAGGTATGGGTACACATACCTAAGCTATATCACTGATGTATCACTCAGATATAGCAGCAATCTCACCTAGCTATTTCACCTAGACATTTGCCTGAATTACATCATTCAGGTATGGGTACACTCACCTGAGAAGGTCCGGACTCACAGTCTACACCTCCAAAGCCATACCCATGAAGGACACTGCCCAGAACCGTATCACTAAGCTACCAGCAGACACTTGACTTAGGAGGTAGCACTACAGCACAATACAGGACAGCCTCTAACCCTATCCCCAACCCTAACCCAGAGCTTCAATACCAGAGAGCTTCTCAGGCTTCAGTAATTGGAGATGGACTCTCACTATGCCTACCTTAATGTCTGAAATAATTTGCCTGACAAATTTGCTGACTCAACTCCTTAGCCAAATGCTCTGTCTAGGTGTGGGCATTTCCAGATGTTTCCATTGCCACCAGTTGGTACTGTGAGGCCCTGGATTGTTGTTTCTGTACCTCTGCAGTTGCTCTAATCAGCTTTAGGAACATGACCAGCAGGCTTTGAGGAGGGTGTGTGTGGCTCTGGGTTGAACTGCCTCTCCACCCAGTGCTGGCTGGTAAACCACACAGGAAGGTAGTGGCTGATCCACACGTGGCTGGTGTTGCATCTGGTCATTAGCACAGCATTACTGCTGGCTTCCCGTTTGTGATGGAGGCAGACAGAAATCTTTAGATCAGTGTTTTCCGTCGTCTGTTATGCGTTAAGCGTAACTATACCCATGCATATGTAATGGTACATGTATCTGCCACATGATCCGCTTCTGACAGCCGTAACATGATACACTATGATAGCCATAATTTGAACCCAGCCACAAAGGAGATATTCGGTGTGAATCAATCAATATTCCTGTTGTTTGACGTTACTGAGAGCTGTTGTTAGGTATCAGAAGAGAATTTGGTGCAATGTAGACCGTATGTGCGAAACGGTAGCTAACACTAAATGATTGGGGCACAGGAAAACAAAGCTGAACCACCTGGTGATTCACCCCGGATATTTCCTTTAATTAGCTCTGAGTGGAGGACGGCTCTGGGTGTCTGCTGGAGTTTGTGGTCGTGCAAGAAGAACAAGGGATCTTGTATAGAGAAGCAGTTTTCTACTATGTAGGATCTGGACTACTTTTTAAACAACTCAGCCCTGATCCCAGATAGCAAAGCAGATGACTTCTAAACCCAGATCACTTTGATTTGTGATTTGTTTGAAAAAAAAAATGGACCCAGGATACACAGGTGGATTACCAATAGTTAATTTATATCAGAATTTAGGTTCCATGTTAAAGTGAAGGTGATGCTGGTATTGATGTGTAGAATGAGTCCACTGCCTACATTAAATTATTTCTATCCGAGAAATCTAGTGTCTCTAGCAAAATTTGGATTAGGATCTTTTCTAGATGTGGGGCTGGTCTATGATCAGTATTGCCACTTCATAACTGAAATTTGTATCTCTTTGTGATTTGTCTTTTTAATAGACAGGTATTCATAATCTGAAAGACTCATCAGTATGGTATAATCAAATCTGCTAGTAGTGTTTTTCTCTATGTATTCCAAGAATGCAGAATACTTACAGTGCAGGTATTCTAAATTCTGTGTAGGTGTAGGTTCTTTTTCATCCACTAGATGGCAGTCTTGTACTGACAAATAGCAGAGCCGTATGTAGACTGACAAATAGCAATGTTCTTGTCATGCCACATGTGAGTTTGCGTAGTTCTTAAAGCAGTTATATTGGTGGTGGTTGTTTGTGGTAGTTTTTGGTGGCTTGGTGTGTTCCAAGATGTGATTTAGGCTGTGTACACACAATAGCTCGGTAGAATTGAAAGCAAATACTCCAGATACTTCATAACTCCCTGTCCCTGTCCATACACAGATACTGAGACCAATGTTTTCACTCGTCCCCCCTTTGGCCAGAGTTTCTAAAAGGAACAAATACAGATTACTGCCCTGAATAATGAGATGCATTGAGGTACATCTCTGGTGATGTGTGTGCGATGTGTGGTCAGAAAGGTGATTTTGGTAAGAGGAAAGGTTAAGTTAATTGACTGTAGAGGAGTTTACCAAGTTTATCTCATTAGGAGACACTAACCCCTCTGATGGGATGTGAATATCCTCAAATGAACCTGCTTGGGTCTGAACCCTGTATTTCCCACACGATAAATAAAGTATCTATCTATCTACAGTATCTGTGCCTGTGTTTGTGAGAATATGGACTCTGCTATGTGTGTGAGGCCAATAGACTATGCTATGCTGAGTGGTAGGTGCGTCTGTGTCCACACACTGTGCTGTGTCAGGATCTCCATTCATGTTAAAGAAGTGCTTATTTGTTTATTGGAGAGATTCTATTTAGAATACCAGTATTTATACGTTATTCTACGAAACGACATTCTATGATCCAATATTCTATTTAGAATGCTAGTTTCTATTTAGAATACCAGTATTTATGTTTTTCTCAAAATTCTATTTTAAAAAGCTGACTTTGGGTTTTCATGGCATTTAATACAGAATGAAAAAAGAGCTTGAAATAGGGTTTCATGTGGTATCGAAATCTCAAAAAAGTCATGCGCAGTGTTTTCCCAGATCCCATCACAAATAACAGCCAGATCAGTCCCCTATTGGTTCTGGGGTCCTAAAATTGATCAAATCAAATGGTGAAATAGGCCTCATAATGTTACCTGCATAAAGGAGATCTTTATATGTGTTGGAGTAACACCAGCATTTGTACCGTAAGAAAATAATCACTAGTGGAGGAGAAAAACTGTAACTACATGCTAACAGAAACATTAGTGTGAGTGTGTGTGTGTGTGTGTGTGTGTGTGTGTGTGTGTGTGTGTGTTTGTGCACATATTGACTGTGTTATAAGTGTGTAGTGGTTTTCTTGAGGTGATGTGGCTCCCTCTGACCCATGTGTCTGACGAGGCTGAGCGTTCACACTGCCATTCCTGATCGCTTCTTTGGACACGTCTATCTTTCTCCTCCCTTCTTTTCCTCTTCCTCCACTGGCTTGGCTTTGAGCCGTGAGACCATCTGGCCCGCTGGCAATGCGCTTACTGTAACCACTTTTTAGAAACACAGTTTTAGAAAACATCTTTTCCATGAACCACACAAAATGTGATCTTGTGCCGAAGCATTAGGCATCGCTAGCCTGGCCACTTGTGTGGGTCTGCAGATTAGAGTTGGTGTGTGTCCCAACAGACTCTTACATTTGGTGTGTGTCCCAACAGACTCTTCAGCTTGATGTTCAATTCTTTTTTTTGCCAAGTAACCAAAAGGTAAAAACTGTTACGTGAGTTTCTGGAAGTTTCCAGTCTGAGATTCTAAACAATGCTGCCAAGTACTGCCAGCTCCATCTTAGTCTGTGTCAGATTATGCTATCGTCACTGTAAAATGAGCTAATCTGTGTTTTGTCTTGCTCTAATCTCAGCGCTGGCGTCTTACAGGGTGTCTGAGAGACTATTTAGGTGTTATAAGGCGTTAGCAATAGCTGGTCAGCAGGTCAGTCTCTCGCCTGCTCGGACTTAGTCTCACCTCTCTGCCTTCAGCCAGAAGCCAAAGCACACGCGTCTAGTAGAGGTCGCTGTTTCTCACTGCCATTGCCAGTGTAGTTTGGAAGGCCAACACGGCTCTAGATGCATGGCACCAAGTTAGCAGCGTTGGGGGGGGAGTGCAGAAGTTAGACCTTTCAAACCGGACTCTTAGGTCATGTACACATGAAGTTGGGTGATTATAAATATGTAGTCAAAATGATCTCAGTCTACACTTTCGTTTTCAGATTATTTATCAAAGGTTTTGCATTCACATTAGAACACTTGTCGAGAGCTTCTAGAACACCAACTCCAATCAGTATCATAGCAACCATACATCATCATATTTGAAACTCTCCGTTTTTGCTGTACACTCTAAAACGAGTTGTCAGGTTTATCCACCACAGCAGTCGATTTTAAAAAGCATCGTTTGCGGTGTTGTGTATCAGTACATTAAGACGCTGTTTAGTCGAGTCAGTGAGTGCAGCAATGGTGTCAGACCCCAGCTGGTACTGGAGCGGACCAGTGCTTCCAGCCCTTTAGTGAACTGAAAAACACTCTCATCCTAGAACCATAGTTACATAGAACCGTTCTCCAGTTTGTCTTCTGCTTGTTCTGTAAATGTGATTTGTCCATACATGAGATCATTCTGACAGTTCTAAATGATGATGATGATGATGATGATGATGATGATGATGTACTCTCTGGTTTGAACTAGGTGTGAACGGGGAAACAGGGTGAAGAATTCTTGGTTTCTGTGGCAGTGATTATGACATCACCTGATTTTGCACCTCGTCCTTTGTGCAAGCGAGCGTCAGATGAGACCATGTGTGTGTTTAGAGCGCGAGCAGTGAGAACTAATGTACCTTGATGTTTGTGTGTGTGACCGTGTGTGTTTGTGTGTGTGTGTGTGTGTGTGTGTGTGTGACCATATGTGTGTTTAGAGCGTGAGCAGTGGGAACTCTGTAATAAGTGCAACCTGATGAGGCCCAAGAGGTCCCACCACTGCAGCCGCTGTGGCCACTGTGTACGACGCATGGACCACCACTGCCCCTGGTGAGTTTAACACACACACACACTCACACACACACACACACTCTAAAGCAAGAACTTCTAGCAAGGCGTAGACACAAACACACATAGATAAGTAAGCAGAAAATACAGGTAAGGAAGGAAAGTATATTGGTAGTCAATGCAAGAGTAATCAAATAATAAACACACACACACAGAGCAAGCACTCCGAAAGGAGTAGACACGCACACACACACACACACACACACACACACACACGCACCAAGCATTCACACAATGGCTCTTTGGATGCCCCTCCTAATGTCCCTGTTTTTCGCTAGGCTCTGTAAAATGACTCCAGCCCTGTGCCTGAATTTACAGTCACCTCAGAGTACCCTAAGCAAGCTGCGGTCTAACACACACACACGCACACACACACACACACACGCGCACACACACACACACACACACACACACACACACATATACATGCTCTTTGCCCACTCTCCCATGGCGTAGTTCTCTCTGTCTCATTCACACTCTTTTCTTTCCTCTTTTCCTTCTTCGTTTTGCTCCCTCCTTCTCTTTCCCTGTCCATTTTCTCCCTCTCTTCCTCTCCTGTCTTTTCTTCCCTCCTTTTTCTTCCTCCGTCTGTCTCTCTCTCCTACCTCCTGTTCTTCCTCTGTTCATTCACATGAGCTGCATGTAAGGAAATGGCACTCTAAGGTTAATGGAAAGAGTGCCTGTTTATGTCTCTCTCCTTCTCTCAGCTACTCTCTCTCTCTCTCTCTCAGCTACTCTCTTTCTCTCTCTCTCACTCTCTCTCTCTCTCTCTCTCTCTCTCTCTCTCCCCATATTCCTCTGACTGTAAGCTAATGGCAGTATACAGTTAATGTGGTGAGCGGCTGTATCAGATGACTGGTGTGTGTGTGTGTGTGTGTGTGTGTGTGTGTGTAGCCCGGGCTAGTTCAGGCCTGCTGAAAAAGGCTACGATCTGTCTGGAGGCAGTAGGACGTGACGTGCTGTCATCGCTTTTAATGGCTGACAGCTTGGATGGAGGAGAGGGGGGATACTCTCTTTCTCTCTCTCTCTCTCTCTCTCTCTCTCTCTCTCTCTCTCTCTTCTCCCCTCTTCCATATCATTTTCCCCTTTTTCTTTGGATTCCAGCTCAGACGAGTTCCTGTCCTACAGAAACACACTCTCTGCTCTGATACACACAAACGCACCAACTTTGTACACACACACACACACTCACTATACACATACTACGCACACACACGCACACACACGCACACACACACACACACACACACACAAGCACTACACATATGCACACACTCACATACTACACACACACAAACGCTACACACATTATACAGACGCAGACACACAAACGTACACACCCACACCCACTGCTCACACACACCGAGACGCGCACCTCCTGCGTATGTGTGTGTCTTCTCCCCCCTGTGTGTGACAGTGGGCAGCCTTATTAATGTCTTTATCAGCCAGTATCTTGTAGGCAGCTCTGCACATCCACACGCTCTATGCCTTTGTGTGTAGATGCTCTTCAAACTTCAATCACGCAACATAATACTGCACTCCTGCGGCCTCACAGCACCAGAGCCAAGGGGGGAGGAGGGTGTGTGTGTGTGTGTGTGTGTGTGTGTGTCTGGATGTATAAATATGTGTGTGTGTGTGTGTGTGTGTGTCTGTTATTGAGAATAATTATGTGTGTGTGTGTGTGTGCGTGCACCACTGAAAAATAGTTCTCATATCAGTGCCATATAATATTGCGGTGGTGGAAGTCTGTGATCCTGAGCCAGGCAGTGTGTGTGTCTACGTGCCTGTCTGTGTTTGTGTGTGTGTGTGTGTGTGTGTGTGTGTGTGTGTGCGTGTGTGTGATGACTGTGAGCATGTGTGACGACTCTGGATGTCGGCTCCCGCCGTATGTCTGCCGTTTGCGTTGTTTGTGGTTGTGGTTTTGTGTTGTATATGATTTCTGTCCGTACAGTCAAGCTTGCGCTGCTGAACACTGCTGATCTGTGGACTTCATGTGTTTGCATATTATGTAGTTCTTCCTCCTTTAAGGAAAGTCTTTAATTATGTGGCATCTCATGTCCCGTGTTCTCCTTGGTTTGTTGTGATTCTGGGCCAGATCGTAACAAATGTTTTTAAAAGTCTGTAAACCTTCATAATATTTAGGTCAAAAAACAGCAGTCTTAAATCTTAAGTCCTTAAGTCTTAAATATGTAATAATTAACATTTTATCTTAAATGCATGTAGGTAGGTAGTTAATTATTGTAGCTACAGTCACTAGTGATTTAATGTTCCCATAATGTTATACAATAACATTATAAGGTTATACAATAACAGTATGATAGCAGCATGAGAACATAATTGCAACATATTCTGTTTCCTCACGGTTCTTAGACGTACAGCCTCATAAATCTTAATTCTCCCATTGTCATATTCATTTGTCTGTCTGTTTCACCCAATGGTGAAAGTGAGTTATTATTTATTCTGGGTAGCATAGTATTGAAATAGACTTTTTTGAGTAAAGTTTACCTAATTCCTCTCTCTCTCTCTCTCTCTTTCCATTTCCATTTTCATCTTCTCTCTCTCTCCTTTCTTTCCGTCTCCCTCCTTCCCATACCCCTTCCACACCCCTACTCCCTCTCTCCCTCCCCCTCCCTCTCTCTCTCTCTCTCTCTCTCTCTCTCTCTCTCTCTCCTTCTCTTTCTCCTTCCATCCATCCCTCCATCCCCCTCTGTAGGATCAATAACTGTGTGGGGGAGGACAACCACTGGCTGTTCCTGCAGCTGTGTTTCTACACACAGGTGTTGAGTCTCTTCACGCTGACGCTGGACTTCTGCCATTACTACTACTTCCAGTCTCTCTCGGATCTCAGACAGGTCACACACACACACACACACACACACACACACACACATACACACACACACACAACACTCACGCAAGGTGACACACACGCCCAGATACTCCTACCCAAATCAGACGCGAGACACACAGCACACACACACACACACACACACACACACACACACACACACAGACCGCTGTTCTGCACTAGCAGGAATCAGACCCAGTGGTTTTGAGCTCATCAGCTGCTGCTGCCACCGTTGCTTGGAAACCAGCTGCGTCCAGCACCTGTCTCTTTCCCTCCCTCTGTCTCCCTCTCTCTCTCTCACATTGTCTCTCATGATCTCTCTCTCCCCTCTCTCTCTCTTTCTCCTGCCTCTCTGCCTCTCTCTCTCTCTCTCTCTTTCTCTCTCTGTCTCTGTCTCTTCCCCTCTTCCTGGGGCGCTGTAACCCTAAAATCACATTAAGTGTAAATAAAGTCTCAGCAGCTGGGGCTTCACACAGGAGAGGAGAGGAGAGGAGAGGAGAGGAGAGGAGAGGAGAGAAGAGAGGAGAGGAGAGGAGAGCAGCGGACGGAGAATTAAGCCTCTAATGCTTTGCTTCCTGTTTTTGTTTACCGATGCACGCTTGTGTGTGTGTGTGTGTGTGTGTGTGTGTGTGTGTGTGTGTGTGTGTGTGTGTGTGTGTGTGTGTGTGTGTGTGTGCGCAAACGAGAGGTTGCAGCTGGGCTGTGGAAATCAGAGAGACGCCACTGAATGGCCACAGAAGCATCTGTCTCCATAGATAATTCCCTTATCTCCCACAACGGGGGGGGGGAAACAAAGCTTAAGTTTCCCGCGCGGCGTAGCACGGAACGTTCTGGAACGGCGGTGGTGTTTGCAAGTGCTGCGTGCCGATGATAGTCTGTGGAATGAGCCCCCAGCGAAGCAACCAATCATCTGCGTCAGAAGCGCACTGAATCACCTCTTAGAAACAATATGGCTGTCGGTGGCCATTGAATACACACCTCCTCGTTCCAATTCCCCCGAGACCATGCATATATGTGTGTGTGCTGCGCAGATTAACATGGGGGAACAGAGATAAATATGTGTGCGTGTGTGTGTGTGTGTGTTACTAAATAAGTGTGATCATCAATATCAAATCTGTCCTTTTTTTTTTTTATGTTCTTCCTAACTTTTTCTTCCATCCCTTTCTCTCTCTCTCTGTTTCTCTCCTCTCGCTCCCCCAGGATGAGTTCTTGGGGCGCCACGAGTTGGCTCTGGTGCGTGTTTCCTCCCTCATGGGGTTGGTGATGTTTGGAGGCATGAGCGGCCTCTTCTATACCCAACTCACCGGCATCCTCGCAGTGAGTCCG
>PYXC01002647.1:202500-225000 GCA_015244755.2 Tenualosa ilisha
TCAACCCCACAGTCGGAACCCTGCTGCACACACACACACACACACACACACACAACTGGTACAACTATAAACACTCTGTGGAATTGTTCCAAAAAGGCCTGCCTTGGAACACCCTTTTACTTATAACCAGATACACACATTCACATACACACTTTAAACACACACACAAACACACACTTAAATATACATAAGCAGGGGAGGAAGTCTAAGCTAGCCTGATTCCATCACACTCTCATGCATTAAGCCAAAAATACACACACCACACAACCACAGCCAATTCTCTCACACACACTCGAAACACACTCACACTCCTGCCAAAAATTATGCTTTGACCTCAGTGCTGACTCTGCCACACTCTAGGCCAGACATAGGGCCGGCAGTGAGCCGGCACCGGGCCAGACCCCACACCCCACACTGGCACAGTGCTTCACTCTACCTACTCTCAGGACACAACCCTACAGACGCTTTTCGTGTCTGACACACACTCTCTCTTTTATTCTTTTGGTTTTTAATGTTTCAGATGTTTTGATTTGGCCTTACTGTTTCTATTGGTGTTTTATGTGCCTTTTTAAGACTTGTCTTTTGTGTGTATCCACTCTTTATTTTTTTAAGGTTTTGAACGTTTTTTTCTTTTTGTTGTTGTTGATAAAAATGATTGTTGTTTTGATTTTTTTTTAATGGTTGCATTGTTCCGATGCTGGGCTTGTGCAGTAACTGAATGTTCTGACGGGCATCCGCCCCCCCAGCCCCACAAATGGCTACAGAATGGTGTGCTGTCCTAATGTACTGACTCAACAGCGCCACCTCCTGCGCCACCTCCTCCACTAAATCCCAATGTCACCTAAGCCTCCTAAGCCCTAACCCCTATCCCCTCGGAAAGTTATATGCCATGCATTGATTTCATGATTGACAATTGGCTGATTCAAGCCAGTGAAGGTTTTGAGAGTTCAGGGTTTAGGCTTAGAGGGGACATTGGCGTTCAGCCTTATATGTTGAAGATGCACTGTTTACAAATACAGCCCAACACTAACTTGCCTTGGTAGTCCAGGCTGAGAAGCTGATGATGGCCAACTGTGATGATGATGACGATGGCTACTGGTGCCCTAACACTGCAGACCTGTCAGAATCAACCCTACTCTTTCACTCCACTATTCTACACTAGTGTGTGGTTCTACTGCCCTGCACTGCTCTCCTCCTGTACTGCCCCATGCAAACACCCAACTGCACCCAACTCCACAGCCCTATGCTAAAACTTCCTTCTGCCCTAACTCTGTGTAACCTAGTCCGATCGCCCTCATTGGCTCCCCTCAGGCTTTGCCCCCTCTCTGCTGATTCACTCCACTGCCCTGTTCTGTCACCCCATTCTACTTCCACTTCTAATTCCACTCCAGTCCAGCCTTGCCCTGCGTTACCTCCCCACCACCCCTCTGTTCTGCCCCCTCTCTAGGGTCCCACATGCGCACTCACACACACCTCCACCCAAACCCAGAGTTCCTCTCTACAGCACCTCTCCTGCTTCCTGCCCCCTCTAAGAGTCTCAAGTGCCTCCCCAAGTGTAGCCATCAAGGGTGTGTTCTGTGTGCCCTTCTGTAACACTGAATCCTCACACTGGAACAAGGAACAGTGCTCTGTTGCCCCCAGGGAACCAAGCCTTCATGAATGGCCATCATAAAATACCACACTTACCTTGAAAGGTTTGCCCTTGGACAGCACACAGCGATTTGCCATCCAAATGTTGAAGGAGATAAATGTACTGCAATATTTTGTAAATGCCTCATTGATTTATGTTTTTATGCACTTTTATCTTTCATTACCTGTAATTTGCCAATCATTCTCAAATTTGCCAATTAATCTGAGTTTGATTTTTAGTGATTCTCTTAAAGTTTTTGGTTAGATTCCTTCCTTAATGATTTTTCACTGAATGGCTTAACATTGATGTTTGATGGGCCTATTTCACAGCAGCTATTTCTTCAAGAAGTGTCAGGGTGAACACATGTTATGAATGACTTGTATTAATGCTACACTGAATCAGAATCTTATTGGCTGTCATTGATAAGACCAGTGCTTACCCTACCAGCCGCTGTGAAACAGGCCGATTGTGTGTCCACGTTCATCAGGTCTGTGTAAACTTGTTACTGGGCTTATTCCCTTCAAGAGGATTTGTGGTTCGTGTGTGTGTGTACATGCCTGCTAAATGGTTATTTTTGACCAGAGACTGAATCCAGTCTGGCATTGCCATCCTGTTGAATGATCTTATCACATTAGCTTCTAGGCTAAGCTAGGTTGGTTTTTCTTTAGAAAGCATTTAGAGTCACAAAGCCCAGTGATAATTTATAGGACTTAGGTCGGATACCGTTAAAGGACTAGTCATGGAGATTTAGATTTACTGAGGCTATTCATTAGCACACACTGCGTAGGTGCGAGGAGTGTTACATTTAACACGCTTACGTGATTCGCGAATCACTTAAGTAGATTGTTAGGTCAGATGACTTCTTAGCTTATCACTTACGACCGCACTGAGTGTAGAGAGACCGCAAAGACAATGTCATAACCACTGTTGTCAGAAGCTGCCCAAGATGCTACTGCCCCTAGATGCTACACGTGGCAGTCAGCCTCTATACACTGGACCATGTCCGTAAATATCTCCTGGAAAGCAATAACTGCTAATGTTAGGATGCTAACAGGCTAGCGGCGCTACTGTCCTCTCCCTTGGCCATGGCTGAGTCAGACTGTATTCTGCTATGTAGGCTATAGGCTAATTATTGGGGCAAAGTTCGATTGATTCAAGTCCCTTAGATCTTCTTCCATGCTCAGCATTGCTGCTAACGTCCAAACTCAGAGTAATATCCCCAGTGGCGATCCGAGGTCAAACTCAATGAAATCAGTAGCCTAGTTCAGGTAGAAGACTAAGCTGGCATACAATCCAAAATGGAGACTTTACTTGGCAAAAACGATTGGCCAACCATTCCTAACAGGTGCATTCTGTGATTGCCATTTGTGTTACAGTTGTTTATTTCGTATATATGTTTTATTGCCTACAACGCCATATCATACTAAAACAATGGGCCTCACACCTAGCCACCACTTGTATCACTTGAACACTGTGTGAGGAGACATATAGAAATATATATTATTACAGCGTATTATCATTAAAGAAGGTTTATGAATGATATTGTTATCGCTTGGTGTACTGGTTTGTTTGTTATTGGTTTCACTCAGCTGCTTTGTTGTGGTATGGTATAATGAGAGCAGATCATATGTGCTATAAATTATAATGTATGAAATGTTATTTATTCCACTGTTATTTTTTAAAATAAATGGTGATTTATACACTTCATGTGTTGTGCTTTGATTTTTACACATATCTAAAATCCAGATATGAATGAATCCAGATGTGAAACCAGAACAACGGAATATACTTTCTGCTTTGTGCACACACCGTAAACATAAGTTATTGAGTTCCCCGCCCCAAACACACACACAGACACACACACGCTATGGTGAAACCTTGGCCCCATTAAATCACCATCGCCCTCATAAAGAACTTAGTGCTCCATTACATTTTCTTTAAACTTGGTGGCAATGAAGTCAATCTAGGGCCTAATTCTGGGCAGGGAGGTCATATTAACACACTTGCCTGTGGTGTGCTTGTGTTCTGTCCTCAATGGAGCTTCCAAAATGGCCACTATTTTTATAGCTTCGTGAGAAGGGGTTGCCGTGGAGGCTGATGGAGGGCTGTGCTGGCCTCTGTGCTTCCTGTTTCCTGTCCATTTGTTTCTCTTTAATAAAGAGCTCCTTGCTGTCCTGAAGTCATCCCATCTGTGGCGTACTTTGGGCTGTCAATCATGGACACAGGGTTATTTGCACAGGCGAACACAAATAAATCCTGGACAGTCCATCCTACTCTGTCCCTTCCACACCCTCAGCCCCTCTCACTGCCCCCCCCCCCCCCCCCCCCCCCCCACCCCCCATCTCCTGCTCCTGTTTCTTCTCTCCCGGCCCTTCTCTCAGAGCGAAGCCCTGAACAGCAGAGCCCTGAACCCTCAATTACAACACCCCCCCCAAACCCCTTAATCACAGCAATGCCCCCGCCCCTGAACTCTACCACTTCTTCCTTAGAGTGCTGGTTATCAAACTGGGGTCCACGGCGCCTTGCCAGGGGGTCTGTGAAAACATTTGCTACAAAGTAGCATCTAGCACACATCTAACAGAACAAATGGATATAAGCCTGTATTGTTCCATTTCTGTTGAAATTATGAGGGGTTCTTTGGATTTTTTCTGCTCCATGAGGGGTCCTTGGTCTGTTTGTTTCTCTGTCTGTCTGTCTGTCTGTCTGTCTGTCTGTCTATCCTTCCATCCGTCCAAGCACTCTCCCAGCGTTAACCCCTCCTCTTTTTCTTCCTCTTCTGTTAAAAGACCCCTTGGTGTCAAACACACAGGTGACCCAACACTGAAGTTATTTGTTTAGATGATCTTGATCTCAGATGAGTCATGGGGTCAGTCCTTATAATCAGGAGCAGATGGCCCTTTTGGGAAGCTTCTGGATTGTTCTTCAAGAAAACAGGCTCTTTCCAGAGTGCTGCACTTTGTTAACGTAGAGAGTAGACTTGTATCATTAACAAAGAAGCAAGTTTTAACGAGCATGAAGTTTTAACGAGCTCTACCAGCTTTTTACACTTGTTGTTCCAGATTGTTCCGTAAGTAAGAAAGATTCTGCTACAGTACAGTAGACTGTGTAGTGAGGTGCTCCTGAGGGTGAGGATGGATGTCTCTACGGCTGAAGTGTGAGAAGCGTGAGGACTTAGACCAGTTTTCACACTTGTTGTCCTCCTACAGAGCTTGGCTAAACATAGGGAGGTGACATTGACTGAAGGCTAACAGAAAGGCTAGGAGGAGGAGGAAGAGGAGAGGAGCTCCTGTTAGTGAGGTAATTGGTTTCTCCAGTGAGACACTGGGTGGAATGGGCCTGGCCAGTCACAGCTGGTGCTCTGGGCGAACTGCTGCTACTGGGGTTGTTAGTCTGTTTAAACGTGTGACACACTCCACTCTGGCTGATCCAGTCTGTGAGATCCATCCCATATGCAGGCTATTCTCAGGGTGTTTGCAGTGAAGTGTCAGTCTAAATAATTGCACTTCTGATGGTTTGAACCAAATCCCGTGCACATTAGAGGAAATCACATCTTGGAAAACACTTGACAGAATCATCGTCATGTCAGGAATTATCCGATAACAAATTATGCCAACATTTTGTGTGAATACATATTAATAAGCACAATGCACATGAAAGACAAAAGAAAATCTAAAAGCCACATGTACATATTTATCCTCCGTAACTTGATTGACCAGTCCAGCGCTTTGAGAGGGGTTATGGAAAGAAGTTTCTGTGCAGAAAATTGCAGAGAGTTTCTGTCATCCAATTAGACAAGCTCTTGTGTTACAGATGGTGCTGTTAAATGGTGAGATGGTGCTGTTTTCAAAACACTGTTACTTACAGATGCTGTTGTCTAGAGAGAGAAGTGTTTAGACGGCGCTGTTGCTTAGAGAATCATAGGGACAGTGACACTGTGGTTTGCAGAATGCTCTGTTTAAGGGACAGTGTTGTTTATAGTGTGTATGTGTTTACAGTATGTGTGTGTGAGTGTGTGTGTGTGTTTACAGTGTGTGTGTGCAGCGCTGGCTAGAGACAGTAGTGCTACAGTGGCGTTGCCTTGCTTTGAAGCACCCGCTGAGCCTCTGATCAGCTCTGCCATTACTTATGCACTGACATGGACACAACAACCTGGCAGGGTGACCTTTGGGCCCCAACATATGCTCTCCACTGGCAGCCTGAACCCCGGCACACCTCGCGTCTGATCTGTGTGTGTGTGTGTGTGTGTCTTTGGCCCATGCTCTGACAGGAGGAGAAATCCCTAGTCCCAGGGCATTCCTAAAATTTCACACCCCAGCCCCACCAGCGCCATACCTATTCAATATTCATGGCCAACCTTTATTAAATTCAAATGCTCCCTGATATGTACTGGCTTTTAATGACTGATATAATGAGAAACAGTCACAATATGGGGCGTGTGTAAGGGGGGGTTAATTTATTCTGCAAGTGACCTTTGACTGTTTCCAAGTCCTCTTGAACATGATGAAAGGGGGTTGAGTGGGGGCATATTTGGGGATTACGGCCTTGTGTGTCATTTGGCACAGGACGAATGACACCAGTATGTGTGTGTCTGTGAGAGTGTGTGTCTAGTGTAGAAGTGTGTGCGTGTGTGTGTTTGTGTGCGCACCACGGATCTCCCAGAAGACCTTTCAAGCCCTGATGCCAACCATGGGCCAGTGGCCATGCCCCTGTGTGTGTGTGTGTGTGTGTGTGTGTGTGTGTGTGTGTGTGTGTGTGTGCATGTGCATTTGTGTATGTATGTAAGTGTGTATGTGTGTATGTGTGCGTGTGTGTGTGTGCATGTGTGTATATATGTGTGTGTGTGTGTGTGTGTGACTGTATGTGTGCGTGTGTGTGTGTGTGTGCATGTGTGTGTATGTATGTGTGCGAGTGTGTGTTTGTGTACATTGTGTGTGTGTGTGTGTGTATGTGTGCGTTGTGTGTGTATGTGTGAATGTATGTGTGTGTTTGAGTGTGTGCATGTGTGGATGTATGCTTGTGTGTGTGTGTATTTGTGCATTGAGTGTGTGTGTGTATGTATGTGTGTGTGTGTGTGTATTTGTGTACTGTGTGTGTGTGAGTGTATGTGTGCGTGTGTGCATGTGTATATGTATGTGTGTGTGTGTGTGTATTTGTGCATTGCGTGTGTGTGAGTGTATGTGTGCGTGTGTGTGTGTGTGTATTTGTATATTGTGTGTATGTGAGTGTATGTATGCGTGTGTGTGTGTGTGTGTATTTGTGCATTGTGTGCGTGTGTGTATGTATGTGTGCGTGTGTGCATGTGAGTGTATGTGTGTGTGTGTGTGTGTGTGAGTGTATGTGTGCGTGTGTGTGTGTGTATTTGTGCATTGTGTGTGTGTGTGTGTGTGTGTGTGAGTGTATGTGTGCGTGTGTGTGTATTTGTGCATTGTGTGTGTGTGTGTGTATATGTATGTGTGTGTGTGTGCATGTATGAGTGTATGTGTGCGCGTGTGTGTGAGTGTATGTGTATGTGTGTGTGAGTGTATGTGTGCGTGTGTGTGTGTGTGTGTATTTGTGCATTGTGTGTGTGTGTATGTATGTGTGCATGTGTGAGTGTATGTGTGCGCGTGTGTGTGTGTGAGTGTATGTGTGTGTGTGTGTGTGTGTGTGTGTGAGCGTATGTGTGCATGTGTGTACTCGCTTTGGTGTGCCATCTCTCTGGCGCGTGCCCTGGCCTGTTTGGAGATAGGCATAGTGCCCCTGCACATGGAGTGTGTGGTGTGATATGGGAGTGCCAGTCAGCAGTGCCAACCCTCCCTGGTAGCCATGTGCTGATCATTCCCAATGTGGGTGTAAAGAACGCCTGGGAAACGGCACACTGATTTGCTGCTGACGCTGACAGTCCGAGGCTGTGTGTGTGTGTGTTTGGTTGCGACTGACGCTGACAGTACGAGGGTGTGTGTGTGTGTGTTTGCGACTGACGTTGACTGTTGACAGGGGGAGTTAGTTTGGTGCTTCCCCAAATAAAAAGCCTGGCTGGTCAGAGGGTTGGTTGGCCCAGCAGCTTCTGCCTCAGACCTTGTCAACATCTAGCCGGGGATTTATGAAAACAAATAGATATTTTTCTCCTCTGAATTTAAAAATAATCCCGTCCTCACAAGGCTGTCAGATACACAGATCAGACACATCAGACAGATAGGTAGCCAACCAGAGATCTGAAAACCAAAGAGGGATCATCACGCCACAGTGCAAAACGTCCGTTTACTTGTGGACAATAGCAACTGTAAAAATATGAATTTTCTCAAATACCAGACTGTGTGTACAGGGCCTCGGTGCTGACCTCAACGTCTGGGTGTTACACTTGTACACTTAAGCTGCATATTTGTGGGCATATTGCTCATATAGTGCTCTTGTGTGTGTGTGTAGATCTTTGTGTATGTTTACATAGACCTTCCGCCTTTGCAGACCTGTGTGTGTGTATGTGTGTGTGTGTGTGTGTGTGCGTGTACCTGTAAGTGTGTCAACACCATTCTTCTTCTTCTTCCACTATTTACAACTACTGAACATTCTGTCACATCTGGAAGTGTTTTGCAACCGGCTCTCACTGATCTGTTTGTGTGCATGACTTCACTTTAACACAAGACAAATACAAAGAGAGAGAGAGAGATGTTACAGGGCTGTATGAAAGACATCATGCACAGTCAGTAGTGGTGGTGGTGGGTGAGACAGACCAACTTGCTCATCTCAGTCCTCCCCATCCTGCACACGGGGGAACACGAGTGGATCCACCCCAGGGCTGAGTGCTCTGTCCTGGGTCACTGCTATTACATCTGCCTGCACGGCCCCTGGATGTGAGTCTGGGGGGACATGGACACCAGCTGAATAAACAGCCCCAGAGATGGAGGAGAGGGGAGGAGAGAGAGGAGAAGTGAGCAGAGAGACAGGAGGGGATAGGAGAGGGGAGAGGAGGAGAGGAGAGAAAGGGGAGATGGAGGAGAGAGAGCGAGAGAGAGCAGTCCAGATCTCTGATAACTAGAGAAGCACTGAGATAGAGTTCAGATCTTGGATTAACTAGAGGGGCATTGAGATAGAACTCAGTCCTGATAACTAGAGGAGCATTGAGATAAGAGTTCAGTCCTTGTGACCTGGGGTAAAGTTAACACCAACTATGCCACTGGGGACTCGCCCCAAATCTAAGATATCACACCGGACACTCAGGTCCGTTATGAAGCTGTTTCCAATAAAGGAGAGTGGAGACGTGATTACAAGTGGAATTATTTTAGATCTTTATTGTTTTCCCTAATTGAAAGATCAAAAAGCCACAATAGATTTTTGTGCTTTAAATAGGCTGGAGAGTGTGGGAAACGAAAGGTCAGTTAGTAGGTATTTTTATTGCAAAAGCAAGCAAGGAGCATTTTAATACAGATTAGCAATGATACGAATAAGTAACAGGAGGTTGGTCTGTAGTACAGCTTCGCCAACGGTGAGACCTGAAGGGAAAATCATCTGAATATCTGCGTAGGCCTGAAGGCCAGAAACTCATCACATCACGGCTAAGCAAACCACTGCAACATTAGGAAGACAAAAAGATTTTCAACCCCACTGCAATCTGTATCCTCAGTGCAAAGAGCAGCCAGTTACCCCAACAGGCCCCGTTGGGAGGGTAGGTACCAAAGCAACCAGTTGGTTTAGCTTGTATAGACAATACAGGTGTAATACCCAGTAAGCACAGCATCGATCGGCACAAAACACTTAAAAACTAAAGCACACAAAACAGACAATCACAGTAAACTCCTCAACCCGACGAGAGGGCAACAACGCCAAAGAACAGAAAAAAAGAAATGGGGAAAAAAAAAAGTACTGATAAAAGAAGACAAACAAAACAAACAACAAATACCAACCCACAGATAGACAACGAAACAGACCAAATAAAAAATAATTATTCGCCAAACATTGATGAAAGCATTCAATGGACGAAACAACAAACGAACAAACAAGAGAAAAAAAAAAACACCACACTAGTTACACACTGCGTTGCATTACCTTGTACTGATTATCTGAACATTGGCTGATTTACATTTATTTACATTTACATTTTTGCATTTAGCAGACGCTTTTATCCAAAGCGGCTTACAAAAGAGGATAACGTTCAAGCTACAACACAATGAAAAGAACTAACAAGCATATTGCTAACTTAAAATTTGCAGTATTTTAAGTGTTTGCAGTGTTTTAAGCCCACACAACACTACACGGCAAACGGCCATATGGCGCAGGTGAAAACATTATATAGAGGGAGTTAATTAGTCCATCCCACATGGCAGCAGAGAACTACACCGGGGAGTGAAGGGGGCGTTACCCATGTCACTAACTCCCTTCCCTGGTTACAATAGCCCTGATAACTACAGGAGCGTTGAGACAGAGTTCAGTCCTGATAACTAGAGGAGCGTTGAGACAATGTTCAGTCCTGATAACTAGAGGAGCACTGAGACAATGTTCAGTCCTGATAACTAGAGGAGCATTGAGACAATGTTCAGTCCTGATAACTAGAGCTTTAGTGAGATATGCTAGTTTTACATGCCAGCAGGTGGTCTGTTCTACATTCCAATGAGAAATGATTGAAAGGTTGGGCATTATGCAAATGAGGATCGCTTTTCACAGGTGATGGCCAATCAGATTGTTTGTTCTAACAGTTTCAAAATTCTACGACTATTGAGCTGTTTGATCATAACTTTTTTTGAAAGAGATTACCATTTCTTTACATTTAGTCATGTGCTTCATTTTTAGCAGTCACTGTTCTGATATAAAGTACCTGGATAGCCAGATAGCTTAACTAGCTTGCTAGTTCAGTCAATCGCACCGTTCCCACAAATCAACCCACCTACACAGAGCGGAGAACGCAGCATTGCTCCACCAGCATGTAAAATCAGCAATAGAGTTCTCTGGTAACTAGAGGAGCACTGAGATAGAGTTCAGGTGTCTGTGGAGCACTGAGGGAGAGTTCGCTGATAGTTAGCGGAGCATTAAGAGAGAGTTCAGGTGTCTGGGGAGCACTGAGATCTCTGATAACTACAGGTTATCTCAAACATCATCATTAGTGAACCCCGGTATTGTCACTCACGTTCACAGGCCTCAAGTTTTCACTTCATCTCTGGGTGAGTTTTTGGTGGGGAGTGTGTGTGTGTGTGGGAGGGGGTGTTGGGGAGATTGCGGGAGTTCCTGCAGTGACGACTACGTTTGTCATTTACACATTTGAACATTTGCATGCACAACTCGGTGACTGGAAAATACTGATGGTGCGTCCTATTCTTGTCTCCTAAGTGAACCTAACTGGACAGTTTATGGTCAATATTAGACCATCCAAAATAGAAACTGAAAATAGACTATATGTTAGATGTAGGCAACGTGCATGCTCAAACATTACATTACATTACAATTAAAAAAATGACTTGATATTAGGCTACAGACTTTGTTTTTATCAGGATAGCCTACATATTATTGTTGTTTATGTCAAACCATGAAACATCAATTGACGTGAAGTCTATAAAATCACAAAGTAGCCTAGTACAAAAATTAGGATTGCCACTTATATTGACCATACATAGCCTAATCCAATGAGAGAGGTTAGTGAAAGAGGTCAGTATCTGAAAATCATTGCTCCTGTACCTCAAACTATCTGCAGTACCAGGCATTGCCACAAGGAAATGGTCTTACGCCAAACTGGAACCTGACATGGAGATCAGTAGGCTACTTCTCATGGCAGAGAAAGTTTTCAAGATCAGAACATTTATAAATAAGGCCACAAAAAAAGGTTTTAAAAAGAAGGCCATTATGTGCTTCCAAATGCAGGCTACCCATTTGGAATGCCTTAGCTTAACCTAAAGTCATGCGTCAAACCAGTTAAAGTCATTGAGGTTTAGTCTCGTTTAGGTTTGAGCAGAAACTCCCGGTCTCAAAATAGGTCTCAAATAGGGTCAGAGTGCCCCTGCCCCCCCCCCCCCCCACACACACACACAAACACACACCCAGTGGACAGCCATTCATGGGGTTGAAACAGGTAAGAAATTCTGTTTGTTAACGTTCAAATTCACATTCAGCATGGCCAGAGCTTTCAAAAAAAGTTGGTTTCTTTGAGAGGTGTGTGTTGGGCCTGCCACCCGGTCTCTGCCGCCTATAGTCTGTGTGTGTGTGTGTGTGTGTGTGTGTGTGTGTGTGTGTGTGTGTGTGTGTGTGTATGTGTGTGACTCACAGGCAGACAGACAGCCCAACAGGTGAATATCAGGTGAATTTTGTGGAAAGTAATGGACAAATGGACTGGCATTGCGGTGTAACACAAGACAGATAGCTGGCTGTAATCACCATTCATCATTATCTATTCATGAGAAAATGTATTTTCTTCATGTTTCATGTCTTTTTTTATCTCACAAAACATGGCAGTTAAATCAAGAGATCAAGATGGTTGGGCAGGCTCTATGGCCTCAGCGATTTTTCTAAATACATGGACTGCATTCTGTTGGGGTCTAATATCAACTCAAAGGTGCAGAGATAATGCAGTCATTTAATTGAATAATTTATAATTTAATTAATTAATAATTTATAAAATAATAAATAATAATTTAATTTCTCTACATTGTGTTACACTATTGCACTTTCAACTTAAAACAGCGCAGATTCTATGTTAGCAATATGCACTCCTTGTTAGTTCATTGTGTTGTAGCTTGAATGTTATCCTCTTTTGTAAGTCGCTTTGGATAAAAGCGTCTGCTAAATGCCTAAATGTAAATGTAAATGTAAATGCTGTGATTTCAAAACTGGATTATTTCAAACTAGCTTGCTGTGTGGATAAATTGTTCAGCTCTGTAAGTTCTACCGTTTCGTTTGATATCTGTCATGTGATAAATGGGAAGTTCATGAGCTATGCAGGTCAGGATGATGCAATCCAGTTTTATAAGTAAATGTCATGTCATGTAAATTCAAAGTAGATTTTCTCGCAAACCGTTTATCATAGACTAGTGACTAACATCACTGGAAAGCTTAAGATGTGAAGTTCCACGTAAGATGCATTTTAGATCAGTCAGAAAGCTCAGTGTGTTAGATGGGCTTAGGCATTCGCTTTGTGTTTTGATATTTGAACTTGCATGCACTCCGGAGGGGGAGTGACACAGAGGAGTGCTGCTGTGTGTGAACTGTGCGCAGGTTATGTGTGTGACAGAATGAGTAAGCGAGGCCTACAAATCGTGAACACGTGTGTCTCGTGCTCAGTACGTGAGAATGTTCTTGTTCCCTTAAGAACTGAAGGTAGGTACTTGTTCTCTTAGGAACCAGAATAATGTTCTTGTTCCCCTAGGAACCAGAAGTAGGTTCTTATTCCCGTAGGTCCTGGAAAATGGGCCTTGAGGAGCACAAACAGGATGCCTGTTCCCTTTCAAACGATAGAGTGGGTCTTGTTCTCTCAGCCAATTACTGTGCATAATATGGATAGTATGGCGAAGGTTGTGGTGCCTGAATTCAAGCACACTGTCGATCTATTTTATATAATCATTGCTCTCAGCAGCCAGCCAGAAGCAGGTTCTCTTTTCCTTAGGAACCACAACATAGGTCTCGTTCCTTCAAGAACCTCTGTGTGCAACAGACGAGTGGACATTCCTTGTGCTATAAGGCTGCCACATAGGGAGCTTTAGTGAGAGGAAGAGAGAGAGGACAACAGGGCCCTGTCTTGATTTCCAAATGAGTTTGGTTGTACCGTTGCCAAAACTGCTTGTGTTGGTTTCCATGGAGACATGCTGCATGGGACCAACGGCTGGCAAGGTTTCCATGACAACATCCGTACAGTCTGGTTCCAGTGTTCTGCGTTCTCGAGCGTTAGTCACAGGGCTCATTGTCAAGGACCTGAAATCATGTTACCCCTGAGCTGGTCAGCGCCGGCTCTCGGGCCGAACAACCCCCGGCTCTCTGTGGACCTCCTGAGCCCAGGGTCCCTCAGAATCAGGTTTCAGGAGCTGGGCTAATCCTGCTGAGACCGGTTCTGACCTGGTTGCCTCATTGTGAATGCAGGCTGTTTACTTCCAGAGACGAAACTCCAAGACAGGAAGCGCTGGCCTCAACTGATATAGTAAGGGGCCATCAGATAGTTCACTCAAGGATAATAATTAACCATCAGGGGTGTCTTGGCAGCCACCACAATGAACATCTTCAGTGTGTGCACTGTGTGTGTGTGTGTATGTGTGCATGAGGGAGAGAGAAAGAAGGAGGTAGATTGTGCATGAGTGTGTTTGTGTGTGTGTGGATGAGTGATGTGTGATGCAGGGATCCAAATGTTTGAACCCTATCTGCAAGACGTGCTTAGTGGCAGAGAGGGTTGAGGTGGTTAGTGAGTGAATGAAAAAGTACATCCTACAGGTTTAGCTTTTTATTGGGCTAAGGGCCTCTAAGGGCCTCTGCCCATCCAAGCATCAAACTGCTGTGATGGACACACTGATAAGCAGCAGCCTCCCTCTGAAGTTCATCCATTGTGGGGAAAGGACTCACCTCCGAGAGATACTGTACATTTAGGGAAGGAGGAGGGGAGGAGAGGAGGAGAGAAGAGGAGGAGAGTGGAGGAGAAGAGAGTGGAAGAGAGGACAGGAGAGTGGAGGAGATGATAGGAGAGGAAAGGAAGAGAGGGGACAGGGGAGGAGAGGAGGAAAGAAGAGTGGAGGAGAGGAGATAAGGAGGAGAGGAGGAAAGGGGAAGAGGAGAGGAGAGGCAGCCCTTTCATGTGGGCCTGCTTCTGTTTTACACACAATGAGCCTCCAGTATGAGCCAACAAAGAGCTCCTTATGCTACTGCTCTCTCCACAAGCACACCAGCCTGGTCCTCTGACCACGCAAGAGAGAGAGAAGGAGAGGGAGAAAGAAGGAGAAAGAGAGAGAGAGAGGGAGGGAGGGAGAGGGAAGGAGAGAGAGAGAGAGAGTAAGGTGCCCTGTTTGAATGAAAGAAAGAAAGAAAGAAAGAAAGAAAGAAAGAAAGAAAGAAAGAAAGAAAGAAAGCGCTTTTTGAGAGAAAGAGAGCAGCTTGGGACAGCAAGAGGGAATGTAGGGTTGTAGATGTGGTGTGTGTGTGTGTGTGTGTGTGTGTGTGTGTGTGTGTATGTATGTGTGTCCTGTTGAAAGGTATCATCTCAGCCGGGCTGAACCGGTTCTGTTGTGTATGCAGCCCATTAAATCTGACCTCCCCTAATACACACACACACACACACACACACACACACAAATAGAAACATGCTCAAATAACATAGATTCCTGCACAATGTCTCTCTCAATCATACATGGACACATATTGTATGCAAACCTCCACACACACACACATACACACAAATGCGCACACACACAGACAGACACACATGCACATGTATGTATCTCTGCACACACATGCCTGTGGTAAAGGGAAACATTAGTAAAACCCCTCTGCAATACTCCTCCCCCCCAGCAGTTTATGACAAATAGACGCGTACACACACACTCACTCAGACACACTTACACACACACTCACTCAGACACACTTACACACACACTCACACAGACACACTTACACACACACTCACTCAGACACACTTACACACACACTCACTCAGACACACTTACACACACACTCACACAGACACACTTACACACACACTCACTCAGACACACTTACACACACACTCACACAGACACACTTACACACACACTCACACAGACACACTTACACCACATCACTCAACACACTACACACACTCACACAGACACACTTACACACACACTCACACAGACACACTTACACACACACGCACACAGACACACTTACACACACACTCACTCAGACACACTTACACACACACTCACACAGACACACTTACACACACACGCACACAGACACACTTACACACACACTCACACAGACACACTTACACACACATTCACTCAGACACACTTACACACACACTCACTCAGACACACTTACACACACACTCACACAGACACACTTACACACATACTCACTCAGACACACTTACACACACACTCACACAGACACACTTACACACACGCACACAGACACACTTACACACACACTCACTCAGACACACTTACACACACACTCACACAGACACACTTACACACACACTCACACAGACACACTTACACACACATTCACTCAGACACACTTACACACACACGCACACAGACACACTTACACACACACTCACACAGACACACTTACACACACACGCACACAGACACACTTACACACACACTCACACAGACACACTTACACACACACGCACACAGACACACTTACACACACACGCACACAGACACACTTACACACACACACTCACTCAGACACACTTACACACACACGCACACAGACACACTTACACACACACTCACTCAGACACACTTACACACACACGCACACAGACACACTTACACACACACTCACCCAGACACACTTACACACACACGCACACAGACACACTCGCACTCACACACACCCACGCAGACACACTCGCACATACACTCACTCACACAGACGCACTCACACACACACTCACTAATGCAGACACATTTACACTCACTCACACAGACGCACTTACACACACAGCTCCACACACACACTCACACAGATCCAAACTAGTAATGCAAAAAGACCCACAGACACACACAGACAAAACACACACAAGAAGGATGATAAATGGGATATTACCTCTCTCTGTCTCACACACAGACACACACACAGATATATACACACCCCATTGCCAGAGAAGCCACTAGGCTGTGATCCACCCTGTAGGTATTGAACACCATTAACCTTGCACTCCAAAGTCATGACAGACAGCCATTGTCACAGACATGCACACACACACACACACACACACACACACACATAAACGAGTGCCGGCTCTGGCAGTCTCGCCGGGACTCTCTGCCCCTGCTCCGCCATGGTTGGCCGCCTCCCCTGCCCGTGGCTGTTGGTGCCACACACACACACACACACACACACACACATAAGCGACACACATAAGTGTCGTCTCTGCTCTGGCAAGCTGTGTGTGTGCATGACGCATGGCGGGGGAGCCTCTTCAACGGCGCGGCGTGTGGTGTGTGTGTCCCGGGCCGGGTGGATGGGTGAGTGACGGCCGCTGTCAGGGATGACGAGCTCCCCGGCGTGGGCTTTCTTCTCCTGCTCTTCGCCTGAGTGACAGCTGACCCAGGACACCCCCGGCCTGCCCTGAAGACTCGCCCGTGCCACCACGGAGACACCCCACACTCACAGCACAAAACAGCTTGGCCAGGACCCCAAAGTGTGGTGTCACTATACCCTGCACACACACACACTCACACACACACACGCACACACACAAAGACACACACACACACACTTATATGAAGACACACACACACACACACACACTCTCATATGAAGACACACACACAAACACATACACACTTATTTGAAAAAAACACACACACGTATACACACACACACACACACACAGATACACAGATATTGTCATTTTCTTTTTTTTTTTTTAGTTTTGCTGATGCCATTATTTGTGCTATTTTCAATTTTAAAGAGCTGATGTGTGTGTGTGTGTGTGTATTTCATCCATTGTTCTCTTTATTTGGTTTATACTTTATTTTTATTTATATGTTGTTTTCTAAACAAGGACTAAATAATCGTACATTATTAAATTCACTCCTCCACACTGAATGATGTGTTACCGTGACATATCTCCCACAGACTCTTAGCCTATGCATTAAACAACAACAGCAACAAATTAAACAAATTAAGTAAAAAGGAAAATTATTCTAATTTAATTTAATTTGCCGTATATCTGAGACACAAATATGTAGTGGGTCTGAGTAGAGGCTTGCAGTGCCCTTTTCATTTTGCCAATATATTGAGAGGAACTAATTATGCTCTCAAAAAGCTTCTTTGGGATTCAAGTGTCTTACATGATGTTATGGCCATGTAGATGTCGATATTAGTATAGCAGACTATTAACCCCTCTTTCCTTCCTGGAGAAACAGATGTCTTATTTTTTTGGACTGTGACAGGTGGTCATTTGTGTGCAAATTGGACATTCTCACTAATCACTATGGTAGATTTTGTAATTAACTGATTAAAAAAAATAAGATGGGATTACATTAAAAATTACTAACATTTCACAGTACAGTTTTTTATTCTTTAAATCAGTCTTTATCGTGTTATTGAAAATGAATCTGAGCTCGATTATTCATCTTTTTTAATCTACTGTTTTGTTTTTTGTTGTTAATAACCCTAGCCTTCCTTTTGTATCAGAAAATGCATATTTTACTCTCCAGTCTGGGCGGCTGCTGGATAAACTGGCCTAATTAAAATAGCAGCCACCTGTTATTGTCCATGGCTTGGACATCTGGCTAAACAAAAGGAGAGAATTATGGGAATGAAACCATAATAGCAACAGACCCTGGAGGAGTGATATCTGGGATGATATTCATTTTTGTGCTTCTATTAGTACTATGATTGTGGGTATTATAGTCCACATGCGACTCAGCCTTCCCAAAGGTTCAGTTGGTGCCATGTACGGGATTAAATGCAAACAAGAAGCTCTCAAGACATCGTTAATCGTCAATTAATCACAGACAAGCGTGCTCTTCCCCCTAATCGCCAAACATCCCTTTCCATATGGGTCACAATTAATCCTGGCCAATAAAATAAATATTCATTTAGAAACATGCATCTGCCCTTGTGCCCTCCACAACAGCCCAGTCAAAGGGGAGATTCTGTCTGGCCTGCTTGGAGTTAAGTTGCTAGTCAGTCATTTGTCAAGCATACTTACTAATCTGGAAGATCAAGGGGCAAAACAAAAAACGTTAGTCATAAATATATATCAAAAACATGTTCATTATAAATATATATCAAACAATTCAGCTTTTATAATGGCAGCGAGGTTATTCTTTTGTATGCTTTCTGCTGTGTGCTGTTTTGCCATCTAACTGGGGGTGATTGCTGGGGCAATCACCCTTTCACCCTTTTTCTTAGAGGGTCAAAGTTCACATGTGTTTGTGTCTGTTTGAAGGCCCATTTGTCTTTAGGGGTACATTGCTAGTAGCAGGTGTTTTGTGTGTGTGGATCAATTCTCCCCACTGAAAAGCAGCTGGACTTATATTGATGGCCACTTCCTAACCATTGAAGATATTGATTAAAACTATTGATTTTCCGGGTGCATCTTACAGTACTTCACTGATAGAAAGTGTAAATCCAATTAAAACGGGAGGCTCGTTGAATAATCCTAATCCAATGAAGGAAAGGAATACATGTTTGATTTTTCTCTCCCCAAAATCAATAACTGTTTGTGCTTGTCTGAACTCTGGCAGAAATCAATGAGTGACATCCGTTAGTGTGACACACAGGCCTGTGCTCTAAGGAAAGAGAGAGTGATCTACAGAGAAAGAGAGAGAGAAAGAGAGTAAGAGACAGGGGGGTCTCTGTACTACTGTTTTCTGCTTCCTAAGGTTGGTGTCCTTTTCTGTTATGACCCCCGACCCCTAGTCACACCCTTCCCCCTCCATCACCACCCACTTAGCCTGTATGTTTGCTGCTCTGACGGCTATAGGCCATGCTGACACTGGAGGCCCAGGCCTGTTGGCCAAAACACAGTCTACTGGAGTCTATAAATCTTAAACAAAGAGCCTGACTATGCAAAGACTCAGCTCAGACACAGTACACAGTGTTTCAGATCAGGTCAAATCAAATCCTTGCTGTCTGTGTGTCTGCATTAGCCTCTTGTCAGGGTTGGATTATACACACTTTTCTTTAGGTCAGATTCAAACTAATGGAATTCAAAGGATTTTTAAACACATAAAACACCTGCAGAGTTGCTGAGCAATGACCCAGCCCTAGGACAATAAACAGCCACCCCAGCAGCTATAAAGAGCTCATGGTCTTCTCTGTCACCGTTTTAACTGTTTTGTCAGGGTTTGGAAATAACCCCTACAGAACCTTACTTCCATATCAGCTCACGTCGGATGTCGTGGGTGTGCAGCTCTCATTCTCCTCGTTTGTAGTCAGAGCAGGTGGTTCTGCATCACCGTGGGAACACACAAGGAACCTACTAATAGACTCTTGTTCTAGAATGAAGTCAAGGAGCCCTTAAACCATTCAGGATGAACAGCATCACACGGCAACCACTCCTCCATTCTGAGGACCTGTTCTTTCTTTCAAAATCAAAGAAGAAAAGAAAAAAACGAAACAATGCAGTCATGGACTTCAGATGACAAAGAGTTAAGACAACAACACAAGCTGCCTCTGTGGACGTCACTGCTAACGAGACCTTAGGGCTGGAGGAGTACACTGAGAGTACACTTAAGGTATTCTTCCCCCGTGGGCTCAATGCTAAATGCCACAGGGGTTCTGAAGGCCGCCACTGTTTGTGTGTGTGTGTGTGTGTGTGTGTGTGTGTGTGTGTGTGTGTGTGTGTTGAGCCTCTGCACTTCATATTTGCTCCACTTGCACACAATCCCACAATTCACTCGCCAGCGGTCCCAGCTGCCATTGGAAACGTTGTGTGTGTGTGTGTGTGTTTGTTTGTGTGTGTGTGTGTGTGTGTGTGTGTGGAGGTGGTGGCTAGGAATGTGAAGGAAGGTCTCCAAAGGTTACAAAGAGTGCAGTAAAGGAATGACAATGTGTGCATTCACCCCAAGACTCCAGGGCCTGGGCCATGCAGGTTGATTAGAGAGTCTGCAAATGTCAACGCTAGAAGCACGACCTCTGTTGTATGTGTGGACAAGGGAAGAAAAGCGAGCAGAGAATGAAAGCAAAGCATCCGCTCTGGTGGGAGGAGGCGGTCGGGCCAGAAGACTCATCAACATGCAAACGGCTGTTGAACTATGTTGTTATGTTGTTATGGGGAATTAACAGGGGGAATTTGCAGGGAAATTAACGGCCCTGTTAAACGGACGAGGACGCGCGGACCGACAGCTGCCCACACAAGGCCGTCATGAGATCGGTCTCTCCGTACCTGGCATGGAGCCCACCAAGACGCGGACTCTCCTTCACTTCTTAATTGAATAATTCTGCACAAAGAGCACTTAGCGCTTGCTAACACGGACAAAGCTGTGCTAATGCTCCTATGGCAGAGACGGCCAGCACATCACAGCTCTCCTACTTCCTAGAAGGATTTAACACTTAAGAGTCTTAAGATTAGAATTCAGCAGAAACTAGGTCTACACATGCTGTGTGGGAACATCAAGCCCGACTCACACAGAGCAAAGCCATACATGCAGAAGTGTAGGTCTAGACTAAATAAGTCATACATGTAGAAGTGTAGGTCTAGACTAAATAAGTCATACATGCAGAAGTGTAGGTCTAGACTAAATAAGTCATACATGTAGAAGTGTAGGTCTAGACTAAATAAGTCATATATGTATGATTGATTGTAAAAATCACTCCTATTCTGGGATGGAAAACGGTTATGTTGTTAAAATGCCATGCTATATACATATTGATAAAAAAATGCACATCCTATATAGGTGTGTGTGTGTGTGTGTGTGTGTGTGTGTGTTTATATTCATAATAAGCATATATACACAATATATACTTTATTCTTGAGAGTCATTGTCTGCCATTGTCTCCAAACCTTATTTGAGCATAAATAAAAAAACTGATAATGTATTTTTATGAAATCAAAATGCTTTTGCAGCGTTTGCCTGATTTACTTTTACCAGAAATTTATCAGAAATTGGCTCTGTGAGTCAAACCTTGACACACAATTCAATAAAACAAAACACACTTGAAGATAAATCACTCACATTTTGGTCAAAGTGAAACTTTTCAATCAAAACGTTTAGGGTTAGGGGGGTTAAGGGTTAGGGTTAGGGTTAGGGTTAGGGTCACTCTGGCGTCATGGTGCACATGCGCACCATTTGAACCACTCCAAATAGCGACACCAGCACACTGATGTTTTTCATTCAGAATACTGCTGTTTCTGCTTCTTTAATGGGCAGTGTTTGAATGCCTTACTGTCTCTGTGTCTACGCATACCTTTCACATAGTCTAAGCATACATTTCACCATAAACATTGAAATACATTTTTTTTTTCTAATTTCTAATTTAAATGTGAGTAAACTGATGTGTTTTGCATTTGAATGGTTTTCTCAATAGTTGCCCTTGTTTTTATTGAACAACTTGTCCAGGGTGTGAGAGAGAGTTGTGTTTGAAGACACGTGTTGCAGAATTGCAGACAAAGGGCAAGCAGAAAATGTGTTTACGGAGAAAATCAGAAAAACCTTTGGAAAGTTTGGATTAAATCATTGGTTTTGAGTGTAACAACATGCCCCCAAATAGGATGTCTTGACAAATGTATCCACTTTAACTACTGATTTAAAGAAAAAAATAAAATAAAATGTGCTTCTTTTATTTACAATACACTTTGATGCTTTACAAATGTGAAGCGTCTATATTATATTGTCCTTGGGCCCTCCTAGCCCTTAAGTTGCTGTTGTTGGTGTAACAGCAGAAGGGTTGTGTCACGTTGATAAAGGCCACTTATACCAGAGGGCTAAGACAAGAACATCCCTGTGCAAAGCCAAACATTTAGGGAAGAGCAAAATTGCATCAAGCCATTAATGCGTTGGCCTGGGTTTGTGCTGCAGTCTGCTGTGCTGTGCTGTGGTGTGGTGTGGTGTGGTGTGGTGTGGTGTGGTGTGGTGTGGTGTGGTGTGCGGTATGGTGCGGTGCGGCGCAGTGCCTAATGCCTCGGCCACGGGTCTAAGCAGCATTAATGACTTGAATGGATAGAGAAGGGCCACACCTGCATGGCGTGCTGACAGAAACCACCACTAGCAGCCAGACGCTGAGATGGGATAAGGGTTTGGGAATTTACCAGTGAC
>PYXC01002647.1:230000-260000 GCA_015244755.2 Tenualosa ilisha
TTTGATGTTGTTGTCTTCTGTTTGTCTGGCCGATTGCTGTAGCAATGGTGCAATTAGAAAAGTGTGCAGACAATGAGCTCTTTAATTTGGAGTGGCAGGATCCCAGCCGTGTGTGTGTGTGTGTGTGTGTGTGTGTGCTGGATGAAAGGTCACGAAAACAATGTGAACTTCGTGGACTAAATCTTTATTTGTATTTCATACATTATATTTCAGCCAATCAAATCAACCTTTATTTTATCAGCAGATTCCTACAGTTTTTCAATTTTCTTATTTTTTATCTCCTCTAATTTCTCACTTCCTGTTGTCATATCTTTCAAAAGTGAAGTTTAGTCTATTTTTTAAAAATAGATTGATTATTTCAAAAGTGCTATTAAAAGTTTTTTATATACATATACAAATTTGATGCTTGGAACTTAGAAAATATTGACTGTCAGTGTGCTGTGAAATAAACACTGAGTGACACTTACTTATTATGATTATAAAATGTCACCTGTCATTATGTCAGAAAAATAATGTCTCTATAACATGTGAAACAATGTCTCTATAACATGTGTAATCCAACACATTACAAGTGGAACAAAACACAGACACGGAAATAAATGACTCACAGTTTGAAGTCATAAGAAAATACTACAGCTTTTCAAAAATGATCACACTTTCACTTTGGATTTGCTCATTAATTAAGTGAATAACCGTCATTCAAATCTGTTCTTTTCCTCTTGACAATTTCCCTCAGAAAAAAACAAATAACAATAAAGCTGACAAAACAACCCACAACCCCTGTCACTGCTGTTTGTGATGTAAAAATGAATGAAGGATCTTTTTGAACCCGTCTTCATTCAGGAACTCAGAGGTTTGTTGTCTGTTAAATACACCCCGTAAGCCCAGGGCTGTCAGTCACTGAGACGCTTCACTGCGAACCCCACAGGCAGTGGTGGACATTGGGGGAAGGAGCAGGAGATGAGCTACATGATCAGGACTTCAGTAGCCTTACGGTGGCGTTCCTTTCACCTCTGCAGTTTAACATGCGGCTCAGTGGTTTGATTTTGAACATTTGGACTCCATCATCCCCAGCAACCCACCCCCCTCCACCACACACTCACACACACACACACACACACACACACACACACAGCATGACTGTTCTGTGTACTCGGTCGGGACCAGGTAGAAGCACACAGACACACACACATACTGGCCACAATGACCCTCTCTGTGCTGCGATGAGGAAGGGTCCTATTGTCAGGACTGCAGCAGTGGGTGGGGGGTGTGTGCAGTGGGTGGGATGTGTGAGGGTGTGTGTGTGTGTGTGTGTGTGAGGAGGGGATGGGAGCAGTTCACCTAAGGACTTGGCAACTCAATGTTCCAACTGAGTATACTTAAAAGACCCCCCCACCACCCCACCCCACACACACACCCTTACACCACCACCCCCCACACACCCTTACACCACCACCCCACCAACTGTGCACAGATAAGTCAATGAGTCCAAGGACTGGTGGTCCTAGTGAGGCTGTGTGTGTGTGTGTGTGTGTGTGTGTGTGTGTGTGTGTGTGTGTGTGTGTGTGTGTGTATAGGGAGGGTTAAGATGTGAAACACTAGATGCATCTCCCCACCAACCGTACCCAGACGTTGTTACTGTAAGGGTTGTGTGTGTGTGTGTGTGTGTGTGTGTGTAACACAAAAGGCACCCACCCAGCAGATGCTGCAGCTCCCTGTCATAGGGAGGAAATCCACATCAGTGTCTGTTCCCTGTGGCCAAGAGTCCGTCATTAAGGTGCACGACACACACACACACACACACACACACATGCACACTCACACACACATGCACACACACAATCCTCATTTATTCTCATACCACACACACACACACACATACACACACTCACACACACATGCACACACACACACACTCCTTTTTTTCTCATACCACACACACACACGCACTCTCTCTCTCACTCCTCTTACACACAAACTCCCTCTCTCTCTCTCACACACACACACACACTCACTTGGCCTCTCTTTCTCTCTCTCTCTCACACACACGCACATACACACACACACTCTCACATGCACGCATGCACATACACATACAACACACACACACACACTCACTCTTTCTCATACCACACACACACACACATTCTCTCACTCTTTCTCATACCACACACACACACACTCTTTCACTCCTCATACACACAAACCCTCTCCCTCTCACACAAACACACACACACACGCATGCATGTACACAAACACACACACACACTCTCTCTCCTCATACACACTAACTCTTCCCCTCTCTCTCCCTCACACACAAACACACATGCACTCTCTCTCTCTCACTCATACACAACCACACACACACACACAAATTCTCTCTCTTTCTCTCTCTTAAACACACACACACTCTCTCCTCACTCCACAAACACACAAACTCTCTCTCTCTCTCTCTCTTACATACACACACACTTTCATCAGATGGTGTGATAATGCCTCCGGGTATCTCAATCTTTCTCCTTTTCCTTCTGTGTTTACACTAGAGTACAGCTGGAAAGCTATGAGTGTGAACATGAGAGAATGTGTGTGTGTGTGTGTGTGTTTGGGTGTGTGTGTTGATCCTCCTTGCAATCTGTCCTACAGACAATGACTTGGCGGTGCAGCCGATTTTGAGTCCTTGATTAGCATAATACCAGGCTAATCGTGAATACTATTAGCGTGGAGCTAGGAGGCAATTAAAGGGATTAACAGTGTGTGTGTGTGCATGTGTGTGTGTGTGTGTGCCTGTGTGCATATGTGTGTATTTGTACATGCATGTGTACATGGTGTGAATGTAGGCTATATGTGCATGTCTCTGCGAGTCTGTGTGTGAGTGTGAGTGTGAGTGTGTGTGTGTGTGTGTGTGTGTGTGTGTGTGTGTGTGTGTGCGTGCATTTGTATGCATGAGTGTGACTGTATATGTGCATGTTAGTTTGTTTGTGTTGATGAGTGTGTGTGTGTGTGTGTGTGTGTGTGTGTGTGTGTGTGCATGACTGTGCATGCATTAGTGTGAATGTATATGTGCATGTCTATGTTAGTTTGTGTGTGTCAATGAGTGAGTGTGTGTGTAGGTGGTATGGGGTTGAAGTGACTGCTTGTAATATGCTTGATTTTGTATGAAGTGGTGCAAAGCTGAGGTCCGTTCAGATGATTCCTCATGTTGGCAGTCAGGTCTCCTGAAGGCCTCTGCACACAGGCTCTCACATCATTGCAGAGAATGCAGAGAACTTTTCGAATTTGACAATTTTGCCTCTGCACACCCACGGCACACTGCATACGCAGAACATAGCATAGTAGCCTATAGAATCACCAATGGATTCTCTTGAATCTCTCCAACAAAATGGACCTGAATAGTAATTGACAGGTGGCGACTGCAGAATTCTGCGCTGGTGCGCAGGGTTGTGTTGAAAACTGGAAAAGCACTCGGAGAGCGCAGATCTCCGCCAAGGCAATATAGGATCACTGACCCAATAGAAATTCCAGACAGTGTTTCGGATCACCACCAAAATTTAATACCCACGTTGTCTGAAAATTTTATCCAAATCCATGCAGAACCTTTGGAGTTACCTTGCTCACAGACAGACAGACAAACAGACAGACAAACAGAAGGACAGAAACCGGCGGAAACATAACCTCATTGGCGTAGGTAACAATGGAATGGAATGCTGGAGGAGAGGGGGCATTGTGCTGAGGCCCTGAGGCTTTGGATGGAGATATTTGCATAGCTTACTGCACTAACAATGCCAAGAAAACCCCAACTAGTCTAAAAACAGGCAGTTTATGTTATGTTATGAATGGGGCATAGGAAAATGGATAAAAGGATTTCTCCTTTGGGTTAACAATCAATCAACTGACTCATTTGAATGCTTGGACTGATTGATGATTTGATTCAAACTGATTTAAACAGCATCAATTCCATCACCTTAAATAGCACACAGTTTAACGTTTCACAGCATTATGGTTCAGTTTAGCAGTTGCAGCAATGGATTCTTCTAACCTTAAACAGCATGATATCTGACTCTGAATCTCAATCAGAGGCCCCTGTGTACCCCCCCTTTGTGTGTGTACGTGTCTGTGTCTGTGTGTGTGTGTGTCTGTGTGCATGCCTGTGTGTACATATAAGTGTGTGTGTGTGTGAGTGTGTGTGTGCGCGTGTATGTGTGTGTGCGAGAGCTGCCACAGCTTTCCTGTCTCCTTCATTACCCTAGTAATTATCCCTATTCTTCCTCCTCACTGAGCATATGGGTGTAAGAGCCCATGTTCATGTTTGACTGGTTATCACAGTTGTTACTAAACTCCATTTAATCTGCAGGGACATTGGCAGTCCAGTAGCAATGGAGTCCCACTCTTTATTTCACCACCTTCACTTCCTGCCCACCAACATATGACGACTAGTCAGCACAAGTCTGCTGTTGATCAATCCATAGCCCTGTTGTTCCAGGTCGCCTGATGTTGGTAGGAAAAAGAATGAGAAAATTTTACATAACGTAGACCGAATAGTGAGCCGACGGCTATCACCAGCTGAATGGGGCATAGTAACTTACTTTCAATTTCATTTTCTCATGCCCCATTCAGTGAACGTTAGCTGCCACTTTGTTATTTGGTTTTCAAATCACATTAAATATAGCAGACACTAATGTCAATCTTACGAGGCCAACATGTCTTACTAGATTGGAATCATTTGATCGGTGTGCTATAGTTGAACTAAACCTTATGCTATAGTTGTTGCTAAACACTTGCGGGCGTGGTGAAGCAGTGGATTCTGTGCTTGATTGACAATCGGGTGATCTGGTTTTGATTCCCAAACCCCACATTGCAAGTCTGTCTTACTTTGAATAAAAGTGTCTGCTAAATACTAGTCAACTTTACATTTTCACTATGGTTGGTGCTAAATACTGTGCTGTGCTTGGTGCTAAAAACTAGTTTTCCTATAGTCTACATTATGCTATGGCTTTGCAAAACATTGTGCTTTGGTTGTGCCAAACATTGGGCTATGGTTGTTCTAGACTGTGCTAAATGCTGCTCTGTGGTTGTGCTAAACACCATGCCACTGTTGGGAAACTGCTCTTCATCCCAATAAATGTGGTATTCCACAAGGCTCAATCTTAGGCCCTATTCTCTTTTCATTATACATGTCACCCCTTGGTTCAGTCCTACAAAAGCACAATAAATGATACCATTGCTATGCAGACGACACTCAGCCCTACCAGCCCGCAACACCAGATCCCACCTTCTCACTGACTAACCTGTTTGACTGTCTGAATGACATTAAAATCTTGATGGCAAACAACTGCCCAACATAATGATAATAAAACTGAGGTATTGATTCTTGGCTCCCCTGTTCTGTTGCCAAGCTCACACTGGTCTTTGTCCCCTCTCTTCAAATTGCATAGCATAGTGAGAAATCTTGGGTTTTTACTGGATAGCTCTGCCTGTGAAGCACTTTGGGCTAACTCCAGTTGTTTTTAAAATGCTATGAATAAACTGAAATATCCTGACTTGACACCATGCTACTGCTGTGCTAAACACTGTTCTATGTTCACTGTGCTATTATGTGCTTGGTGCTTTGGTCCTGTGTGGCAACAGCAACCAGTCATGGTGGGACAGGGGTGGTGGTAGCGTAGTGGTTAAGGAACCTGGCTAGTGTGTAAGTAGCCTGAAAAGTTTTGGGTTCGAATCCCGGCTGCCACCGTTGTGCCCTTGAGCAAGGCACTTAACCCTAAGTTGCTGTAGGGGAGACTGGCCCGGAACAATTGATAGTTGATGAGTTGTAAGTCGCTTTGGATAAAAGCGTCTGCTAAATGCATAAATGTAAATGTAAATGTAAATGGATATAGGCAGTCAGTGACTTTACTGTGTTCCTTTACAAGCTGAAACACCCTTTTGCCTCTGTGACAACATGGATGAATAAAGTTCCTTGAACCTGAAAAAAGGTTCCCGCTGTGTGACAGGGCCTCAAGGAAAGAATGGTTCATGAACTGAAGTGAGTGGCGGTAATCCCTTGGGGAGACTTGACCGTGAGATTGACTAAATGACTTCCCTTGGGCTTACCATGTAGACATGGATCCTTTAAACAGCAACCCACTCACACACACACACAGACACACACACACACACACACACACACACACACACACACACACAGATACCCACACACATACACACACACACACACTCCAAGAGAGCTCCTCAGAGATGATCAGATAGATAGGAGACTTACAAATCCCTGCCTAGTAAGCAATGCTATCTTCCCTCATTTGAGACAGCAGTACAGCAGATTTTTAAAGACTGGCTTAGCTTGTTCTCACATTCTCTCTCTCTTATCTTTCTGTCTCTCTCTCTCTTTCTCTACCTCTCTCTATCCTTTACTCTCTCATTCTTCCCCCTTACCTTTCTTTTCTTCTCACGTCTCTCTCTCTTTCTTTCTTTCTCTTATTCACCCTCCACAACCTCCCTCTTTCTTTCTCTCTCTCTCTCTCTGCAGTGAAATATTTTATTTTGTCGGTCTAAAATGGCTTCTGTTTAATTGCATTGCCTTGCATTGCATTGTGTTGTGTGGTGTGTGTTATGTTAGGTTGAGTTTTGCTGTGTCATGTCATGTTGCGTTGTGTCGTGTCGTGTTGTGTTGTGTCGTGTTGCATTGCATGTCGTGTGGTGTGTGTGGTGTATGTTGTTCTGTGCTTTATGGTTTTATGTAGTTTTGTGTTGTGTTGCGTCACGTCACATTGTGTTGTGTTGTGTTGTTTTGTGTTGTGTTGTATTGTGTGTGTTTTGTTGTGCTGTGTCATGTCAAGTTGCATTGTCTTGTGTTGTGTTGTGTTGCATTGCATTGTCTTGTGTTGTCTTGCATTACATTGTCTTGTGTTGTATTGTGTTGCCTAGTATTGAGTTTTGTTGCGTCATGTCATGTTGTATTGCCTTGTGTTCTGTTTTGTTGTGTTGCATTGCCTAATGTGTTGAGTTCGTTGAGTTGCGTTGCATTGCTTTATGTAGTATTGTGTTGCATTGCCTTGTGCTGTGTTGCCTTACTTTGTGTTGTGCTTCATTACCTTGTGTTGTGTTGCATTGCATTGCTTTGTCTTGTGCTATTTTGCATTGCCTTGTGTTGCCTTTTGCTGTGTTGCTTTGCGCTGAGTTGTGTGGTGGGCACAGGGGCTGGGAGCAGACCTGAGCTCCATCTTCTGCTCATGTTATTGTACTGCTTAGCCAGGCCTGACGCGGACTGCCCAGGGTAATTGGTGAACAAAGCCCCCATTGTTGCAGTGGCAGAGTAGAAGGAGGGTGTGTGTGTGTGTGTGTGTGTGTGGAGCGGGGGTCATTGGCTTGGGGCTGGGGTAGTGTGTGTCTGTGTGTGTGTGTGTGTGTTAGGGTAAGGGGTGGTGGGGGGTTTGCAGGCTGACTGACTGAGCCCTTAAAAAGGAGTGAGGTTGGGGCAAGGAACTCCCCACCTCACAGGAACGGCATGTACCATGCCCTGTATCTTATATACAGGCTGCTGGGTTCAATATAGTTCACTCTGCCACACTAGGCAGTTGGATCTGATGTATGTGTGTGTGTGCATGTGTGTGTACAAGTATACGTGTGTGTGTGAGTGTGTGAGGGTGCATTGTAGAGCTGAAGTAGGGTCTCTTAACCACCACTCAAGGGAACTGCACACACATCCAGAACCCCTGAGCCGGAACGAGAGATAGAGACAATTCCATGGTGCTTTTTTGTTCACTGTGAGCGATAGTGATTGTGAAGGAGGAACAGGGGCTCTGATTTGGGTCGGACTCAAACCAGAACCAAGGCCTACCTGCATTCAGCTGAATAAAGGCAGCTTTATCAGACCGCCATGGCCCATTTGCGCTCACCTGAGCCGTACTGTACTGTGTGTGTGTGTGTGTGTGTGTGTGGGGGGGGGTCCAACTCTACTGTAAAGTGGCAAGATTGGGAGGTCAACTTTCTGACCTATATGGTTCTGGGAAAACACATAGTTACCTCTTGTTAAGCTGTTGATGTTTTCTTTGTCTGGACTTTCATAACGTAACAGGATATGTACGCATCTGTGTGTCCATGTGTCCATGTGTGTGTGTGACGGAGAGAGAGAGGCTGTGTAAGTGAGTGTCCTTGGCTCACACTTCTCTGAGGTTTTTGAGGTCCATACAGATTGGACGGGGCAGAAAAGGCCCAAACAACATCTGATTTAATGAGGCATTAGCTGAACACCTGTGGTGAAGGTCTGTGGTACTGATGGAAGGACATGATCCATAGGCATGAGTATTCATGCAGACTGAGAACAGACATGGAACAGACATGGCGTAGTGTGTAGTTACAGTTGTATGTCAGGTATACAAGACACAAACACACACAAATCCTCCTTCCATAAGCACACAGGTGTAAGAACACAAACACACACACACACACACACACAAATCCTCTTTACACAAATACACAGGTGCATGCATGCACGCACACACGCACACACACACACACACACACACACACATGCGCACCCTGATATCTCTTCATTAGGGCCTTGTCCTTCCCCTGCATTTGCCACGCCCCCAGCCGTGATCTGTCTCTACTTCAGGTACACACAGACAGAGACGCACATCTAGAGAACCCCCAACCCCCGACGCAGCTCCGGTCCCCTCGTTACACTCAATTACGGCCCTGCGTCTCTCCTCTGCGGGAATAAGATCGTAATGTAATTAAGCCCTGTTGATTAATCTCCCAGCAGAGTCCTTTACTGCACTCTCTTTCTCTCCCTCTTTCTATCTCTCTCTTTCTCTCTCCAGGGGCCTAAACTACTGAGATATCACGGTTACACAACACAGTGTCACATACAGTAGAGACTTATTTCATAACACAATTAAGTATATGACCGACTACTGAATACTGAATAGCAAGAATGACACATTCAGGCCTTAAAGCTTTGACAGTTTTTGTGCCTGAAGTTAGTGTTTTGGAGGCTAAACTGCCTTTTCCACCTCTGAAACCTCCTGGTTTAAACTGCCTTTTCCACCTTTGAAACCTCCTGGTTTAGAGGCTCTAACCCAGGGCCTCGGGCCCAGTACATTGCCGAGACTATTAAAAGATATTAAAGATGCTTATGTTTTTACTTATTCATAATGTTCTGTTACTGTCGTTTGTTGGTTTTGCTGTGAGGGAAGAGTGTTGCGCATGTCATGTGAACGTTAATAATATTGTCTTCAAATGCGCGCCGTATGTGACAACAAGTCTGTCGTGCAGACAAAACCCAACAGGCGGAGACATTTCATGCCCAATAGGTGTGCCACAGTCACGCCAGTCAAAGTGTCTGAATGCGGCTCTAAAGAGCCACAGAGAGCTGCAGACGCGGCCGGATAAAGGCCGGGAGATAGAAGGGCTCGGGACGGGTTGGGAAAGGAGACAGAGATAGAGAGATGGGCCCCGAGAGCAGTTTTGTCTGGGCCCCAGCGGGCGCCCTCTGTGTCTTCTGCCGTCTCCGCGGGGCTTTGTGGGAGAGCGGCGGGAGCCGGTGAATGGGGGCCCTCGGCAGTGAGCGACGAGCGCTTGGCAGTGGCCCCCTTGTTTACTCTGAAGGTTTCTCCTTGTTTGTTTGTGCGCGGCGCTCATTGTCGACGCTCGCACTTGACGGCTGGTTAGTGGCTGCCGGGAACAAGGACCTTCTTTCACTGGCCACAGCAGGTGCAGAGGATTTCCCCCTGTGTGTGTGTGTGTGTGTGTGAGTGTGTGTGTGTGTGTGAGTGTGTGTGTGTGTGTGTGTGTGTCCGCCACTTAGACCTGTCTGCCTGGGTCTGGAGGATTTGCACACATATACACTCTCTCTCTCACACACACACACACACACACACACACAGGCATGGGATCCACTGTCATGAGAAAAGTACACACACACATACACTGATGCTGAACACATGCAAAAAACAAACAGTATGAGGATGTATAAGGATTAAGGATAAAATGGAAAGTAAGTTTGGCGTGTTCCTTATCTAAAGGAAACACACAGTGTGTGTGCGTGCATGTGTGTCTGTGTGTGTGTGTGCGTGCGTGTGTGTCTGTGTGCGTGTGTGTGAAAAAAAGAGAGAGAAAGAGAGAGATGTGAAATGGACACAATTGACTCAGTCTGCGATTTCAAAGACGTGTACATAATTTAGTTGTTGAACATCTTTTGATGTGGTTATATATTTTAGGCCTAAAGGAATGAAATCATATCATGAACAAAACAAGATTGTCTAATGGTTTAAAATAATTGTGGTTCTGGCACTCTAAAATGGCCTCAATCATTCCCATGCTGCTTAAAGCATTCTGGAGATGTCTGGCTATTAGCAAGCTCTTTCCTAACCACGGATAGATCTTCAAAGGGCCAGTGGGGGGCTATTTGAATGGAGGTTAGATTGACAGGTCGCTGTGTGTCGGACATTTTTCAACAGGCTAATTTCCCATGCCGATGGTGTCACCGCAGAGAACTTAATTAACCTTTCACAACTGTTTAACCGGGTGATTGACATGTGTCCGTTGCAGTTAGTGGGTCAATTGTTTGGAGTGAAGATATAGCCCGCAACCAGACAGAAACATGCTGCTTATACAGTCAAATCATCAAGATGCCATGGAAAGAAAGGTCATGAACTTTAGGCTGCTCCTCCACACATTATTCAGAAAATCTTAGAAAGTTTAGCATCATTTCTTCCTCTGCAAATGTAATTTGGTCTTCTTAATAGGTTTAATTGCACTACAATGAGAAATGTGTCGTCTCCCTCTAGTGGGGAGAGTATGACACAGCAGTAAGATGTTTTTTCTTTTCCAGTGAGTCATTTCATAGGATCTTAGCGCAGGCATACCACAGCTAGCCAAAACAACTAACTGGTTTTGATTGGCTAAATAATACTATCGAACTTGTAGTCTAAGCTATAGGCTAAACATTTCGTTTTGTGAATGCAGGTCTGAACTGACCTTAATTTTACCAAGGGGGACTTTGTGAACCTGTTCTGTAGCCTGGTCCATTCCGAAAGGTTCGCCTAAACACTGAGATGTGTTTATTGTAAGTAAGTAGGCCTAATTATGATCGAGGTGTTGAAAGAGCGCGGGAAGACAAACTTGGAGCAGAAGCGCCGTCCCGTGGAGAAAATTGACCAGTACAACCAAAGCTTTCCACTTCCTGATTTGGGCTATTTCAGAGTGAGGTAAAGCCATTTTAAACATGTGTGTGTTAAACAGCCTATGTCGTCGTAAATCATTTCCCATTATGTGGCCTTGTCGTAGGCCTAAGAATTACCTATTCCGTGAATAAGTTAGAGGCTTTCAAAACCTTTTCAAGTTAGCTTGCCAATTACTCTGAACGAAAACGCATCAGAATAGAGATTGTACGTAGTCGAAAACCATAAATTCGGTTTTCTTTCTACTGATTAACACGTGTGAGGATAGCCATCAGATCATAACAAAACGTAAAGTAGCTTTTACACAATTTACTGTGACATTGCCATTCGACAAATTGAAATCCTCATAGTATTATAAGATATTTCAGGGAGAAACAGTACACTTTGAATGATGCAACGTTTTTTTTTAGCAAACTTTTCATTACAATCTAATAATTAACAATTTAATAGAAAATATTTTATTAAAAATTCTGCTCTTTGCCGTGCCAGGTATTAACCTGCCGTGACCCGGATTCGAACCGGGGTTGCTGCGGCCACAACGCAGAGTACTAACCACTATACGATCACGGCACACTACCGAGCAGATGATGACGAAGAGGGAAATTTTCCATTATGTTGTTGCGCAATATAGCGCGTTGCTTCGTGATCTCATTGACATAGCGTCTTCGCGTTTGAATAAATTCTTTAGGATGATGAAACGTCACACAAGATATATTTTCAAACTGATTGATGAGATAATTGATGTAGGTTATTAACAATTGCTACAATACTAATATCAGTTGTTAACGTCTTTCAATTCAGTGGCACCTGAAGTGGCACAATAGGCTTTAAAAGGCTGCACATTTAAACTTTTATTTTATTTCCGTAATGAAACGTTAAGTCTAACGTTCGCCAAGCCCTTTGAATTGAAGGTTATTTTAACATAAAAGTAGGTCTCGTAGTAGGCTGTTTAGCCTAGGCCTGCGTCTGACCAAAACTAATCAGATTTAAAAACAAGCAACGTCACGCAGTGGAGATGTGAAGACGTGAACTGTCTCTCAACAGCACACATATGTTGAATGGTAGACCAATGATAAGAACAGGGCAGATGGAATATTAGCTTTGAGAACTTTTTGCATTGTTCCAAGAGACTGTCAGTAATTGATCTAGCAAAAGCAAACTCTGATGTCCACAGCAGGGTTGTGAATCAATAATGTAATTAAGCAGGTTGGTATTCAAATATTGTGTCATTCTTGGGGCCAAATTAAGCATTATCGTGGTATGCCTATGCCTTGCAAATTCTTTGCGCTATCTGGTCTATCTCTGCGTGGCTTCATAGTTTTATTAAGCAGTCTCTAGCAGGTTGGCATTCACATACTGAGTCATTCTTGGGGCCAAATTGTAGGCAGCCAGCCCATTGTAATTAGACGACTTATGCTATACGGTCGCCCTCACAGCTCACTCCACTGAATCCAGATGTGTTTATTTCACTGTTTAATTAGGAGGAGGATTCTGCCACAAGGTCATCTGCATCGATCTGTGCGACTAGACTAGCTGGCAACCTTGCCCTGGGCATCACCATCGCTGGCTATCCAAAAGCAGGACAGAGCCTACATGCCACACTGCTGCCACTCTCAATAAACCGAGCCTTTATGCTATATTACCTATTTTGTGCGCTTCAGCGTTTTTTCACCTTATTAGAATTTTCTAGAATAAAATATTTGCATTTACCAAAAAGCAAACGTTCATCCTGCAGGGCAGACCAAAGACGGCACTGGACTGTTCTAACATTTATTTCTTGTTTTGGTCTCCTGTGCAGCATCTTTCACACCATCACTGATGGATGCAGAAGCAATGGGACCTAAATGGATACTAAATACACAAAGAACAATTTTAATAAAATATCCCCAAAATAATAATATATGATAAATACTAACTGGTAAAAATATCACAGAAATTGGATCTGGTAAACTGTGCAAGTGTTTGATGTAGATGCGTAGTATAATATTGTAATGGACAAGGCACTTTTTGTGAAGGGGAGAAAGACACAGAGGTGATTGTGCTGCTTAATTGGACCCACACAAGGACGTGAGAGGCTTCCCAAAAAGCTGCAGCCCTGTGTCTTCACACACACACACACACACACTGCTCCCCCTCACATACAAAGAGAGGGGCAGCCAGCCCGGCGTTATGGATTTATTTTCCAAAGGGAGAGATGCGAGACAAGGAGATGATTGTGCTCCCGTGCGTCTCCCGCTCCTGTCCGGGAGCGGCTGCACGTTAGAGGCCGAGCCGTACAGCAGATTCCCCTCAGAGGAGCTTTACAGCTCCACGTCCCCGAGATTTCTGGCTCGCATTTCTGCTGCTGTGAAATAGATTGTTCTTTGAAGCTTTAAGGATACATGGATGTTTGCCCAAATCCCTTCCCTGTATTTCAGTTACAGATAGGCCTCCTTTGCATCGTACAGAGCCACCCCCACCCCCCACCCAATATAAATTTGTAGATCACAAAGTTAAACTACAGAGTATTGTTAGGGTCCCATCAGGAAAATGAACATCAAACATAAAAAGACACCACAAGCATTAAGAAATAAGATATATTTTATTGTCCTTGGACCAACCAAAAAAAAAAAATGATGTAGATAATTTTTTTTTTAATCTCAGGCTTTTTCCTATGACAAAACCCCTCTGGAAAGTGAGTCTCTCTCTGTGTGTGTGTGTGTGTATGTGTGTGTGTGCGTGCACGCACTTGTCTAATCTCTCCTGGTTCCTGTACACACTTGTTCGCCATTCTGGTCAGATGGCAACAGTGGCAACCTTGCTTATCCTATGGCACTGGGCAGTGTGAGGCATCCTCTGGTCAACGGCCTGGAAAATAAGGGTTAAAAATGAACTAATCTAGAGAGAAACACTTTATGCTGAGCTACATATGGGCCTGATCCCTTCCCACATATGGGCCTGATCTTAACCATTTGAACTATCTAAAATTCTATAATGATTTGAGGTGGGTTGCTTAAAAAATGTTGGCACATAAGAGTGACAAATCTGTTCACCGAACATGTCCATGACAAATGCAGAATAACTGTTCCTTGTGTCTCACAAATAACCAACCATTGGTGATATTTTTATTCATATGCACGTCTACTCTGCTGTTAGCAATGCACATGTCTACTCTGTGGGTAAACAAATAATGCACTTCTGGGGAAAAATGAGAGAAAGGCACTGTTAGTTTATGACAGACCACATTGGCTTTAAACAAGAAAAAATAAAACATCACTGTGGCATTAATATTAGAGTGATGAACACAACTCTCATATTAAATGAATATAACCTGAAAAAGGAGCTAAATTGGTTTAGAAATAAAAATAGGAATGTGGCTGCTAGTTTAGAATTATTCTTAAATGAAAATGGTTTTACATTTGATCTCTTCAAGATAGCAGGTGCCAGTTGCTGAAAAAAGTAGATTGGTGAAGCTTCCTTCACATATGGTTTAAAGTAAGTGATTTTACAAATTGATTTAAAATCTGTGGACTATCCTCCATAATATATATATATATATATGAGATGCAGATTTGACATTTTGACATATATTTTTCAGCAGTGTTTATACAAATGCAAGTCGACATGTTTTCTCATCTAGCTATTCATTTATGAGCCCACACCTTAAAATAATGGAATCACATGCTTCTGTTTAAGGCTGTCAAATTCAAACAGTAAAAGACAATTAATTGCCCAGTTCTTAAATGTTAGCAACCCTTGACAAGGCTTAAACTGTAGCCTGTATGAATATGAATAAAATATGTCTATTGATGGAACATATTTGTATTCCAATTTGCCTAAATTCTCAGACTTATTTTGTGTTACGCTATGTCACATCTGAATAGAGTTCCGAGTCTGATTCAAAACAGTGACTTTATTCAAAATTAACACACGCATTATGGCATGCGGGAGATTTTTTGTCTGAGTCTGACACACTAAAAATTATTACTTTTGTACCTAGGCTATTAACGCGTTTACAATCATCGCCCTACACAGGCGCGTGCGGGAATACGGAGCAAAATGGAAGCTGAGAAATTAAATAATAGTCCTCCCTGCAACACATTTTTATATGGTTTGTTAATTTTTTTTTAAGCTTCATCGATTTCCCTTTTTGTGGCCAAGGACTCTTTAAAAGCAGCGGTGCGCGTCTACGCGATTGTATGTTCAGTCGTCAGATTCTGCGCAGACGGCAAGTCTCAGGAATGCTACCTTTACGTAACACTCAGCCCCATCTGTGACATTCTCAAACCTATTAAGTGAAAATACACAGTCGATGTCATTAATCACCTCTGAAATAGACTACAGGCAACTTTGCACTTACGTCAGCGGCTGCTCTCCTGAAAAAACCTGCGCTCACATCACGTTTCCAAAGTCGCGAAAAGTCGTCAAAGAGCCTCGCACAAATGCACACAGATCAGGCAACTTTCCTTCACGACTTTCGGAAATAAACATGTTGTACAATCACACCCCGCGCACATCCGTGACCGCCTTGTTTGCTTTCAACCTTCGATTTGCTCGTTTAAGAATACGCTTGAAGTGGAGTAGTGTTGTGCAACTTTGGGAGTAGGTCTTACTTTGGAGCCTCACAGTCCACTCCACCTCCCCACGAAGTCGCTTCCAATGCCTTTTTGTTTCACCTTTTGGAAGCTGATTCTTGCCATTTGTCTCGGCCCAAGTCGGACCACTGCCTGAAAACTGAAGTATAAATGCGCGCTCTCTTACAAGTTGACCAGCTTGCTCATGAAATGCATGTGCAGTCTGACCGTGAAACCTGTACTTGTATCGGTCGATTTGACTAGTTTATGCTCAAACAATCGCAATCCCAAAAGTTTTCTTTGTCTCGTATTATTTTACATGCAACATACCCTAACGTTACAGCACGTCTCTGAATGGATAGGTGTGTCTACTTGCTTGTATGCATGAGAGCACAAATGAATTATTCGGGTGAGGGCATGTGTGAGTGCAAGTGCGTGCACATGCCCGTGCGTGTGAGACAGACATGTTCGGCGAAACTGAATGTGAAGCTTGCGTGTGCGGCAATGGAATGCATCGCGACAATAAAATTCTCTAATATGACGTCTAATTTTTTAAGGATAAAATGTCCGTATCGGTAGGAAAATGTGAACAAAACCACAGTTTGAATGATACCTTGGCGTGGAAATCCAAATTAAAAACATTGTTCTGGGTGTTAGTCCTACCTGCAGTTCTTGTAAAAAAAAAAAAAAAAAAAAAACCCCAAACAAACAACAACAACAAAAAAAAGCAATAGGCTACAGATACCCTATGCAATATGTAAACAATGTATAAATATGTAGTATTCTATGCATGTTGATTGGAAATTTGCCTTACTGTAGCGTAGCTTAGTATAGAATAAACTGAAAAGCACGCACACCTCTTTGTTTTATGATTTATGCAATTCTACAGGCTTTGGTCGGGCTGAAATACCCGTTACAAACTGCAGCACAATCAGCATTGTTTTTGCTTGGGAATGAAACATGTTTATCAAGTATATTTAGTCCAGGTGCCTTATTTTTGGCTGCATATCTTGGGCAGTATTATCATAATGTTTTGCGCACAATCAAGTTAAGTACTTTTGCGCTGCCTCGTGGTGGTTTCAGGGCAGTGTGGCAATGTATTTGATGATATGATCTATGAACTATCTTAACAGCGGATCTGTGACTATGGTTCAAGTGGTCTGGATGAGTGCCATTCTGTGGCTTGTGGCAGGAGCATGCCGCCTCTCTCTCTCTCTCTCTCACACACACACACACACACACACACACACACACACACACAAGATGACTGTTGGATAGTCTGGTCAAGGACCTGGCTTTGGCACCACGTGCCAATATACAGTGATAAGAAACATGAGACAAAGTTCACTAGAATCTCTGATGAAAATACAGACATCAGGTATGGTGTTTTGTGTCATCGTTTTAGGCTATATTTATCCACATCCTTCCCTTGCAGACTGAAGTTATGTCACCGGCCTCTGTTTATTATGCTGGCCTCTGCTGCTTTCATAGAAATAAAATCCTCGGGGTGAAAATTGCTTTGAGGTCTCTGACCTATCTTGCACCGCGTGTTTCAACTTCGGCCGGCCCCGCTCTTGATTGGACAAAGCCTGTGTTAATATGCAAATTCGCACAGTGGCTGCCGAGCGGAAGTGAGGAATGCCACGGTCCGCCGTCGCGGTGACCAATCAGAGGCCAGGATTCTAGTCCAAGTGCGCAGCTCCCTTTGGCTGTCGCAAGCAGCTGCGCCGGCCGCCAGACAGAGAAAGTAAACGGCGCAGACCTGCCCCGTTCTAAAAGCTCAGCCTCTTCTGGATCTCGTTCAACTCAACAACCAAAAACCTATCCAAAAGTCAGACTTAAAGAGGAAGGAAGATAAAAAAAAATCCGAGGTGCTCGCTGACTTGATTTTGCCGCCCGTCTGCCAAGATTTCTCTTCCGGTGTTGATTTTTTGAAAGCACCACATCGAGAAAAGAAAAAAAGCACAATTTTGAACTTGAGAAATGTGAAGGTACCGGCTTCAATTTCACGCAGCTTCCAGGATCCCCGTTTTTACCCATGCAATACAGTGCAATGGTACGTGAACATGACACTAAAACATCATTTACTGTTATAATGGTTAATAATTTTGTTACTGTATTGCGTTTATTTGTCCAGTTGGGCACCACCCGTCCCATGCCAGGATACGGCCGGGACGAGAGGCACTAGTTGGCTTGTGAGCTGTTTATGTTGTGTGTTTGGCAGCTCTCCTATTTGGGTCATATCGATGTGTCAGGAGTCGGTGGTGGAGTTTTCACCGAAAGGGAGCTACACTTGGCATTCGCCCTGAGTTCGCGAAGTCTCCCCGCGGCATGTTTGGCAGGGCACTACTCTTGCACATAGCGCAGCGCGGATGCATGGGAAAGTCGCCTCCTGAGCTGGGCTTAAAATATAACGTAAGGCTATTTGTGCAAACCTCTTTCCCTATGGGTGCACAAGTACAAACCGGACGAGAGTTTAGATCCCAATACTACCTCGTGGGTGTGCTTGCTGTCCAGTTTAAGCCTCCAAAACAATTCTACTGTATTTATTTCGATTAGAAGCGCGTTCATTTGTGCTGTCTGGGGTTACGGGAGAGTGTTGTAATGCCGCTGTAAGACACCCCCAGTGCATAGCCCACCATCGCGCCTCGTTGTTCTGCCTCGACTGGGATAGCTGCAGCCGCTCCTATTGAAATTCAGCTAGTGCCCTTATGATAATAAAAGTCATACTTACGCACAGTGGGGTTAGCGCTTGGCAACTTGCGAGTGAGGGCAGGAGGGGCCGGGTTGGGAAGTAGCTTAGACTTTGACACAAGATGCCGATGTGACGTGATGTGAATCATTATTAGGCTAGTCCAGTGGACTGGCCGGGCTTTTCCCTTCCTTCCTCGCAGGGACCTCGACGACTGAAGTCTATATGCTGAAGCGCACTCTTCTCGTCTCTGCAGTAAAGCACTTTGTCCCCGAGTTAAACTTATTTGGAGTTGTTAAACTGTCACATGGACGAATTCATTAAGTTATTTACAGTCATCGGAAATAATTGATTTTAAGCATTTGATGTTTTAAGCAGACCTAATTTCATAAACACTAGTTAGATTTAGGATTACATCTTAAGTCTATCGTAAATCTGTGGCCATTCTAATGTCAAGACCCAGTTTACAGCCTGATATTCTCTGTTGCAGGCAGTAAACTTGAGGGCGCAACCATGCATTGAAGCGGCCTTCCACCTCATTGTTTTGTGCCAAGTTTTTTTCTCTCCGTTTGGCCCTGCAAATATTTTCCCTCTTCCCTAATTGTGTAATTTCCAGGTCTTGCCAGGTGAACATTTGACCACTTCTTGTGACACATCTCAGCCACACCACTAATATCAAAAACTCAATACCACCACTATTGTGAATTTTATTTAACGTTGAAAAACACACTATTTGTGTATGAACACACTTATTTAACTTGTACAGAAGGGATCTTCATACCACAACTTCGTTGTAGCTATAGGAGTAGCTTGTTGCTGTGTTAATTTGCTGTTTTTTGGACTAACACTTGAAATAGCATCTACGCTTTGAGCGGTCTTGGTCCTGATGTGACATTCGCCCTTCGGATACTTTAGTCATCTCTCTTTGCCCGTACGCACGGGTTATATTAGTAAAACATATTTAAATACAGACTTTTGGAATATGTGATCACATATGTTGTTATCCATATCCAAATTACATCTATAAAGCCATGCAAATCAGAGGTCGATAGAAGGCCTTCACTGCAACGTAGCCTACGTGGAGAATTTGGACATTTAATTTCTGTACGTCTGTTCGCATATGGTCGAAGCGGAAATTTTTCCCAAGGCACAGCGAGCTGCAGGCCTCGTTTCAACTTCTCTTTGGTCGGTCCAGAGACTTCACCCAGCCCTGCATTCATTCCGAGTCGCAAGGAGGAAGAGCTCCGAGCGGGTTTATATGTTTCGGTTGGAGAGGTAGAACAGAAAGAAGGTTGGCTGGGGAGATAGAACGCGCTAGCTGGAAGAGGAGGAGTGTATGACTGTGTAATTAAATGAAAGAAAAAAATTCGTGAGACTGATTTGTCAGGATCGAAGCGACCGGAGGGTGTTGCTGGTATTTGATATTATATCAAGTTTGAAAAGCATACACCGCGGGATCAGAAATTTGCCGCCTGCTTACGATCAAATTGCACTTGTGAACGAGTTTTTTTTTGTTCGCTCGCTAAAACTTGGGGGTATTCCTCGGTTGTACCGGCGCTATTTTCAATAATTAATTTCCCGAGATTAACCGAATCCTAACCGATGCATCCGGCTTGTGAGAGGTTCGTCTGGTTGGATATTCTGTTCGTCTGAAGCGTATAGGGAACAGGACGTATATGTGTAGAGTCTCTGGATTTGCAAAGCTCCTTGGTGTTCCTGCATCAGACGCTTCGCTTGGTTTTCTAATAAAGAGAACTTCACAGAAGTTGCAGCTCACTGGCCAAGAATGAACCGATAAGACCTACATACCTGATCTTCCTGGGGACTTTTTGGACCGATCGAAGTGTATTTTTTGGTCGAACAAGGTCATGATGTATTCTCCGATATGCCTGACTCAGGTACACGTCCTTGCATTTCTAATGGATTATCACCCCACAGTAGTAGTTTGTTTGCTCATGCAGATGTTTAGTGAACTGTAGCATTATTCAGAATTCTTACGACGGACTCAGTGCATAGCATATTACGCTGTTTATTTGTTGATATAAGACTTTAAATGAGCACAAGTTTGTCTGATAGTACGGGACACAAGTGTTGACTTGAATCATGCGGCCGTGACCACAATGCAGATTTAATGCAGTTAATGTTCAAAAGTGCGTGTGTCTATTGTTGCAGCATGCCCTATGTAGAGTGGCAAAGAAACTAAAATGATCATAAGAGGGGCACTGCCATGGCTGGGCTCCGGCTGCATGTGTAGTTATGTGGAATGGTGTTCGCGGATGCCCTTGTAATTGAAAACCTTAGTTAAAGCTGAACACCACAGTGCAGTCCGTGACTTATCTACGTGTCCGCGTTTGCCGGTTTGACCCCGTGCGCATTTTCATGTCACGAACAGATCATTTTGGCCTTGTGCAAACTTTTGATTTTAGCAGGCCAGATAACCGCGTGGTCCTCACGATAAAACAAAGCGCAGGGTGATTTTACAGGGACAATTGCAGTGGAAGCGAGTCTTAAAGCGAGGAAGCGCGAAGCGCTCTGCTACTGTGTCAAAGCCGTGTCCAGCTGAAGTTAAAGTCGTTTTTTTACGCACCCTTCGAATTAACTTTTTTGTCCTCTTGCGATGTAGTTTATGGGAACTTCAGATCCACTGAAAGCCCCTCTTTGTGAATTAAGATGCAAACAGCGATAAGAGTGGATTCAGTCGTTGGAGAGAGAAAGAGAGAGAGAGAGCGCTCTGGTTTTTTGGCTGACACATTTTTTCTGTTTATATTTTCTTTGGCATCGAGGAGTGATTGACTGAGATAGGGTCAGGGCGAAGAGGAACTGCAACTGCTCGACCGTGAATGCCGCGCACCTTGTAACTGCAGATAATGTCATATCTGACCGTAAATTTCCACTTATTATCTATGTGAAATGCAGATTTCATAAACTAAGATCATAGATAATTAGAAAAAAGTTATTTATATCGTCACGCTTTTGAGAGATGTCATGAATGAAATAATCCCAAACGTACATAATCAAATTGTGTGAAATCTGTTCTCAGAATGAGATATTCAGGATTTTTTTCCTTTCAGATATTAACTTTGGCTTTTGGTGTCCACATGCCAATGAAACAAACACGTACAAAAGCCCCTACATTATGTATCCTAATTCTTCTTATTATTTTTTTATTTTGTTGTTGTTGTTGCTGTTGTTGTTATTATTATTATAATTATCAAACATAAATAGAGGTGGTAAAATATTTTGGCTGGGCAATAACATTATAGGAAACCATGTGTATTTTTATTTATTTATTTTTTTAAGTTTTATTTTATAATTGCAATCCGTATGCAGACTTTTGGTATTTAGGCTGTGCATATTTATATTATGCATGTGCATTTCTCTTTTTGTGTGTGTGTGTGTGTGTGTGCAAAATAGAGTGAGAGAGAGTTGGAGTAGGTGCAGCTGACTGGGAAGGAGCTCGTAGAGTGGGCTCCGTGTGTTTGCGTTAGGGGGCAGAGACATGGAACATACTTCTGGTTACGATCCCCCTAAACCGCCGCAACACACACCTCAAACACACACACATACACGCAGCCATACACAAGCGTGCTCAAAGAACAATATGTGTTTTGAACTGTTGTGGGGCCCTGTGTGAAGGGCTTGCCAGTGCGGTGGAAGGGTAGGGGAATGGAGATGATGTGCACAGGTGGAGTGTGTGTGTGTGTTGGGCTCCTGCCTGTCCCGTTCCCTCCTGTCCCCTTTTTTACCACACACACACACACACATATACACACAAACATGCCTAACGTTGCATGGGTAGGCATGGTTTCACATTCGAGCACGTGCGTGCACACACACACACACACACACTTTTTTTGTCTTATCGCTTATGTGTGTTGGGCACATGTGCCTTTAGAGCTGAAAGCAGTCAGTGCTAGTTAAAAAGAGTTTAGTTAAAGAAAACATTTTTTTTTTTTAATTCTCGGAGGAGGATTTTTTCGAAAGGTGTGTAGCGTACTGGAAGTGAGGGAAAGTGTTTTTGTCGGAGTATTGTGTATTGTGTATTGCGTATTGTGTATTGTGTATTGCGTATTGTGTATTGTGTATTGCGTATTGTGTCGGAGCTTAAGGACAAATGCTGGTAGCCAGAGAGACACTGGGAAATAGGAAAGGAGTTGCATCACTACAAACAACAACTTCAGTAGTGGCTGAATCACTGTGTGCTGCTGTGATAACTCCTTTCAAATGAAACATGGCTATTTGGAACTGGATGTTCCTCTAATGGTTCTTGGAAATGAACCCTGACACTCAGAAAAGTTACACAAATATCCTTTAATTTTGTGTGAAAAAAATTGGCATCTTGCTCCATGGGTTTTTTTTCCCTCCTCTGAGTTCAGTAAAACAAGCCGGGGCAGGGAAGTGGCGGTAGAGGCACGCACACACACACACACGCACGCACACACACACACACGCATCACAAACAAGACCTAACCCCCTCAGCCTGGAGAGGAGCTCCCAGATGGTGTGAATCCTTGGTTTGGCATTGGCTTGCAGCTCAAACGCGTACGCCAGTCTCACCCTCACCTCAAGAGTTCCGCGCCACCCGAAATGTACCCCGGTGTGCCAGGATGCCACTGGAACCATTGTCTGCGCTGCTTGGCTATGGATGGGGGCTAGTGGCTGTGCCCGTGACTGTGGTGTGGATGGGGGCTGGTGGCTGTGCCCGTGACTGTGGTGTGGATGGGGGCTGGTGGCTGTGCCCGTGACTGTGGTGTGGATGGGGGCCGGTGGTTGTGCCCGTGACTGTGGTGTGCGTCAGTGAGGTAAATTAGGCTGCTCGGTGCGAGTCTTTGCCTCCACCGTTTGAGCCGAGCTGCACCCTCCTGAGCGGCCCCGTCCCCGTTTGGATTTGTAATTATAAAACTAAATTTTTGATGCATCACAACGCATGTTGCCATTCAGTTTTCTATATTTACACATAAAACTGGTGGTCAAATGTGAACTTCATTTAGCCTTTAAATGTCAAATGAAATAACTGTTTTAAAATCTTAAAAAAGACTCATGAAAGACCGATGTAAGTTGTTTTATTTTTCAATCATTACCAGCCGGTAGACTTATGTTGAAATGCAACAAAATGATTCTATCCTGTTGAAATGAGTTGCTCAGGGTAATTGTGGTCTTAACTGGTAATAGAAATATAAATATGGCTTTAAACACTTGTCAGTAAGAGGAAGCAGCACAAGAAAATGGGCAGGAGTGAGCGTGAGGTGTTGAGTATCTGAAAGAGCCGTGCATTTAATGTACTTGTATTATTATTAATGTGGCTTTATTGACAGGAGGCGTTCAGTTGGCATCATAAGCACTGGAGCTATGTGCTCATTCATTCATTCATTTATGAAGGCATAACAGTGGTTAAATCAGCAATTAAAATATAAATTGTGTTTTGTCTGTGTTGGCTTTACCTGTCAGGTATCCTTGAAGAGACTCTGTGCATGTAAGGATTTTCAGTATCTGAATTTGAACAGTTTATTCCTTTACATTGACCGACCAAAGGGAAAAATGGATGTAGCACTGCTTAACATGAGTGTGAGATTTAAGTTTGCTTGGTTGGCATGTATATCACTTAAAAGGGATTGCTAGTTTTTTCCTGAGTGTATTCCTCAGAATCACATTGCGATGCATTGAGTTATTTTCCCTTGACAGTATGTATGTGTGTGTGTGTGTCTGAGTCTGTGACAGTGTTCCTCTTGCCTCACACACACACACACCCTTCAACTCAGTGAGAGCTGCGCTGGAATGCTGGCTGCTTCGATAAGAGACACGAGTGTGTGTGTGTGTGTGTGTGTGTGTGTGTGTGTGTGAGGCGCATGCTCCGCTCGCCCAATGCCAGGCAGTTGTCTGGGCTGCTGTGTGTTTGGGAGCATGCTCTGAGTGAGAGCTGTTCCACACTCCCCTCCGCAACGTTACGTTACGCCAGGCACCACACCGCACCGCACCACACCACACCGCACCGCACCGCACCACACCGCACCACACCGCACCACACCACACCACACCGCACCGCACCGCACCACACCGCACCACACCGTTCCTGAGCCGCACTTTAGACGTGTGCTCTGTGCCACTGTGGCTCTGGCAGAGAAGGCACTCAGTGACGTCCACTGTCCGTCCGTCCACCCTAGCTTCTCACTGGCAGCACATAGCAAACACACACACAAACACACACACACACACACACACACACACACACACACTCACAGTGCACTCCTCCTGTGGCACCTGCGTCCGGCCCAGCCCGGCAAGGCACCCAACCCACGAGGATCACCCCTCCCCGGCACGGAGATGGTGGACGGGATGGCTCTTCCGCCTGGATGGCCGCTGCCGGCGAGAATGGTCATGAACTAATCGTGTTTTTATTTTCCAAATGTTGTTTGTTGAAATGGAAAAGGAATGGCGTTGTTGGTTTGGAGTGCTGTGTTTGTAAGCGTGGCGTGGATGGCTTTGGAGAAGCATCCAAGTGTTTTTGTGAGGTCATCGCAGTGCAATTTGGTGTCTGTTTACAGCAGCCCAGCCGTTGTTAAAAAACCTGTGTTTTTTTTGACTGGATCACAACCCAACTGTTCCGATTTCATTTAGCTCGGATGGGTGCTGTAGGAATAGTCTGTTTTTTTTGTGTATTCTTGTGTGTGTGTTGTTGTTGCTTGTTTCCTCTCTGTTCTGTATTTAATAGTGAGAGGGGAAAAAAAGTGTGTTTGGTTTTGGCTGAGCTAAGTCTTGGCTAATTGAGCGAGAGCCTTTGCCAAAAGGTCACTTCTGCTGAATGACGGTCCCCGTTAACTTTTTTTGTCTCTCTTTCTCTCTCTCTCTCTCGCTCTCTCTTTTTCCTTTTTCTCCCTCTGTCCTCTCTCTCCCTCTATTTCTCTCCCTTTCTGTCTGTTTTCTCTCTCTGTCCGACAGGATGAGTTTCATCCCTTCATCGAGGCTCTCCTCCCGCATGTGCGTTCCATCGCCTACACCTGGTTCAACCTGCAGGCCCGCAAGCGCAAGTACTTCAAGAAGCATGAGAAGCGCATGTCCAAGGACGAGGAGCGCGCCGTCAAGGACGAGCTGCTGAGCGAGAAGGCCGAGATCAAGCAAAAGTGGGCCTCGCGCCTCCTGGCCAAACTCCGCAAGGATATTCGCCAGGAGTACCGCGAGGACTTCGTGCTGAGCGTCACGGGCAAAAAGCACCCGTGCTGCGTCCTGTCCAACCCCGACCAGAAGGGCAAGATCCGCCGCATCGACTGCCTGCGGCAGGCCGACAAGGTGTGGCGCCTGGACCTGGTGATGGTCATCCTCTTCAAAGGTATCCCCCTGGAAAGTACAGACGGCGAGCGACTGGTCAAGTCTCCGCACTGCACCAACCCTGCACTTTGTGTCCAGCCCCACCACATTACCGTGTCTGTCAAGGAACTGGACTTGTTTCTTGCCTACTATGTCCAGGACCAAGGTAAGCTGGCCCTCAGAGGGCACGAGCGTGTGTGTGTGTGTGTGTTTGTGTGTGTGTGTGTGAGAAAGTGTGTATGTTTGAGTGGATAAAGTGGGAGGGTAGTTGTATTAGGGGGTGGCAACCTTTGTTTCTAACCTGCACTCTTTCATACACACACACACACACACACTTTCGATTCAGGGAACACCTACTGTTTTGAACACTTTTTATCACTTTAAAAATGTGGTTTCATATTTAAGAGAAGAAAAAAACACTCAAACTGGCATCTTGTCTTCGTCAATTTTTTCCTGTAAATAAGACATATTTTTCACATTTTTCCCAGAGGAATGCATCACAGAGCTGAAATGTGAAACGAAAGATAAAATTATAAATTAGAAGGATTCCTCCTCGGCTGTTGCATTGGCCGTTCTCTAAACACAGTTGGTGTTATTCAACTGTTTGGACATGAGCGTGTAAATCAAGCATAGATTTTGCAGGGAATTCTATCAGTTACTGGGAAAAAAAGCTGACCAGATTGCACATGGAATAAAACAGATGAAATACTCGCTGTCTCTGGGCCTAGTGTATCAAAACCATGCTCATGGTGAATTCAAATAGAAAACAGCAGACATTATGGTTTCTAAGCACGACTTTATAATCTTTATTTTATGTTTCAATATTCAACATTGGCACAGTTTTTTGTATCCATAATTTTCAGAGTAATAAACTGGTGAAATACACAGGGCTTTGATTTGCCATTCACTCATGTTACTTATTTCAATCATTTGGAGATAAGAGCCACTGCTTGTTCTCAGTCCTTCTGTCAATCACTATCAAGATATCAGCCTGGTAGCACCTTCCAGATGATATGGAAACAATTAAGATGTGTAAAACCTGTAAGAAATAATGCAATGAGTTTTAAAAAGGGAGTGATTGTTTTCAGATGAGTCGGTTGTAGTTTCTTTATTGCACAAATGCTTCTCTGTGGGAAACTACAGGAGAGCTTTTTCTCATGGTGAAAAAAAGAGAAAAGAAAGAGGAAAATTCACGATCTCCGTTGGAATATTTGCTGCAAATATTTTTGTGAGCTGTTGATACTTTTCTCTGTGCCGTATGAAAACGCTGAGCGCAGACGGATAGCGCCGTCGGCCGCGATTCAAAACCTGGCTGGGCCCTTGTCAGCGCTGGGGTCTGAGAATGCAGAGCCCTTTGCCAAGATGGAGCTCGAGCGAGTGCTATTTTCTCACAATCACTGTCAGTGGCTGGATTTCTGTTTAAAAGGAAAAGCTTTTAAATGCTACCATTCCTCACCGTGCGCTTTCCAACGAGGCGGACGGGTTGGCACGAATACCGCTCGCTTGAGTGTGTGTGTGTATGTGGAATGTCATAAGCACAAAAAGGCTCTACATATTTCACTGGCAGAGTGTGTGTGTGTGTGAGAGAGAGGGTGAGAGAAAGAGGGAAAAGGAGAGAGAGAGAGAGAGGGATAGAGAGGCCGTGTAGAACGCTGTTATCACATGGGCGCGAGCCTCCATTTTATGTTTTAGCAGTGCCAGGGCAAGCAGAAGGCATCGGCAAGTGACAATAATGGTTGCCACTGGCATCAAGGTTGGCATCAGACCCTCTTTTGTGTCTTTGTGGGATGGCGCTGGCACTGCGGGGTTGGCACTCTCTGGGCTGCCCACAGTCTCTCCCGGCGACGAGGCCTCCAGCAGCTCCCTCCCCTGCTGAATAAAACACAGTTTGCACTGTGTATTCCATGTCTTTTATTTCATAGTCTTTTTGTTTTTTTCAAAAATGATTCGCCAGACTCAGTAATGTCAGACAAAATTCTTTTTTTTTTTTTTTAAGCTGTTTTTATAAATAAATTAAGTGATTTTGAAATATTTGGATTTGGGAGGTCAGTGAGATAGAGGGTGTGTGTAACCTGAGGATCAGTGTGAAATTGAATCCTAGGGGGTAGATGGGTTTACATGATGCCTCTATGTTACTATTTGGATCCTCGTGGGCGGATGGGTTTACATACCACTATGTTTCTATTTGAAATGTGTAACTTGTGCCCATTGGTGCCAACTTGGCAGCCTTCTCATGAAAAATATCCTTTCGCTGCAGTCGAAGGTAACGAGGAGAGAAAACAGAGAGTTGCCAGCTGAGCTTTGGATCATTTTGATCCCACACAGCAACACAACAGTTATTTTCCTTGCATTTTTTCTTCTTTTCTCATCGTTTTTGATCAAGGAGGAGAGGAGGAAAGAAGTAGGAAAATAAAGGAGAGACTTTAAGAAATCAAACTCATGCACAGTGATGGGCCGCTGAAGGTTTGGACTGCCGGGGATTCAGCTCCCATTAAGATAAGCTACGCTACGCTAGGCTAAGCTAAGCTATGCCCATGCCCATGCCCGTGCCCAAACAATGCGGCCGCATTATGCCAGCCGGCGGAGTGGCCGCCATTTTGTTTGCATGGTGCCAGACGAGAGGCAGGGAAATTGCCAGTAATGGTTGTTGGAGGTACGGCGGTTGGCATCAAACCCTCTTTGTCTGCTTGCAGCGTGCCTTTGATTCGTTGGTTGGCATCCGCAATGCAGTGCCCATGCTGGAAACTTTCTCCTCAGTACCAGAACGGCTGCCACCACCGTTACCGCCGCCGTGCTTTGTTCTTCCAGGAAAAAAAACGCAGCACATTACAAAAACCCCAAAACAAAACGAGAGGGAAGAAAAGCAACAAAAGGGTAAATGAAGGAGTGATGTGCTAGACAGCTGAAACAATGATGGCAGAGTGAAGCACAACAATCTGATGCTGGTTGACAAAAGCAGGAGTATTTATCTTTTCATAACCACGAACACAGCATGCTGGTTTAAAGGGGAAAAAAACACACTTTTGTCATTTCTGCTGCCTCCTGAATGCTGCCACCCTGCAGACGTTCACACACACACACACACACACACACACATACCTTCCTGATAGGACAGGATGGGACGGGATCTACTTCCGAGCCCCTCATCAACCTGCCAGAGTCTTACTCCCCCCGTCTTAACCAAGGACGGCCCGCTCAGTTCCACCCCTCTCTCCCAGACGGGGCGCCGAACGAGGGCTCTTGGTGTGGGTGAGCGCCCGGCGGGATTAATGGGCCCAGTGTGGCACAGCAGCGGGTACTGGGACGAGCTGTGCCCATTGAATGGAACAAGGGCCACTCAGCCCTCTTGTTTTTCGTGTGGAACTGCATTAAGCTAGACACACACTGTCATGGCACCCTTGTGTATGCCCAGATGAATGCCAACCAGTGTGTGTGCGTGTGAGAGAGAAAGTGTGTGTGTGTGAGAGTGAGTGAGTGTGTGTATGTCTGTCTGTCTATATGTGTGAAAGAGAGGGAGTATGTGTGTGTGTGTGTGTGTGTGTGTGTGTGTGTCTGTGTGGTAGGGGGTGGTGGGTTGGCAGAGAGTGGGTTGAGGTGGGGGAGGGGTGTGTGGGGGAGGGTGGCAAGAGGAGGGTGGTGGTGGGTTTGTGTGTGCGTGTGTGTGTGTGAGAGAGAGTTGGTGGGCATCGTGCCATGTCCTACCCCCTAAGCTTTCAAACGCTTCTGGCAGCCATTGTGCCTGCTGTAGCTCAGCCTGGTGGTCTGTGTGAGGGAGTGGGCGAGGGCCGGGGGGGGGGTTTGCCCGGGGGTTGAGTTTGGGGGTGTCTGTGCCCCTTTCTTGCCCATCACGTTAAAAAAGTAGTAACGATGGAAAAACATTTTTGTCAAATTTTCCCACTTTTTTATCATGGGTGGCATCAGTTGTTTTTGGTGGGTGGACGGGCTGGCATCCTGATCCTGGGATGCTCGGACCTTATTGAGCGCGCTCACTCGCTCGCTCACTGACGGACGACGGGACAGGCGCTTTGTGTCTCCTGTGATGTTGGCCGTGGTCCACGTCTGCTCACGGCACACAATAGGCCTCTCACGGATGCCGCGCAAAAGAGTCGCCTTGTCGTCGTGGAAGAGAGAAAGAAAGATAGACAAATGCGTCACGGGGTCGGGGTTGTCTCCCCCTGCACCCTGTACATCTTTTCATGCTCAACATCCTACTTGAGATTTTGGGTTTCTCATCTTCCAATTAATCCTGGTGTTTTTAAGTTCACTGTACATA
>PYXC01002647.1:270000-272500 GCA_015244755.2 Tenualosa ilisha
AAGAGGAGAGGAGAAGGGAGGAGAAGGGAGGAGAGAGGAGAGGAGAGGGGAGGAGAGAAGAGAGGAGAAGGGAGGAAAGGGGAGGAGAGAGGAGAGGAGAGTGGAGGAGAGGAGAGAGGAGAGGAGAAGGGAGGAGAGGAGAGGAGAAGAGAGAGGAGAGAGGAGAGGAGAGAGGAGAGGAGAAGGGAGGAGAGGAGAGGAAGAGAGAGAGGAGAGAGGAGAAGGAGGAGAGAGGAGAAGAGAGAGGAGAGGAGAGGAGAGGATGCTCTAAGCACTGTGCCTGTGAAGTGGGCCTTTCTTCCTGACAACTGGGTTGGAAAACAGAGCGCTCCGGTCAGCCACATTGACACTGCTGCCACCATTCACATGGACACACACGCACACACACAGACACACACTCACTTGGGTAGACTCATACACACACACACATGGATACACACACACATGGGTACACTCACACACACACACACACACACACACGGACACACACACACATTCAATCATAATTTCGCTGAACGTCTCTATCTTCTTCTTTCTATGTCTCTTTCTAGCACTCTCTCTCTCTCTCTCTCTCTCTGTCACATCACTCCTCTATCCCTCACTTCCTCACTTCCTCCATTCATTCTTTCATCTGCTGGATAATCCTCACATCCAGGCTGTGTGTTTGTACAGAGCATTCTAGAAAAGAGCACCACCCCCTCAACTGTCAGTTGCCCATTAGTGTTGTGTAATGGTGACTGTATAGGGTTAGCCAAAACGGCGCGGCTAATCACCAGCGACCTCAAGTCTGCAGGGTGTTGTGGCTCTGGGCTGGTGTTAGCTGCCGCTAATTCCCCCTCTCGAGGCTTTTTAATGTAGGCCTGTTCCTGCTTTAGCTAAGCTAACGCTAACGCTAAGCTAGCTAACGCTAAGCTCTCCAAGCCAGCCATGGCACTGCCACTGCTACTCAGCCATGAACCATGACCCTGGGCTTTCCAAGTTACATAAGATTAGAGGGAAAGTTCACCATTGTTCTTTTAGAAATTCAGAGAGAGAGAGAGAGAGAGAGAGAGAGAGAGGGGAAGGGAATTAAGAAAGGAGAGTGGGGAATTAAGAGTAACACTGAGGGGACAGACAGATGAAGAGAGACAGACTGAGAGAGGACAGAGAGAGAAAGAGAAAGAGAGTGGTGGGTGCATTTCAGCCACCCTTTGCCTTACATTGAGGCAGGCTTCATATTGTTGCCCAACTCCTTGAATCCACCAGACACTGACTGTGTGTCATAGGGGGGAAACAGGGAGAGAGGGAGAGAGGGAGAGAGAGAAATAGAGAGAGAAATAGAGTAGAAATTAATGTGAGGGAAAGGTGGATCAAAAGTAAATTTAGTTAAAGAAAGACAGGACAAAAAAGAAAGAGAAGAAGAAAGAATGACAGAAAAAGAGAAGAGAGAATAGAATGATAAATATAAAGAAACAGGCTTCTGTTGTGTTAAAATATTAAAATAAGGTAGAGTGTGGAGATATCAGTGTGTGTGTGTGTGTGTGTGCGTGCCTGCAGTGCAGATTGGGATCTCTCTCTCTCTCTCTCTCTCGCGCTCTCTCTCTGTTATTCCGGGGGGGATGGATGGAGAGCCTGTCGCAGTATCGTTTAGGCCTTATCGTCCGCTGGTGGTGCTGGCGTCTGCTCTATCAATACACTTAGCCCTAATTGAGGGAGATACTGGCCTGGGGCTGCTGACGCTGGCTGTGCTGCGTGGCAGTTCTCTGAGCTCAGGTCACTTATCTGCTCTTGGTCTCGGCCACCATTACGGCTCCGTGGCTGCAGTTGCCGCAGGGCTCTGTGCAAAGCTATAGCAGCTGATGCAGAGATAGTCCCTTCACAATACCACAGTAGCATCCATTATGGATCGGTGGCAGGAGCCGTGGTTGCTGCGGAACTCTATGGTAGGAAACTGCAGTCGATGCAGAAACAGTCCTGGTGCATTATCTCCAACGGCCATTTTGGCTCTGCAGCTTCAATCAATGCAAGGTTATGTGGGGCAATCCGGTGCTTGGGTCACTCCGTGCACATTAGTGCTGCACTCCAGCTGATGCTGAGAGTGGCGTCCATTACGGCTCTGTTGCTCAATATCGCTGCTAAGCTATAGGAAGCAATGTGTCAAATACATGCAAATATGCTCTACAGCTAGCCGAGTACTCCAAGAACCTTTTTGTTGGGTGTTCAAGGAGGAAAACACACACACACACACACACACACAGATGCACACATACACCATATCTTGCAGCCATAAAGCATGGCCTGTGATGTGTTGTGAGCTAAGTGTGTTGGTGTTTTTAAATCTGGTTGCTCAGAGTGTCATGTAGCATGTGGCATAGTATTCTCGTGCTGCATGTGTGTGTGTGTGAGTGTGTGTGCTGTATGCAGGAGTTGCATTCTTTCACTGGCTGGAGGAGTTCTGTGGGGCAAAGCAGGTCGGAAAGACTGGAGGAGGAAGAGGTGTTCTGGTTCAAACCGGTCGGGC
>PYXC01002648.1:5000-10000 GCA_015244755.2 Tenualosa ilisha
AGTGAGCTTTATTGGCAAATAGTTCATTGCACTTAGGTGTGTGAATGTAATGTTTAGGATTAGGTGTGTGAATCTTTAAAGAAGAAAATTCTTTCTTTCTCTTTCTTTCTCTCTTTCTCTCTCTCTCTTTCTCTCTCTCCTTCTCTCTCTCTCTCTTTCTCTCTCTCCTTCTCTCTCTCTCTCTTTCTCTCTCTCTGTATCTCTTCTTTTTCTGTCTGTTTCTCTCTTACTGTCAGTCTACTCTTTCTCTCTCTCTCTCTATTTCTCTTTCTCTCTCTCTCTCTCTCTCTCTCTCTCAAACACACACACTCACACACACACACACACACACACACAAGCTCTGGACAGAGACCATCACATATTGTTGATGCACGCCAGCTTCATAAAGTAATATTAGCAGATGAAGTTGTGTTTATTTATCTGTCCAGCAACACACACACACACGTACACACTCACACACACTCCCAAACACACACACATACACACACACACACACACACACACACACACACATTTATATACACACATACCCATACACATACACATAAACACTCACAAACACACACACACACACACACAAATATGCACAAACACACACACACACTCACTCTCAAAGACACACACACACATTCATGTACACATTCACACATACACATACACATAAACTCTCACAAACACACACACACACACACACACACACAACCACACACATACACACACACAACCAGGGTCATTTCCTGTGATCTTGTCCCACAGAAAACAGCATGGCTTTGTGAATGTCTCTCCAGACAATGTCTCTCCAGACATTCACAAGGCATTCACCTCTCCAGGCTGTTGATTGACAGCTTCCCTGTTTGGCCTGCCCCTGCCCCTGCCCCTGCCCTCTGGGGTGGGAGACCCCTGATCTGTGTGTGCCCCTGAAAGCACCTGCACAGCAGGACAGGAAAAATAATCATCTTTTTAGTTGTGTCGATCTCTCCCACCTCGGAATGGTGTGTGTGTCTCTGTGTGTGTGTGTGTTTGTGTGTGCAGTGTTTGATGTGTGAGTATGTGTGTTGTGTGTGTGTGTGTCTTGATTGGTGTGTGATGTTGATGCCTAGCTGCTCCTAAGTATTTCCTGCTTGGTGGCCCCCCAGTGTGAGTCAATGAGTGAACACTGCCCACCATATGACCCCAGCACTCTCTGCCCAGACTAACACTCCTCTCAGCCACACGTCACAGGGCATGTCTAGATTACCATTTAGGTCTCTTTCTATCTGTGTGTGTGTGTGTGTGTGTGTGTGTGTGTGTGTGTGTGTGTGTGGGTCTCGACCTCTTTGTGTGTGTGTGTGTGTGTGTGTGTGTGCGTGCGTGTGTGCGTGTGTGTGTGTGTGTGCGTGTGTGTGTGTGTGTGTGTGTGTGTGTGTGTGTGTATTGTTCCAGTGTGTTTCGCTGGCATTAACTCAATTTTTCCCAGCTGTGCAATAATGGCCTAATTTGATTAATGTCTCATTGCACACCTATTAAAACGATTTCCTACTCTGCTTGGGTTGTTGTTGTGTGTGTGTGTGTGTGTGGCTGGTGAGAGTGTATGTGTGTGTGTGTGTGTGTGTGTGTGTGTGAGTGTGTGTGTGTGTGTGTGTGTGTGTGCGCACGTGTGTGTCTGTGTGTTGTTTAAAGATGTCTAGTTTCTTTGTTTTATACAAAATTTCACCTTTTGAGCCAGACAGTTGGTAGTCTTCCTGTTCCTCTTGGGATCACCTTTTGTGTCTCACTAAGCTGATTGGCTGAATCCCATGCTGTGGTCATGTGTTGTGTATCACTCAAGCTGATTGGTTGAAACCCTCACTGTGGTCATGTGTTGGATATGATTAGGTCCAAGTGCAGTGCAACATTTTGCTTTGATTTGCTAAGTTAAATTGAAATCCTACAGCACATTAAAATTCCCTTTGTGTATGAAATGCACTCTATAAATAAACTTGCCTTAAGTGCTGTGTTGAGTTGCTACGTAGCGCAACATTTTGCAACACACCTTTGAGGTAGTTTTCTCTTGTTTGTCTGGTGAGAATAAGGCTGTGTTTGTGAGCAAAGCGTTCAGTGCACCTCTGATTCTGTTTCTAGCCTGACTGCGTTTGACTGTGTCTACTGGGAGAGGCAGACACTGCAGATGGTCCTTTACACACCTAGTTACACTTTATATCTGTGTGACCCACCTCATTCTCTAAGCACAACACACACACACACGCACACACACACACATGCACACACACACACACACACACACACACACACACACACACACACACATGCCTACATGTAAGACACCTGGGATATATGCATGAACAGCAAGCAGCCTTCAGAGTGGAATCAAACAGCACTGATGAAAGAGCTCCAGACATGTTTGACTTCTGGTGGTCTGGAGTGATGATCAATAAGAGGGAGAGCATGAAGAAGAATATGGGACTCTGTCTCTTTCTCTCTCTCTCTCTCTCTCTCTCTATCTCAGTCTAACTCTCTTGGAAACCCTCTCCCTCTCTCTCTCTCTCTCTCTCTCTCTGCCCCCCCCCCCCCACACACACACACACACTCTCTCTCTCTCTATCACACACACACGCTCTTTCTTTAGTCTGTCTCCATCTTTTTCCTCCTCTCCCTCTTTATGTCATTTTTCATTTCTTTTCGTTCTCTCCATCTCTATCCCTCACTCAGACTCCTCTAACTCTCTCATTCTCTCTCATTCTCTCTCTGCTTCATTCAGACATTCTGTCTAGGCTGTGGGTCTCTGAGGCCCTGCAGGAGAGGAGGATCAAAGTGAAGTGAAGGAGGACAGGAGAGAAGGAGAGGAGTGAAAGAGAAATGAGAGAGGGAGACACACACACACACACACACATTCATCCCTGCACCAGTGTGTCACTGTGCTTCATACATCTGTGAGTCCTGGCCGTGATAACTGTGTATTGATTATGTTCATTTGTAAGGGTGTGTCACCTGTGATTCCTGACCCTCACACACTCTGGTTGTGTGTGTTACACTCCCAATCATCTGGTTATGTGTGTTAGTGCTACACTTCTATCTAGCAGACGAGTCAGAGGAACACTTATACTCACTCCCCTCAGCTGAGCCACAACAAACAGATGTAAGAAATCTTCTCACCGTTCTGCATTCTTCATGACTGGACAACTCTGCCAGTCTGACATCCCCCTCAACATGTTTGCCTCTGTTTCACGTTCCCCCAGAAAACACATGCAAGGCAGGGCAAGGCAAGGCAAGGCAAGGCAAGGCAAGGCAAGGCAAGGCAAGGCAGGGCAAGGCAAGGCAAGGCAAGGCAAGGCAAGGCAGGGCAGGGCAGGGCAAGGCAAGGCAAGGCAGGGCAAGTCAAGGCAAGGCAAGGCAGGGCAAAACAGGTGTATTTATGTGGCACATGTCATACACAGAGGCAATGCAATGTGCAGTGTGCCTCACATGACTATGAGCTAAGATAAGTAAATGTAGCCCTGGTCCTGCTGTCGTCCTGGGGGAAGTGTGTGTGTGTGTGTGTGTGTGTGTGTGTGTGTGTGGCTGCTGCCCCTATGTCCATGGCCTTAGAGAAGAGGAGAGGAAGTGTGGAGAAGAGGAGAGGACATGGGAAGAGAGGAGGAGAGGAGAAGAGAAGAGGAGAGAACGAGAGGAAGAGTGTAGAAGAGGAGGGGAGGAGAGGAGAGGAAGAGTGGAGAAGTGGAGAGCCAGATGACAGGACTGGAAGGAGGAGAGGAGGTGAAGTCAGGAGGATTTTTAACTAAATCTGACATCCTCAGCATTTCCTCACCTCTGGGACCTAGGGTTACACACACACACATATGCACATGCACACACACACATATGCACACGCACACACACACACACACACACACACACACACACACGCACGCACACATGCACACACACACACACACACACACACACCAAAGTTCACATGCAATGGCCAGTCAAATCCCTAGCCAAGATCCCTCTCTCTCCATTATTGAACACAATCCAGAGCTGTTTGGCTCAGGGCTATCAGAGGACTCTTCACTCACACACACACACACACACACACACACACACAGCCCTGCAATTAGCTGTAAGCTTTGGCTAGGTATCCATGGCCCAAAGTGTTTGTGTTTGTTCTCCTCAGCCTCCATCAGAGCGGCTCTGTCTCTGCCGAGGGCTTTATCAATGAGACGTGCAATCTTTACTCTTCTCTTTTCTACGTGAGTGTGCATGTCTGCATGTGTGCACGTGTGTATGTGTGTGTGTGTGTGTGTGTATGATTAGTGTGTATGATTGTCTTCTACATGAGTGGCTATTTAACTGTCCCCCGACTGATTTTTGAGAAATGTGTATAAAGCTTTCATCTGAGTTTGATGTACACACACACACACACACACACACACACACACACTGCTCATCTAAACTTCAAGGTCTATAGGTGTGTAGGTGTGTAGGTGTGTGTGTTAGAGCGAGACAGAGAGCGAGTGAGTGAGGATGATTCCACCTGACTGGGTTTGGTACGCGTTGAGGAGTGTTATGTTTTTAGCAGCAAAGGCTTTTAGAGGAGCCATGTCCTCAGAGAGGAGGAGGAGGAGGAGCCATGTCCTCAGAGAGGAAAAGGGGGAGGAGCCATGTCCTCAGAGAGGAGGAGGAGGAGGAGCCATGTCCTCAGAGAGGAGGAGGAGGAGGAGGAGGAGGAAGGGCTGCTGTGATGTCACTGCAGACCCAGACTTCTCACTCATTTACAACCCTGCACTCTTACATGCTGTTCTAATGCAAGTCTCAAAACTAGCTGTCCGTGTGTGTGTGTGTGTGTGTGTGTGTGTGTGTGTGTGTTTGCATTATGCATGTAAACATGTATAGTCTAGTCATCATGTGACCCTGTGTGCCTAATTGTCTGTTTCACCTGTGAGGTCATGTGAGGCTATAAATGTTTATTTCACCGACACACTGACACAAGAGGATGAGGACTGGATCTAAAGCAGTCAGCACAACAGACTGGATCTAAAGCA
>PYXC01002648.1:40000-42500 GCA_015244755.2 Tenualosa ilisha
GTGTGTGTGGTGTGTGTGTGTGTGTGTGTGTGTTCCCCTGGGTCCAAACCCATGTCTAGCCACCCAGTGGTCTTGGTTCTGATTCACTCCAGCATTGCTGCAGATGGTGGACAAATGTGGGTGGTACTCTTCCTCCTCCTCCTCCTCCTCCTCCTCTCTCTCTCTCTCTCTCCCTCTCTCTCTTTCTCTCCCTCTTTTTCTCTCTCCCTCTCTCTCTCCCTCCCCCCTTCTTCTCCCCCCCTCTCTCTCTCCCTCCCTCCCTCTCTTTCTCTCTCTCTCTCTCTCTCTCTCTCTGCTCCAGCTGGGTTCTTGTTTAGACTGCTGGCTGTTCCCCCTCCATGACTGGTGTGTTTTAGCACCTCCTGCCTCCTGTTCATGTGAATCATGGAAGAGTGCTAACTGATCACTGTTACAGCCTCTCTCTGTTTTGTGTGTGTGTGTGTGTGTGTGTGTGTGTGTGTGTGTGTGTGTGTGTGTGTGTGTGTGTTTATTTAAGTATGCCCGTCTTCTCTCTGTCCTGCTTTACTGGACCACAAAGGGAGACTCACTAGAGCATGCATATGTGTGTGTGTGTGTGTGTGTGTGACTTACTGGAGCATGCATATGTGTGTGTGTGTGTGTGCGTGTGTGTGTGTGTGTGTGTGTGTGTGTGTGTGTGCAAGTATGCCTGCATGCATATGTATGCACTGTAGGTGTATATGTGTGAAAGGGCATGCTTGCAGAAAACCTGGAACAGAACACACACAGACACACACGCACACCCACACACACACAGAGGATAATGCATTACTGCTAAGGGCCTGCAGGCTGCAGGTGTGTAAATTGTGAAGCTCATTTCAGGGTGGGCTTGAGACAGGAAAGGAGAGATAGCAACTCTATCATACTCTGCACTAGCACAGTGTGTGTGTGTGTGTGTGTGTGTGTGTGTGTGTGTGTGTGTGTGTGTGTGTGTGTGTGTGTGTGTGTGTGTGTGAAAGAGACAGATGCTTTCTGCCAGGGCCGTGCAGACAGCCCTAGAGGGGTAAGGGCTTAAAACCTAAAAGGGGACACATGGATTTGGAAATCCTTGATTTGCTTCTGTGTTCTCATAACTGTATTTGGTTCACATGTCAACCCTCATTTGGAATCTCACAGCCTATTAGGGATGCCTGTTCTGCTGCAGACAGATGCAAAGGGTAACACAGCGTAGTGATGCTACAGGGGTGGGCTTTTTAACAAAAACATGATTATTAATTTAGTTTATGTTTTAGTTTAGTTTGTATGGATGTATTTATTTATTTATTATTTAACAAAAATGAGCGGCGCAAATTAAATGATTTATTCACACATTATTGAAAAAGATCACGTTTAACCCTTTGAGCCCAAGGCTATTTTACTGCTTTTACTTTTAGATTCTCAGTCACTATAAGGGCCCTCTACACACTCTATGGTTTATCTCACTATAAGGGCCCTCTACACACTCTATGGTTTATCTCACTGTAAGGGCCCTCTACACACTCTATGGTTTATCTCAGTCATTATAAGGGCCCTCTACACACTCTATGGTTTATCTCAGTCACTATAAGGGCCCTCTACACACTCTATGGTTTATCTCAGTCATAAGGGCCCTCTACACACTCTATGGTTTATCTCAGTCACTATAAGGGCCCTCTACACACTCTATGGTTTATCTCAGTCATTATAAGGGCCCTCTACACACTCTATGGTTTATCTCAGGCATTATAAGGGCCCTCTACACACTCTATGGTTTATCTCAGTCATAAGGGCCCTCTACACACTCTATGGTTTATCTCAGTCACTATAAGGGCCCTCTACACACTCTATGGTTTATCTCAGTCACTATAAGGGCCCTCTACACACTCTATGGTTTATCTCAGGCATTATAAGGGCCCTCTACACTTGCTCAGTTTTTCAGGACAGGCTGTCCAAATCTGTCAGTGTTCGATGTCATACTACATACGCCCTCCATCAGCCTTAGCATCAAGAAGAAAGAGACAATGCAGAAATGTCATGTGACTTTAAGCCTGGATTACTGGGGAAGCACTAATCATGCAGAGGACTATACACTATTGGAATCAGTAGGATTCTTTTTAATATGCAATATTTGAGTGAAGAGATGATGGGATATTTCACCTGTATAAATAGGATTGTTTGACATGGGTAAGCCAGCAGCAGCCGCATGCAGCCGTATGTAGACAGTGATGCATTCTGGGTTAGAAGCAGTGCATGCTGGTTAGACACGGTGTCCGATATCAACCTGAGATCAACAAATGTTCTGATTATGTCACCAAAATGCGACCATGTCACTTCACCTCAAACTCACAGGATCAAGATGCTTGCAGCCAAATCTTGCAGTTCTTTCCACTAGTTTCACACGACTGCAAGCTAGATCCCACCCTCGTGACGTCAACCCATTATTCCCATTGGATGAAATATCCAGGGAATCTCCTGTGACAAAAACAGATGAATTTGACTTTACCTGACTTCATCAATCCATCTG
>PYXC01002648.1:47500-75000 GCA_015244755.2 Tenualosa ilisha
GTTAATTGTATGTTACGCCCAAAACACACCCATGACTAATAAAGTACTTTAAGACCAACCCTTTTGACCCATGCGCCTGGCGCAATGTTCGCTTTTCCCGCCGTCAAAATACCAAATTGTGTCGGGCACGCCCCCAAAGCAACTTGCGCGACTGACTTTAGACAATGCGCATATGATCGTGAAAATAGAGCCCATAGTCTGCACACACTCACTGACAGTGTATGAGTGTTCATAAGAGCTGGAATTCCACACACCTCTGCCTGCTCTGAAGTGCTCCTCCCAGATGTTTGAACTTTTTACCTGTCGGCCTGTACCTGTATTTCAATGTCAGCCCATCATCAGCAGGCAAATTCCAAGAGGCTTTATTGGCTTGACAATGTAGTCGTGTTGCCAAAATGTTATTACTATTTTAAACAGATACAATATCCCTTTGAGAAAAGCAAACAGAAAAAAATATATTTGTATATCAGAGTTATATCTATCGCCTATCAGAGTTATATCTACGTCAGAGTTATATCTACATCAGAGTTATATCTACATCAGAGTTATATCTATCGCCTATCAGAGTTATATCTATGTCAGAGTTATATCTATACAAGAGTTATATCTACATCAGAGTTATATCTACATCAGAGTTATATCTATACAAGAGTTATATCTATATCAGAGGCACAGATTCAAAGTACTGTGTCTGAATTATCCAAGTGTACAAAGAAAACTTTCAACCTTAAACTTTTTTTAAAGAAATGGAAAGGACTTCAACAACTCTGAGGTGGTTCCGCTCGGCTTGGTTCTGTGGTTCTGCCCCATCCAGCAGGTCCACTATAAACAGCACAGGAACATCCTGCCCTCAGGGCTAATATATGGCCCAGCCTGGAGACAGGGACTTAGACACACAGAGCCACATTTCAACATACACACACACACACACACAGGATCATGCTTCAGCATGCTTATACACATGGAAAACCTACTGTGGAAACGCTCACGCATACACACATGCATTTCCTAATACACATGTACACACATGTACACGCACGCCCATACACACGCACGCATGCACGCGCACACACACGCACACGCACACGCACACACGCACACGCACACACACAGACACACACAGACACACACACACACTCACACGAACACGCACACACACACACAGACACAGACAGACACAGACACACACACACAGACACGCACACGCACACAGACACACACACACAGACAGAGACACAGACACAGACACACAGACACAGACACAGACACACACACACACACACACACACACACACACACACACACACACACACACACTCACTCTCAGAAAGCTCTTGAGCTTTGTTGTCTCTGCATCTAAACTTGAGTAACACTTCAGGTTCATCTTGAGATTCTCACGTGTTTGTGTGATAAACCTGTTAATAGAGCTTGGGTCTCATAATTGCAAAGCATATGTGTGAGTGTGTGTGTGTGTGTGTGTGTCTGTGTGTGTGTGTGTGTGTTGTTGTTGTTTCCATACTAATCTAAAGGGCCTAGGAAGTGCTGAAGTGGAGAGTGAGCTTATACTTATGTTTATCTGTGTGTGTGTTTGTGTGTGTGTGTTATATAAACTTCTTATGTATGGCAGGATGTGTTTAACAGAACTCTTATAGTCTGGTTGATACTGTAAGTGGCACGTGTGTGAGTTAATGTCTCCACTCTTAAAACACACACACACACACACACACACACACACACGGCACACAGCACATAGGAGACAGGAAATAATAAGAGGAGACAATTCCACACGACAAAGCAGGAGACTAGAGATGTAGAGAGAAAGGAAGTGAAGGAGAGCAGCTGTCACTGTGTGTGCGTGTGTGTGTGTGTGTGTGTGTGTGCGTGTGTGTGTGCGTGTGTGTGTGTGTGTGTGTGTGTGAGAGAGAGAGAGAGAGAGATAGAAAGAGATAGAAATAGAGTATGGGAGAGAGAAGGAGAGAAAAAGAGAGAGAGAACATTTGGTTCTCCAGCATTTGGCTTGTGCTGTGAAGGCATCCAAATGGCCTCAGATTCGCCTGCTGGTGTTTTCCTGCACATTTAACAGTCTGTGTGTGTGTGTGTGTGTGTGTGTGTGTGAAAGAGAGAGAGAGAGAGAGAGCTCACACTGCAATAACATTTACTTCGAAATGAACTTTCCTTCTAATCCAATGAGATGATCTTCAAAAACAGAATCCTGTGTGTGTGTGCATGTGTGTGTGTGTGCATGTGTGTGTGTGTGTGTGCATGTGTGAGACCTGTGAGGTCTGAAAGACATTCAGCTGAAATAGTGGAAACACAAATCACAAATCTGATCTGTTTCATCCCAATGTGCATGTTTCAAAAAACCTGCCTTTTTCTGTGTGTATGTGTGTGTGTGTGTGTGTGTGTATGTGTGTGTGTGTGTATGTGTGTGTGTGTGTGTGTGTGTGTGTGTGTGTGTATGTGTATGTGTGTGTGTGTATGTGTGTGTGTGTGTGCGTGTGTGTGTATGTGTGTGTGTGTGTGTGTGTGTGTATGTGTGTGTGTGTGTGTGTGTGTGTGTGTGTGTGTGTGTGTGTGTGTGTGTGTGTGTGTGTGTGTGTGTGTGTGTGTGTGCGCGTGCACTGCAGGGGGGTGGTGAGGCTTCTACCAGGCACTCAACCATGGAGGGGGACTGCCTGAGTTGCATCAAGTACCTCATGTTCATCTTCAACTTTTTCATCTTTGTGAGTACCCCCCCCCAACCACACACACACTTTATGTATTAGTTTGAGTTCACACACACACACACACACACACGCTTTTTGTATTAGTATGAGTTGACACACACACACACAAACACACACACACTATGTATTAGTTTGAGTTGACACACACACACACAGAGATGCTGCATATACATATTAACAATAATGTCCACACTTACACCCCTGCTGTGCGCGTGTGTGTGTGTGTGTGTGTGTGTGCTGCAGCTAGGGGGCAGTGTGCTGCTGGCTGTGGGGATCTGGGTGCTGGTGGACCCCATGGGTTTCAGGGAGATTGTGGCGGCCAACCCCCTCATCTTCACAGGGGTCTACGTCATCCTGTGCCTCGGGGGGATGCTCTTCCTGCTCGGCTTCCTCGGCTGCTGCGGGGCCATCCGCGAGAACCGCTGCCTGCTGCTCTTCGTGAGTACACACGCCTGTGTATGGGAGTGAGTGTGTGTGTGTGTGTGTGTGTGTGTGTGTATCTGATTCCTGTGTTCCCATGTCTCTCTCTGTCTGTCTCCAGTTCTTAATGAGTACACACACCTGTGTATGTGTGTGTGTGTGTATGTGTGTGTGTGTGTGTGTGTGTGTGTGTATCTGATTCCTGTGTTCCCATGTCTCCCTGTCTGTGTCTAGTTCTTAATGAGTACACACACCTGTGTATGTGTGTGTGTGTGTGTGTGTGTGTGTATCTGATTCCTGTGTTCCCATGTCTCTCTCTGTCTGTCTCTAGTTCTTAATGAGTACACACACCTGTGTATGTGTGTGTGTGTGTGTGTGTGTGTGTGTGTATCTGATTCCTGTGTTCCCATGTCTCCCTGTCTGTGTCTAGTTCTTCCTGCTCATCCTCATCATCTTCCTGGCAGAGTTGGCTGCAGCCATCCTGGCTTTTATATTCCGGGAGCATGTAAGTACACAGCTTTCTCTCCCTTTCCCTCTCTCTCCCTCCTTTCTCTCCCTTTCCCTCTCTCTCCCTCCTTTCTCTCCCTTTCCCTCTCTCTCCCTCCTTTCTCTCCCTCCTTTCTCTCCCTTTCCCTCTCTCTCCCTCCTCTCTCTCCCTCCTTTTACCTCCCTCTCTCTCTCTGTCTGGCGTTAATGATGATGAATCCGCAAATCCGCTTTTGATCAGTTGTTTGTGTGTGTGTGTGTGTGTGTGTGTGTGTGTGTGTCCTCAGCTGACCAGGCAATACTTCACTGAGGAGCTGAAGCATCACTACCAGGGCAACAACAGCACTGATGTCTTTACCACCACATGGAATGCCATTATGACTACGGTAAGGGATCCCTGTGGTAAGGCACACGAAGTCCATTGGACCTGCAGTCTAAGCTACAAGCTCCAGGGCTAGAGTTCCTGATGTGTTTCACTATCATGGGAAAAGCAATAAAAGTAATGATGGAATTCAAACTTTGTGATGATTTTTGTGTCAGTGTATCAGTGAACATTATTGACCACTTGGTGAGTTTCATGTCTTTACAAACTTTACAAAAAAGTTGAATGCGTGTTAGGAAAGATTGCAGCTGTGCACCTATGCAGCCATAAAATTCTCGGAACAGAAGCATTCTACAACATGGGAATCTTGGGAAAACCATTGTGTTTCATCATAAACAATCAGAAAACAAGGCGTGAAGTGTAAAAAACTAAACTTGTCCTTTATGTATCCCAGTATTTGTATTTGCGCATGTAAACACGTTTTCCTGAATTCAGTATCCTGAGTAAACCCTTATCCCGGTTTCTGAGCAATCGGGATATGCTAGGTGGAGTGCTTCGAAAGAAACCGGCTAAATGTGCACCTATGTCACATGACCACTTAACATCTGATCGGAATAGAATGTTGCTGCATGTAAACAGATGCCCCAGAAGTTTTAATCGGAATAGTTTAATGGGAATGGCAGAAAATCTATCCATGTAAGCAGGGCTACTGTAACAATTTTGAGTTTCTCATCTGCAACACCAAACATTCTGATTACCATAGTAACAGTTTGGAGTTTCCCTCACCTAGAACACCAAACATTCCGATTACCATAGTAATCTTTGTGAGTCCCCCCAACTGTCTTCTTACATAAACATTCCTGTTGCCCTAGTCACCATCTCACACTTCCCTTCTGTAACCGCACCAGATAATTTGGGAGACTTGACCTTAGCCATGTTAACCCAGGGCTGTGTCGATCAGAGTCCGGCCCCTTGCTGATTGACAGCCTGGAGTATGCATATGAGCCAATCAGACTACTAGGAGGAGTCCAGAAGACTCCATCTTGTGAGTCAGTGTTGCTTTGGATAAATGTGTGTGCTACCATAAATACTGCTCAGCTTCACTGTGCTTTCACTGATATGCCTCTTCTGGCCAGGAATCCCAGCTCACAGCATCAGATATCAACATCAGACTCAGGCACCTCACCTCTCTCCTCTTTCCATTCTGTTATCAGTGGGATTTTAAGATGAATTTAAATAGATATTAAACAATGCCGTGTGTGTGTGTGTGTGTGTGTGTGTCCTTTCTTCAGTTTGACTGCTGTGGAGTGAACGGTGCAGAGGACTTTGAGCAAAGCCTCTTTCGCCGCCTCAACCCAGCCAAGATGGTTCCGGAAGCCTGTTGCCAGAAGAACCAACTCCTGGTAGACGTGCCCTTTCTGAGTCGCCAGGACTGCCTCAGGGGGAGCATGCTCATTCGCCACAGGGTCAGCACACTCGCACAACACACACACACACTTACACACACACACTGACATGAATACATGCTCATTCGCCACAGGGTCAGCACACTCGCACAACACACACACACACTTACACACACACACTGACATGAATACATGCTCATTCGCCACAGGGTCAGCACACTCGCACAATACACACACACACTTACACACACACACTGACATGAATACATGCTCATTCGCCACAGGGTCAGCACACTCGCACAACACACACACACACTTACACACACACACTGACATGAATACATGCTCATTCGCCACAGGGTCAGCACACTCGCACAACACACACACACACTTACACACACACACTGACATGAATACATGCTCATTCGCCACAGGGTCAGCACACTCGCACAATACACACACACACTTACACACACACACTGACATGAATACATGCTCATTCGCCACAGGGTCAGCACACTCGCACAATACACACACACACACTTACACACACACACTGACATGAATACATGCTCATTCGCCACAGGGTCAGCACACTCGCACAATACACACACACACTTACACACACACACTGACATGAATACATGCTCATTCGCCACAGGGTCAGCACACTCGCACAATACACACACACACTTACACACACACACTGACATGAATACATGCTCATTCGCCACAGGGTCAGCACACTCGCACAATACACACACACACTTACACACACACACTGACATGAATACATGCTCATTCGCCACAGGGTCAGCACACTCGCACAAATACACACACACTCGCACACACACACTGACATGAATACATGCTCATTCGCCACAGGGTCAGCACACTCACACAAATACACACACACTCGCACAATACACACACACACACTGACATGAATACACACAAGCAAGTTTGACACTCACAGGTTTAAACAATCAAAGACACCCCTCAAGGCCCTCAACACAGATTGAGATGTGCACACAGACACAGACACACACACACACACACACACACACACACACACACACACACACACACACAAGTCTAAGCTCTGTTGTGCGTCCTCTGTGCAGGGCTGCTACTCAGCTGTGGTTGAGTACTTTGAGACGTACATCTACTTGGCTGGAGCTCTGGCCATTGTGGTGCTGACCATAGAGGTACAGAGAACAATGTCTTTCTCTCTCTCTCTCTCACACACACACACACACACACTCACACACATACACACACACACACACACACACAAAGAGCCTGCTCACCCCATGTTTTGTGATGAATATCTTGAGACACAAGGCTACACAGTGCCCTCATGTGGAGGTTTGTGGTAGTTCAAGCACACACACATAATCATAATAGTCATACAACCCAACACACACATAATCATAATAGTCATATAACCCAACACATTAAGCCTGTTAGCTCTCCAGAAAAATAAACAAATGAATGAAACCCTCTGCTTTGTCCTGCATCCTACAGACATGTTCAAATGAGCTGCTAGTGTAGCACCTGTGTAACACACTGATTTGACCTGAACTCCATCAACATTTTACCAACATTACCAACTTTATGAACTTTATTATCAGCTTTATTAACATTTGTGTTGGTACAGCTGTAAGCTATCCTGGCTGTATCTGTTGTAACTGTGTGTGTGTGTGTGTGTGTGTGTGTGTGTGTGTGTGTGTGTGTGTGTGTGTGTGTGTGTGTGTGTGCTTTTTCTGCAGCTCTTTGCCATGGTGTTTGCCCTGTGTTTGTTTCGAGGGATCCAGTAGCCTGACACACACACACACACACACACACACACACACACACACACACACACACACACACACACACACACACACGGCCATGACTAGCCCAGCACACATGAGGAGGAAGAGCAGGAGGAACTAAGACAAGTATAAAAACTCATCAGCAGTGTTTAGATGCCATGTTGATGTTGCTGAATGGTGTGTGAATGTTGCACTGTGTGAACCTCACAGCTGGACCTATGGGGTAACACACACACACACACACAGCCGTAACCATGCCAACACAACACACAAGCAGAATTATGCCAAACGAATCAAGTCAACAGGAAAAACAAACAAGCAAACAAAAACTAACAATGTGTTTGTGAGCTAACCCAAACACACAGCGGACATAGCAGCTTAAACAGCGAAACGTGCTGCGGTCAGAGTTGTAGCAGGGAGTTAAATGGCACATCACGAGAAACATCACGAGAAATGGCCACAGTGAACACTGAACCCACTCCTGTTAAATGGCCACAGTGAACACTGACCCCACTCCTGTTAAATGGCCACAGTGAACACTGAACCCACTCCTCTTAAATGGCCACAGTGAACACTGAACCCACTCCTGTTAAATGGCCACAGTGAACACTGAACCCACTCCTGTTAAATGGCCACAGTGAACACTGAACCCACTCCTGTTAAATGGCCACAGTGAACACTGAACCCACTCCTGTTAAATGGCCACAATGAACACTGAACAAAGTTAAATATCTAGGCTGTTATTTGTCTTTTGCCACACAAGTGAGGAGAGTCTGGTGTATGAGTGGGAATATGAATGGGAATATGAGTGGGAATATGAGTGGGAATATGAGTAGGAATATGAGTAGGAATATGAATTGGAATATGAATGGGAATATGAGTGGGAATATGAGTGGGAATATGAGTGGGAATATGAGTGGGAATATGAATTGGAATATGAATGGGGAAAAGAATGGGAGTTTGAGTGGAAAAATGCACTGGCCCAGAACACTACAACACATACAGTACCGATAGGGGACAAACTTTTACACAGTGTGTGTGTGTGTTTATGTGTGTGTGAGAGAGAAGAGAGTTTGTACTGTTTTGTGATGGAGTATATAAGGGAGTGTATGTGTTTGTGTGTGTGTGTGTGAGAGAGAGAGAGAGGGAGAGAGAGTGTTTGTACACTTTTGTGATGGAGTATATAAGGGAGTGTATGTGTTTGTGTGTGTGTGTGTGAGAGAGAGAGAGAGAGAGAGCGTTTGTACTCTTTTGTGATGAAGTATATAAGGGAGTGTATGTGTGTGTGTGTGTGTGTGTGAGAGAGAGAGAGAGAGAGCGTTTGTACACTTTTGTGATGGAGTATATAAGGGAGTGTGTGTGTGTGTGTGTGTGTGCACATAAGTGTATATATTTGATGTTTTTACTCCACTTCGTAAAGGAATAGTACAGAGTAAAGTGTTTTCTAGGCCAGTTTTTGGATGATTAGGAGTTCATACGTTGTGCTGGTAGCGCAATTGTGTTTTGAAAAAGTTGTTTTTTAGGAAACTGAACTGAAAAAAATAAAATGGCAGTGCAAGGAGCATGCATGTCATTGCACTGATCCAAAACACTATGTTTAGACCCATTATACAGCTCAAAACATCATCACACTTTTGTGGTAGTGAAATTCAAGATTCAAGATAGTCATTATTACATCTCATTATGCTAGTAAAAGAGAGTAAAATTCTTATGTTTTTGCTCCTCAAAATAAATAAAACATAAATACTATGTTATGAGTTCATTATTTTAGTGTTTATAAGCCTTGTCGCTAGGTGGAAAAAAACTGTTCTGGAGTCTGCTGGTCCGAGTCTTAAGACTATGATGTCAGTTGCCAGATGATAGCAGTTGAACCAGTCTATGACTACAATCGCTGGGGTCCTTACTGGTTGTTTTGGTCTCCTGATGCATTCATTGCCTACCTGAAGTTGTCTTGCTGTCAGCGCCATCTTGAGGTAAACGTCCGTAAAAGATGACTTTTTGTGGATGCTAGTACATGAAAGTTTTCCCAAGGAAACGCACAAATCCGTGTGAGTCTATGACCTTGTAGGCTAATATTTACGTCGAAATGAAAAGGGAGCCGCACACAACAGCATAGCCTATTCTAAGACAGCTGGAATTTTGAAATGTCACTTGATGTCTCGCCTGTGCGTTGCTGCTGGGAGAAGGTCGGTTTGTAAGTGTCCGTAGAGCAACTAGCAAGATGGCGACGATCTCTCAGAGGTGGAATAGGGTGCTGAATTTGGCTTTGACGGCCGCCCGTGTTTATTCTAACTTGAATATCCTGAGGAGTTCCAAGAAGGAGAGGAAGAGGTCAGGCTTTTACGGACGTTTGCCCCGTAGCCTACCATGTGTTGCCCCTCGCACTGCTGTTTTATCGTTTTTGGTTGAATTTGCTTTCTAAAAAAAAACACACACATCCGATTGACGTGATTGTGCTACTAACTCAACGAACGAACTCCTAATCATCCAAAAGTTCCCCTAGAAAGCATGTCACTCCGGATTATGCCTTTAAGATCAATGTCTTGTAAATGGTGTTGTTACATTGTGAATATTTTTGTGTTTTTTGCCTAAGTGCACTGTATTGCATTTGTACTGGTGTTGTATTGTATTTGCAGATGACACTGATTGATATTAAAAACAAATATCTGTTCAATTGTCTGGTGTATCGCTGCTCTCAGTAGTAACTACCTAGAATAATAACAGTTGCATGTTGAAATCACTTGTCTGCATAGTGAAACACCTTTATCCCAGTAATTAATATCAATATAATGGGCTTTTTGGTGTTCAAATGTTGTATTGTTTACTTATGCATGTATTATGCAGGTCATTGTTGCATCTTCTTACTAGTCATTAAAGACGGTCTAAAGCAGGGCCTGGGGTCAAAGTTCAGGGGCATTAATATGGCTTCTTATCAAACCCGATCCCTTGTCAATGTGCTCCTATCATTACTCTTCAGGGACGTCGAGAGACGAGCTTACACTCATAGGCTTAGGGGAGCCAATGATTTGGGGCCCTGAGGTTATATTAGAAAAATTGCTCTGTGAGGAGGTTCCTTTAAAAAAAAATGTTTACTCAGTTTTTGAACATAAACAACATGTATAGGGAGCATCATACATCCAGAGTCAGCTGTCCAATTCTGGGGTCTCTCAAGGGTCAAGGTCAAGTCTAACATTTAGGTGTCTCAAAGGTCATAAGTCACGTCTGGGGTTTAGTCTCTCAAAGGTCATAAGCCATATCTGAGATTTAGCCTCTCAGCTCAGTGTTCACAAGCCTGAGAGAGCTACCCTGCCCGTGATCTCCACTCCATTTCACTGTCACTGTCAGACCTTTTTAAAAGAGCCAGACAGGCCATCTGGGACTGCAACCCCCTCCTCCTCATCAAACTGATTAGATTCTGCCCGTCTCTCTGCTCAGTTCTCTCTGGTGTTTTTAAATGTCCATCTCACCTTCAATAAAACTGCTTGACTATTTCCACAACGTAGACTTTGTAATATGGCCTTATGATGGACAATACAGCGATTTGAATCTTGAATTTTGAACAATGATTTTATCAAATGATATTACCAATGATATTATCAAATGAAAGCAGACATGTTCACTTGTTGATTGTCATACTGAGTGGTCCATTTATTCATGTTATTCCAGTTATTCATGGATTTCATGGTCTCTTAAACATACTACACAACATCACAGCTTTATAAAGAACTAGAACATCATACACAACATGACAGAAGAGTTTGATGTTTTTGATGGTTTGATGGTTTTGTTGTTGTAGTTTTAAATGCATTCATATTATTGGAAAGATAATAAAGTTGTTTTATGCATAAGGAACGTAAAGTACATAAGCTTAAGATGATTTCAGGAACACAACTATCATGATGAAAAAAAATTGTTCATTCATTTGGTTAGTTAAAGTTTTGAGATAAATGCAGTTCTTTTCAATTTCATAGCAAATAAGTCATTTACTGGCCTAAATAAGTAACCTGGGCAGCCACTGGGTGTGTAGTGATAACTATACTCCATCTGACAGCTGCAAAGCCCTGGCCCATTTTATAGCCTTTATTTACAGAGGACCAGTGGAGGCAAACAAGGGCACAACCACAGAACTGTGGCCGGACTCACACACTCTTACGACACTTGCTTACCTCATCACCATAGTTCTGTGATGTTAAAAGTATACTATTCATCTACCGGTACTTTCAGTACAGTTTAGTCTTGTTTACCTAAAAGATTATATCATACAGATAGAGAAAGGGAGTCGTTCCCTCTCACACACACACAGGCCACTGTGCGAGACTAGATTAGATAGACTTAGATAGCCACAGAACAGTGCTGGTGGTAGTTGTGATCACCGCAGCACTGTGCACCTGCTGCTCATATACCGCAGGTGTTGCTGAAGGGTTCTTTTCTTCCATTGTTGTTGTTGTTGTTGTTTATTTATTTTCAGTTGTTTCTTTTTTTAGTCATTTTCTTTCCTGGAACACAGAAACACCAGGCCATGTGAAACTCTTCAGTAATAGTGTTGTAGGTGGTAGGCCTATGGCCTATATTTCTAGCTGATAATTAGGCCTTTGTTAGCACTAGCAATGGTCATGAAGTTGTGAAAGTAAAATCCAAGGGCAATATCATGATAAAGTGCTAAAACGGTACTAGGCTATAGTTTGTGCTTATTCAATATTACCCTATTAGCTTGTGCAATCTTCTTTACCTTTCTAATGATATTCTGACTTGTCATGGCTCAGCCTGAGCAAAACCTTTTCTTACTCTACATGGGCTTACTGAATCAACCTGTAACCCATAAACCCATAAGGTTTACATGGGCTTACTGAATCAACCCATAACCCATAAACCCATAAGGTTTACATGGGCTTGCTGAATCAATCCATAACCCATAAACCCATAAGGTTTACATGGGCTTACTGAATCAACCCATAACCCATAAACCCATAAGGTTTACATGGGCTTGCTGAATCAATCCATAACCCATAAACCCATAAGGTTTACATGGGCTTACTGAATCAACCCATAACCCATAAACCCATAAAGTTCTGGCTTCAGTTTCCATCAGGGCACCGTTGTCATCTTGCACCCGCTGTAATTAAATAAGTGAAATCAAAGTCACAGGGGAGACCTACTGATGCCCATAATGAGCCTCGTCACCATCCAAGTGAACACAAAGCTGGTAAAGTACCCTATAGTATGCTAATGTTGCCAGTTTTCTCTTATAATGCTGCTATGCGTAGACCTCAAAGAGACATTTGTTTTTTGTAACATTCAATACAGCAGCCGTGTGTGGCAGAATGTGATGCTCGAGCACACCTGTCAAACTCAAGGCCCGTGGGCGAAATGTAACTTAAATTTGCCTCCCAGATAATATCCAATGTCTACCAGAACTGGCCCGCCACTATTTCACATGCACCGTTAATACTGTGCTGGCATTTTGTCAGTCGAGGCCTGCAAGCGCGAGCCCTGTCCCCACTACCTGCTCTAGAATCTTTACCCTTAATCAGCAGCCTCATACAGTTGTTTGTCATTACTGCCACCTGAAGTGCAGTGCTGATGTGGCTGTCACAAAATATTGGACCCAGTTTTTTTTTTTTTTTTTTTTTTTTCTGTGTATTTGAGTTTGACACCCCTGTGCTAGAGGAAGCCGAGCTGGTGGAGATCCACTGGCTACATCAAGTATAACACGCGTCATGATTTCAGTTCATTTTCAGTGGACAAGTGCGACAAATCATCATGCAAAGCATCTTGGGAAGGCTGGGCTCTGCTCAACTTAATGCAAATTTGTGAGCATCAACAAATTTAGAAAGGGGTTCCATTAAGGAGCCAATGCTTGACACAGTGGGGCGACCTTCAAGAAACTTATCGAAGAGTTTGTGGTTGGGTTTTCTGTAGTGGTTGGGTTTTCTGTCTCGGATAAATGAAGATAATTTTGATCAAAGGCACCATTTAGGAATTCACCCTATTTCCCTCTTGATGGTTAAATAATAACCATAGGGGTCAAATGAAAGAACACAGCAGAAGGACTTGGCTCTAGCTGCAGTTTACACCATGGGACATGCGGTAAATATCCTAAAACATCCTGCGGTCAATTGCAGAAGAGGCACCTATCAGAGGAACATCCGATTCTTGCACGGAGTCAGATTTTACTGGTCCATTTGAGTGCTTTCACCATTTATCTAAAATAATAAGCTTACTAAATTTAAGATTTGAGGACCAATCAACTTCCCAGAATCAAATTTTAACAGGTCATGATTTCGGGTTAACTTTGGCTCATGGTCGGCAATCATTCTAATCCCACCATCTCCCCGATATTTTGCCAATTAGCTACCCCGATGTTGGCAATACCTTATTTGTTGTCAGGGACCTTATTTGTTGTCAGGGACACAAACACAATTTTGATTCACTTGCCCCGGTCCGTTCACAGAATTGCTTTTAGTGCTCTCTCTCAAAATTACGGTAGCTTTTCGACTCTTGGGTACAAATAATCCTTATACACAACAAGCAGAGCGCTGTCCTTCTACCCATAATATGCAGAGGGTTGTAGCCTACTGTCCAAACCTTCAGGTCTTTTTTGCTATCTGTAACTGATGCAGAGACTTCAATGATCTTCGGCGTAACTGCTGCGCTAGGACACCTCTGTGGAAAAGTATGAAAGCCAATAGGGTACTTTGCCATCTGTCACAACGCTGAACATGCAACAGCAGCAATAGCACATTTGGAAAAAAATAAAAACAATGAGAATTCTGAAGCACGCTTGGGTGGGGTTGCCGATCCCTGCCGAACAGAGCAACTTACCTGGTAGTGAGTCTTGACTGTGTTCTCTCAGAAGGGAAGTAATGCTCCTGCACCACTGGCTTTTACACGCTGACATACCAACCCGTGCAACGTCTTCGACGGGCTTGGCTGGAAGAATCATGAGACAGCCAATGAAAGCTCCTTCTGCCATGTAACAGCAAAAGCAAAGTAAAACTAAAAGATGTTTCCGTTATGTTCCCTTTACCAATTCTGTTCATAACCAGTGGCGGTGCGTGGCCAATTTTACAGAGGAGGCCAGAGAAATCGCAAGCTACTGAATGACGTCACATCCATATATGTCAGTAATGAATTTAAATACAAATTAGCAGGGGCGTTGCTAGCTGTTTAAAACATTCGGGGCTATACCACAAGTGTTAGACTCATGTCGGGCCGTGCTGAGTGGTTTGATGTTTACATTAAAGATAGCCTGTAAGGAAATGAATCTTGTCTCTTTCGCCAAAGTGCAACAAATACACCAGCAGCCAAAATGTGACATTAAAATAGCATGAAAGAACTCCAAGGTGATGTGAAGCCCTACGAATAAAGAAGAAAGACTACCAACGTTAAATTTGTCACACCTTGCGAAGTCCTCAAAACATCGGTTCCGACTGCATTGTGGAGCACTTTCGAATTCGACAATTTCGCTTAAGTTGCATTTCAAAAGGTAGCTTTGTGAAATCGTTTCTCAATAAAAAACTCTGGGTCATCGTCTGTATGGTTCAACCACTGACTGTATATAACGTAACATACAGTCTATGGGTTCAACTTGTCTATGATTGATGACGTACTGGTGAGGTAGGCTCACTGAAGCTGGCCTCCTCTTTTTTTTATTTTTACTGTTTATGGACCTTGATGAGCGTTCGGCGGCAAACCGAGCTTCAATCTGATTGGCTAAAACCTTTAGGTAGGGAGGCCAAGTAAAACTGGCCTCCTTAGATGCAGTATTTCACCAGTTATACTCTGTTAATGCGAATAAACTAGGATAGAGCTGAGCACTGAAACGTAACGCAGGCAATAACCCATAAATGTTCGGGGGCGCTGTTTTGCTCGCTACTCCGATCAAAGAAAAACAGGACAACAGTAAGTTTAACACGGCAAATTTGGAATCTAAATTGTGCGTTATTAATCTAAACTCCTGAATGTTTCTTTATTGAATATTTATGAGGAGGCCACGCCTCCCTTGGCCTCCTGGAGAAAACGCCACTGTTCATAACATAACACACACTCATACACTCATAAACCTCTTAAGCCAATTAAATAAACAAATAAAATAAAATAAAGTCGCTGCATTGTTGAAACATAACAAAGGGTAAGATTTTGATCAATAAGACCTACTTGTAACAAATCTGTGCAAGTTGTCAACAAATCTTATAGTTTCATGGAGCAGGCATACAAAGATACTTTCAATGTGAATATTTATTGAGTGGAATGTGCAAAGTGTGTGTGTGTGTGTGTGTGAGAGAGAGAGAGAATAGCCCTTAGGGCAGAGTCTTTAAGTCCAACCACTGTGCAAGCAGGATAAACAAAAACTGCACACCGCCCGTGCGCTTTCCAAGAAAAAGGCAAAAAAAGAATCAACAGTTCACAAAATCCACAAGAAAGGTAAGCCGCAATCTCAGTCCGTCAAAACCAAAGTCGTCTCTCAAAACCCAGCCCAACAAAAATAGGGGGAAAAAGGAGCGATCTCACCTTTTCAGATTTAGATTCATCCCGCGAAAGTCCAACGTTATATTCCACAATAGACAGGGCATAGCGAAAAAAAAGGTAATCCATTCATAAATAGCATTCCAAGTGTCATGCAATACTCAAACTTTAGGAGCTTTGGAGGATATCAGACGTTTGCGCTACCGGCATCCATCTACTCCCATTCCTTCCTCTTTTCGCGTCTCTGGTTCAAAAAAATCATGGAAAAATCATGAGACAGTCAATGACGCAATTCTATTCCAGAAGACAACCCTTCTCCTGCTACCTTATTAAAATTTTGTGGACATTTGACTGCGTCATGATGATAGTGTGCAACCTGTACCGCTTTCAAGACATACATGATATTAATATTTCACTAGTGTAGTCTTTGAATTTATGCATTTATGCAAGCAATGGTGCAACAAAGCATTAAAATAAAACATAATCAACAGTCTGCTGACAAGCTAGTGTGTCACTCCCATCTTCTTCAGAGGCAGACCAAAATAAACATCTCCATTCAGTTTCCACTAAATAAACATCTCCATTTAGTTTCCTGTTTACTTCAATGCACGCTATGTCTATATGAAGAAGACAAGTGGAAGAAATGGAAAGAGGAAGAGCTAAGGAAGTGACAACCTGAAGCAAGATGAGGGCATGGGAGGAACTCAGCAGATGGGAACTGAACCAAACAGCGAGGGTCCAGTAAATCTCTCTGGGGAACACTCTTGCAGTGAAGTTGCTGTCACAGAAATGTGTTGTGTTCATTGAGACTTATAACCTACACTGGCACATACACACAGCGTTGGCACTTTTGTCTAAATGTGTATAAAATCATTCAGTGATTCTTGAAGGACCATTTATGAAACACTAAAGGAGAAATACAGTGTGAATGAATCCACAGCCCTGTTGTTCAAGCCCACCGAGTGCTGTCAGTAAGAAAAAAAACAATAAAATTTGACACAACATAGACTAAATAGTGAATCGCAGCTAACATTAGTCAAATGTGGCGCAGAAAGCCACTTAGTTTAATTTTTCTATGCCCTGTTCAGTTAATGTTAGCTGCTGGTTTGCTATTTGGTCTGTTGTAGGCTTATCAAATGTTCTAGTTCTTTTTCCTACCGACAGCCCTCTCTGACCTCGAACAACAGGGCTACTGATTTAATCACACTGGATTTGTCCTTTAACAGCATCTGTTTACCAAGTGCCAGACAGATAGAAAGCCAGTTGATAGCCTTTCTACAGTTAAGAATAAGCTATTTTCTTTACAAAAGTGTTAAACAACTGAATGTATTTTACGCACATGTATAGGCCTATACAGAAACCTCTTTCAGCTCTGATTGATACTAATAGCCAGTTTAATTGTTCATTCCATTTGGTGTTACAGTTTTTTTCAGTCATTAACCTCGGCTATAATTAAAATGCTTTTTATAAACACTTTTATAAACCGTTTGTTTTCTTATCAAAACACAAAATACAAAAAACTTGTACATGCTAAGACCACTAAAGCCATAGCTGACCCATCTCACACACCCCTCCCATCTCGTCATTTCTGCCAGGAATCTCCTGTAATTTACAAAACCCAAATTTCTTTAGAAGTAATCAAATTAGCCAGGGAAGGAAACCAGACCTTTTTGTTTCATACAGAGGGTCCGGACATTCTGTGAGATTCGATTGCTTGCTTGAGGTGTTTAAGTTTAAAAAGACTGGATCAGCCCCTGACTGACAGCTTGCCGTGATTGATAGCATTTTAACTCTGCATTCACAACGCCTCCCTCTGTTCGCTGATTGGACAGGTTAAAATGCCTCCTTAGACAAATAACTCAATGGGATCAAATCCAGACTTGCACTGTAGGGAGGTGAGTATCAAGAGCCATATTGTAGTAGGATAGGCTCCACAACCTTATGAACAGATTTCAGTGATTATCTTTGCAAAGTCTGATTAAAATCATTCATCCCTCTTGGAAGAGGGGGGTAGCTGAAACACAGCCCTAACAGAAGGTAACACTTGCATGTGTTACGTGCCAGTCTAGGGGTTCAGACACCATAACAAAGGAGAGAGATGGCGAATCATCCCAAAACAACAACGGACCAAGAAGATAACTTTAAAGTATTTTATAAGAAAAATAGTTAACATATAAAAATGAGAAAAGTTAAAGAAAAGAAACGATGGCTCACAGAACAGAAAGACAAACGATATCAAAAGTAATGAAGAAAAACATAAGACAAAAATAGGCCCAGACAAAACCCTGATGCCAAGGCCATGCCAGCCTCTCAAACCAGCCACTGGCACTGAAGGCAAAGACGTAACTGGGTGGAGCGTTGCAACCGGGAAGAGCGCAGTGTAGCAGCACCCCACAATGGGAACAGCGCCCCTTTTATACGTTGAAGCACCCAACCAGCAACAGCAGGGAGAAAATTGGCAATAAACCAATCCGCAACCAGGACGACCTGAAAGCATAATACACAAACACAAGGACAGACAGAACAAAGTAAAAACGCAAGACACTCCGGGACATAACAGTGCATGAGGAAACGTCTACCTTCTAGAACAGACAGAGGCAGGAGGAACGTCTACCTTCTAGAACAGACAGAGGCAGGAGAAACGTCTACCTTCTAGAACAGACAGAGGCAGGAGAAACGTCTACCTTCTAGAACAGACAGAGGCAGGAGAAACGTCTACCTTCTAGAACAGACAGAGGCAGGAGAAACGTCTACCTTCTAGAACAGACAGAGGCAGGAGGAAAAAAAGCTGTCGGTCAATTCATTATTTTTTCTTTGGATGTTTGTAGTTGCATTTAATTCAGTCATTCTCAGTTTTGAACCAATGGTATTTCAGCAGACACAGGCCAGCATGAAAGACTGATCATGAACATGTAATCCAGAGTACCTTGATGTTTGCACCATGCACAAAGAGGTGATTGAGGAAAACTGCTGATGCCAAAATGAGTTTACGGCAATGTCATCAGTTTTTGTAGTTTTGTAATTGGCCTACAAAGTTCCACTGCAGCATTGTGAAATATGCTGTGAAATGAAATTCACCTGTATTCACCTACACTGTTTATCAGTATCAGGAATATGGCAAGCATCTGGCAATGTATTTTCAGTAGCCTATATCTCATCCATTATCGGCCTGAGGTTCCGTGTTTGTGTCTGTTTTGGTGAAATTTTCCTGACATTCTTGTGACGCTGTGTCTCTACAGGCCTATGCCCGGTGCGTTGAAGGCCAGTCCAGTAGAGGGCGACAAATATTATTTCTCACCATAGCAGTCGGAGGTCCTCTACTGCTTCCGACACTTCTGTGTTCCTTTTTGCTCGACGCAGGTTTCATCGTAACGTTATCTCCTCCACCCAAGAAACTGAATTATACCGACCTGGACATGTTTTTAATGTTGTGAAGATATGAATTGATTTTCGGATTTTTTTAGAGGCGACATTTGTCGGGAATAAAGGTCAGTCTGGGGATTTTTAGCCGAATGGTGCAATACGATGGCTAACGTTAGCTAACTATGCTGTGATTGATGGAATGATGTTTTGGAAGGGAGCGGGTAGAGTGGGTGTTCACATATTTGTGTTTGTGTCATAGCCTATTATTTTTTCCTGGCTTGATCCTGTCGTTTACCAGTTGTCTTTACTTAACTGCCAGAAATGTCATATGAGTTAGCATCGGTATCGTCCACTTGTTTAGGATGTGCCTTTAGCTAGCTAAGTATTGTTGACATCCAAAACATAACGGTAGAAAATGGTTCAAGTCTTACAGGAGTAAGTAATACATATTTGGTATGGTTGACGTACCGTTAATACATAGATACAACAGTTTTCTTATGTTGACGATATTCCACATGGCTCGACATGATGTCAAGGATTGCTGGTGCCTTGAGCATGTTGATATCAGGTTACTTTGTCAGGCAGGTCAGAACGTGAGGTCCACCAGCAGCTCAGGTTTATCATCGGTCTTTCTCATGTATGGCCATCAACGTGACACCTGCTGATAATCTGTGTGGAGTCACTTATTTAAACTTAAGTTATGGCGATGTCACACTGTTAGTTTGATGTCTATAGTAGTCCGAAGCATAGGTTAAGTCATGAAAAGTTCATCTCCACAGTCAAACTGGAATTACGCCGCTACACACTGACAGGGTAAAATAAGGTTTACTGTATTGTCCCACAGAGGAGGTTTGTCCCAGTGTGTCACATTACACTACACTCAGTTTGTCAGCCATGCTTTTCTTTAGGGTCACTTTTAAGACGCTAGTCATTAGCAAAGTCATGTGCAAAGTGAACCAAGCCAGTGATTTGCCATATGTTGCCCTATCTCTTCCTCCAGTGTGTGTGTGTGTGTGTGTGTGTGTGTGAGTGTGTGAGTGAGAGTGTCGTCGTGATCATGTGTACATCAGGGAAGTACGGTTCCCGCGGGCCGGCGCTGATCCCGCGGATGAAGACCAAGCACCGAATCTACTACATCACCCTGTTCTCCGTGGTTCTGCTGGGCCTGCTGGCTACAGGCATGTTCCAGTTCTGGCCGCACTCCATTGAGTCGAGTGCGGAGTGGACGCTGGAGCGGCGCAGCGTCCATGACGCCCCGCTGGCCCGCCTCTCCCCCGCCAGCCCCCTGCCCGAGAGGGGAGACCTCAGCTGCCGCATGCACACGTGTTTCGACGTCTACCGCTGCGGATACAACCCCAAGAACAGGATCAAGGTGAGTGTGTGTGTGTGTGTGTGTGTGTGTGTGTGTGTGTGTGTGTGTGTGTGTGTTCGTGTTCGTGTTCGTTCTCAGGTCTTTAGAATCTGTTGGTAAATTGATTTAAAAGCAAAAAACAACAAAGAAACAAAAATGACAGCGCTGCAGAATGTGAGTGTGGATGTGTGTGGACTTACTGGGACTGGCCCAGAAGGTATGCGCGCTGCAGAATATGAGTGTGGATGTGTGTGGACTTACTGGGACTGGCCCAGAAGCAGCAGGAGCAATATGTGTATCAGATCATGTGTACACGTGCACAATTGATAATGTGTTTGATAATGCTTTGATTGTCATTTGATATTGATAAATTGATAATGCTTGATAATATGTGTGCACAAGTGTGTGTCTGCGCCTTCATGCAGTGTGTGTGTGTGTGTGTAGGTGTACATCTACCCTTTGCAACGCTTTGTGGATGAGGAGGGTGTGTCCATCAGCAGTACGGGTCTTTCCCGTGAGTACAATGAGCTCCTGAGCGCCGTGTCCGACAGCCACTTCTACACGGACGACGTCACGCGCGCCTGCCTCTTCCTGCCCTCCATAGACACGCTCAACCAGAACTCACTACGCATCCGAGAGACCGCGCAGGCCCTTGCCTCACTACCAAGGTAACACACACACCCTCTTACATACACACATGCACACACACACACACACACACACACACACATACTCACTCTCACGCACATTGTATCAGACTGTAGTATCCCTGGACTGTGTATGTTACTGGAAATTGGGTATGTGTGTGTGCACATGTGCACACACAGTTTTGTTCTTTCGGGTTACTGAGACTGAATGAAGTTTGTACAACAATGAAGTTTGCTCACACAAGTGTGTGTGTGTGTGTGTGTGTGTGTGTGTGTGTGTGTGTTTTCAGATGGGACAGAGGAATGAACCACCTGCTGTTCAACATGCTGCCTGGCGGACCACCAGACTACAACACTGCTTTAGACGTGCCCAGAGACAGGTGGGTATACACACACACACACACACACACACACACACACACACAGCATGTCACATAACTGACACACAGAAACTCAAATGCAGAACAGAATCAGTGTAGATTGCCCAGCAACAGGTGGCAGCATTTTACATGTATAGTGTAAGTAAATACTCTTTTGAGTATTCATACAGCATTATCACTGTCTGTCATACACCTTTAAAGGCAGCATTATCTCTGTCTGTCATACACCTTTAAACAGCATTATCACTGTCTGTCATACACCTTTAAACAGCATTATCACTGTCTGTCATACACCTTTAAAGGCAGCATTATCTCTGTCTGTCATACACCTTTAAACAGCATTATCTCTGTCTGTCATACACCTTTAAACAGCATTATCACTGTCTGTCATACACCTTTAAACAGCATTATCACTGTCTGTCATACACCTTTAAACAGCATTATCTCTGTCTGTCATACACCTTTAAACAGCATTATCTCTGTCTGTCATACACCTTTAAACAGCATTATCACTGTCTGTCATACACCTTTAAACAGCATTATCACTGTCTGTCATACACCTTTAAAGGCAGCATTATCTCTGTCTGTCATACACCTTTAAACAGCATTATCTCTGTCTGTCATACACCTTTAAACAGCATTATCTCTGTCTGTCATACACCTTTAAACAGCATTATCACTGTCTGTCATACACCTTTAAAGGCAGCATTATCTCTGTCTGTCATACACCTTTAAACAGCATTATCACTGTCTGTCATACACCTTTAAACAGCATTATCACTGTCTGTCATACACCTTTAAAGGCAGCATTATCTCTGTCTGTCATACACCTTTAAACAGCATTATCTCTGTCTGTCATACACCTTTAAACAGCATTATCACTGTCTGTCATACACCTTTAAGGCAGCATTATCTCTGTCTGTCATACACCTTTAAACAGCATTATCACTGTCTGTCATACACCTTTAAACAGCATTATCACTGTCTGTCATACACCTTTAAACAGCATTATCTCTGTCTGTCATACACCTTTAAACAGCATTATCACTGTCTGTCATACACCTTTAAACAGCATTATCTCTGTCTGTCATACACCTTTAAACAGCATTATCACTGTCTGTCATACACCTTTAAAGACAGCATTATCACTGTCTGTCATACACCTTTAAACAGCATTATCTCTGTCTGTCATACACCTTTAAACAGCATTATCTCTGTCTGTCATACACCTTTAAACAGCATTATCTCTGTCTGTCATACACCTTTAAACAGCATTATCTCTGTCTGTCATACACCTTTAAAGACAGCATTATCACTGTCTGTCATACACCTTTAAACAGCATTATCTCTGTCTGTCATACACCTTTAAACAGCATTATCTCTGTCTGTCATACACCTTTAAACAGCATTATCACTGTCTGTCATACACCTTTAAACAGCATTATCACTGTCTGTCATACACCTTTAAACAGCATTATCTCTGTCTGTCATACACCTTTAAACAGCATTATCTCTGTCTGTCATACACATTTAAAGACAGCATTATCTCTGTCTGTCATACACCTTTAAACAGTATTATCTCTGTCTGTCATACACCTTTAAACAGCATTATCTCTGTCTGTCATACACCTTTAAACAGTATTATCACTGTCTGTCATAGACCTTTAAACAGTATTATCACTGTCTGTCATACACCTTTAAAGGCAGCATTATCTCTCTTGTCATACATCTTTAAAGACAGCATCATCTCTGTCTGCATGGCACCTTTAAAGACAGCATCATTTCTGTCTGCATGGCACCTTTAAAGACACCATCATCTCTGTCTGCATGACACCTTTAAAGACAGCATCATCTCTGTCTCTATGACACCTTTAAAGACAGCATCATCTCTGTCTGCATGGCACCTTTAAAGACAGCATCATCTCTGTCTGCATGGCACCTTTAAGCAGCAGCACTTGTACACACAGTCCAAGCCTGTCCATGGCTGCTTTGACATGAGGGGAAGCCTGTGCTGAATGTGTCTGTCCAGTAGATGGCGCAAGGGGATCAGGCTGCTGTGGGTCTGATGGTGCTTCATCTCTTTCTGTGGAGGCTTGTCATGTGGAGCAGGAGTTGTGTGTGTCGTCTGAGCTCCGTCCAGTGTAAATCTCCCATCAGCACTGATTCATAACCCTTATTGTTTCCCCTTCACATTAGAGGCCATCACTCACACACTCTCTCCCTGTCACACACACACACACACACAAAGATTACTGTAGGGAACAGGAGAATTATGTCTGTTTGTGTGTCTGCAGACAGCCAGGATTTAGGCGCGTGTGTGTGTGTGTGTGTGTGTGTGTGTGTGTGTTTTGAGAGACTATTGAGACAGTGGTAAAGGAGAGAGGCACAGACATGCTCACTCTCATGCCAGTCTCATCTTTTATGTGATTTCAGGTGTGTGTGTGTGCATGTGTGTCTGTCTGTGTGTGTGTGGCTCTTAAACTGAAGCTTTAGAGAATTTCTTTCTCTCTTAAATGTGTTCTTCTTGGCATGTGTCCTCATCACTACAAGGTGTGTGTGTGTGTGTGTGTGTGTGTGTGTGTGTGTGTGTGTGTGTGTGTGTGTGTATTCCAGAGCTCTGTTGGCTGGTGGTGGTTTCTCCACGTGGACCTACAGGCAGGGTTATGATGTCAGCATCCCTGTGTACAGTCCCCTCTCTGCAGAGGTAGACCTACCTGAGAGACAACCTGGGTGAGTACGTTCACTCACACACACACACACACACACACACACACACACACACAGTAAGTCTACAGTCCCCTCTCAGCTGAGGTGGACCTACCTGAGAGACAACCTGAGTAGAAAGAGCGCGTGCACACTCACACACACACAAATACACAAATTTACAAACACACACCTTATCTCCACACTCACACACACACATGGATGTGAGTAGCATGTTGATGGATGTGGCAGTGATAGATGGGAGAGGCTCTGTAGTTGCTCCCAAACTGGTCAGGAAGTGAGTTTGGCTGCAGCTGCATTCATGATTCATGATAATCCTCCTTGTCTCTCATGTCTTCTCTTCCTCTCCCCTTGTCTTTCTCTCATGTCCTCCTCTCTTCCTCTCTCCTTGTCTTTCTTTCATGTCCTCCTCTCTTCCTCTCTCCTTGTCTTTCTCTCATGTCCTCCTCTCTTCATCTCTCCTTGTCTTTCTCTCATGTCCTCTTCTTGTTCTTCCCTCTCTCTCCTGTCTGCTCCTCCTGCAGTCCTCGTCGGTTCTTCCTGCTGTCCTCGCAGACGGCGCTGCACAGGGAGTACCGCGTGGAACTGGAGCGCCTGAAGGAGGAGAACGGAGAGACCATCTTGCTCCTGGACAAGTGCAGCAACCTCTCACAGGGACACACACACGCACACGCACACACTCACGCTCACACACACTCACCACGCAAGCGCTGCGCCAGGGGACAGGTCTACGACTACCCACAGATACTGCAGGTGAGAAACACACACACACACACACACACACACACACACACACACACACACACACACACACACACACACAGTGTTTGGGGCATTACGGGATGTACAGAAGCAAAGCAGACACAAGTCCACAAAGCAACACCAGGAGGTTTTGACGTGTGTTTGTGAAGCAAGCTCTTCAAATGGCTTTTCTTTTCTGACTGATGCAAATTAAGCTTCCATGGAGCATGTGTGTGTGTGTGTGTGTGTGTGTGTGTGTGACAGAGGTGAGTTGGATTTACTTGAGTCTCATATTCTCACAGGCACACACAGACACACTCACACACACACAGATGGGAGATTGGCTGTGTCTGTCTGCTGATTCTCAGTGCATCTTCAGTCCAGCCTTGTCTAGACAGGAAACCCACTCATCACACACACACACACACACACACACACACACACACATAAAATGTGGAACTCACTCTCACACTTTCATTGCACACACACATGCACACTTACACACTCATCATCTGGTCATGAAAAACGGCAACACATCTGGCACCCGTTGTCCACGGCAGGCATGGTTTGTGTGTGTGTGTGTGTGTGTGTGTGTGTGTGTGTGTGTGTGTGTGTGTGTGTGTGTGTTTTGGAGTGATTGGTAGAAGGTGGGGGGGGGGGGAGAGAAATCTTCCCATATCTAAGACATTAGCACATGCCACTGATAAGTGTCTGATTTATACCGTTGTTTGAATGAATGTTTGTGTGTGTGTGTGTGTGTGTGTGGTGGGGGGTTGATTACAAAATTATTTCAATCTCTTTCAAACTCTTGTTCTTCACATTTTCACCCATTTGTCCTCCTCTGTGTCTCAAACACACTCACACACTGACACACACACACTGGTGATTGTGGTGCAGGAGTCGTCGTTCTGTGTGGTTCTGCGAGGTGCTCGTCTGGGCCAGGCGGTTCTAAGTGACGTTCTCCAAGCTGGCTGTGTTCCTGTCATCATGGCTGACTCCTACATCCTCCCCTTCTCTGAGGTCCTCGACTGGAAGAGGTACGGTGTGTGTGTGCATGCGTGTTTGATAATTTGGTGATTATTGACAACACTACACTTCTGACAATAATTTATTGTGTGTGTGTGTGTGTGTGTGTGTGTGTGTGTGTGTGTGTGTGTGTGTGTGTGTGTGTGTGTGTGTGTGTGTAGAGCATCTGTGGTGATTCCAGAGGAGAAGCTGCCTGAAATGTACACCATCCTGAAGAACATCCCACACAGACAGGTGGAGGAGATGCAGAGACAGGTAAGGCGCACACACACACACACACACACACCAGGTGGCAGTGTCTTTCAGTCGGCCAGGCTTCCCAACCCTCCCAAATTTGGCACAAAGACACTATCAGACGTCCAGACACTATCAGACGTCCAGACACTATCAGACGGCCAGACACTATCAGACGTCCAGACACTATCAGACGTCCAGACACTATCAGACGTCCAGACACTATCAGACGGCCAGAAACTATCAGACGGCCAACGCCGGGGCCGTGTGCATTTCACCTCAGAGCCGTAATGGCCTCCTGCTACACTCAGCCTGACTGACACAGCCCAGGCCACAGAGCCAACATGGAGGCCCGTCAGGGCTAGTTGCCTTAGGCTGCTCAGGGTTAACATGGCGTGACCTGCAGCTGGAGAGAGAGGCCATGACCTGAGCTGTGTGTGTGTGTGAGTCAAAGTCAAAGGCATGACCCGCCTTGTGGAGTGTTAGACCCCCTCCAAGTGTTGAATTCTGTTACAGTGTCACTCTTGGTTTCAGGTAACACACACACACACACACATACACTCTCACACACACTGCTTCAGCCTGGTGTTTATGTATTGCTTACAGCATCACTTGCCAAATTATACACCTCCACACACACTCTGGGTGGGGCTGATTGTATTCAGGGGGAGGTGTGTGTTTGTGTGTGTGTGTGTTTGTGTGTGTGTGTGATTTATCATGGTGTCTGCTGAGGGAGTATTCAAGGTGACATGAGGAATGTGTGGGTTACATTTGTGAGACACAAGGAATATGAGGTGTGTGTGTGTGTGTGTGTGTGTGTGTGTGTGTGTGTGTGTGTGTGTGTTTTGGGAGTTTGCGCTGTCCTGTGCATGAGTTGGGTGTTGGGATGAGGCTGCTGGAGTCGAGAGAGGATTCTCTCGCTCCTACACACACACACACACACACACACACACACACACACACATTCTCACTCTCTCTCTCTCTTGCTCTCTCTCTCACACACACACACACACACACACACATTCTCTCTCTCGCTCTCTCTCACACACACACACACACACACACACACACACACAAACACACATTCTCACTCTCTCTCTCACACACACACACACACTCACAGAGGATTTATGAGGTGCCGCTGCACCTTTTACACATCACTCTACGCCACTTCACATCTGGACATTTTCTTTCCCTGCCTTTTTCTTTTATCTCTCTCTCTCTCTCTCTCTCTCTCTCCCTCTGTCTCTCTCTCTCTCTCTCCCTCTCTCTGTCTCTCTGTCTCTCTCTCTCTCTCCCTCTGTGTCTCTCTCTCTCTCTCTCTGTGTCTCTCTCTCTCTCTGTCTCTCTCTCTCTCTCTCTCTCTCTCTCTGTCTCTCTCTCTGTGT
>PYXC01002648.1:87500-90000 GCA_015244755.2 Tenualosa ilisha
TAGTAGGGGCTTATTGGCTCTTGGTGGGTAGCAGAGTGTATGTGTGTGTATGTGTGTGTGCGTGCTTGTGCGCCTCTACACCCCTGACACACACACGCACTCTCTCTCTCTCTTCTGCTCAGACACATTCACACACACACAGACTCTCTTTTCTGCTCTGACGCACACACACACACGCACACACTCTCTGACACATTGGGAGTCGGCCATAATGCAAATTTGCATCAGTTGTGTTTTATTTACTGACTCAATGAAGCACATGAACACTGCAAGAGTAAACAAACAAACATCCAATAAAATAGAGACATCCTTGTATTTATACACACACACACACACACATTTTCATGCAAACTCTATGAGATGGTTCTCTAGAAATGGGGGTCATTCTTCTACCCCTATGTTTAAGGCAGTGTGTGTGTTTGTGTGTGTGCGTGTGTGTGTGTGTGAGAACCACTCTAGAGGCTGAGCCCCTGCCTTCTCTCCCCTCTCACAGGCCTCTTTGTGGGCCCCATGTCCCCAGGTCAGGGCTGAGTCTGGGCCAGATCCGGGCCGGCATCGGCGGCCAGCTGTGGGCAGAGACAGTGAGGGGCGGAGGAGCTCTCGGCCATTGGGGATTAAAGTCGTATATAATACTGGACTGTCCACCGCACAGGCACACACACACACACACACACACACACACACACACACACAGGACTACTGCACAGACATGCCCTCAGTCTGAGGCACCCAACCACACCACTGCACTATACAGCGCCCATCATAAATACCCAAGAAGGGCCCTTGACCGCAGGAGTGGACCAAACATAAATACTGATGAAGCGCCCTTTGACCGCAGTTAGTATACATTATATAAATACTGCATTTTGAAGAGCCCTTAACCGCTGATAGTACACTTTATACTCCATTTGAAGTGCCCTTGTCCGCAGTGAGTGCACTTTATATTTACATACTGCATTCGAAGTGCCCTAGGCTTGACCAGTGGGCAGTTTCCCACACAGCTGGGTACAAACTAGCCTGAGGATCAATAGGGTAAACAGTCACCTTATTGGCTAAATTATTTTTCCCAGAAGTGGAGGTGCTTGTCTTCTGAGAAAGTGTGTGTGTGTGTGTGTGTATGCTCAATTGAATAGGGAAGAGAGAATCGTTGTGAACAGTGTGTGTGAGGAGTAGGAAACAGGATGATGTGTCTTACACACACATGCCCAGATCAGCATGGTTCTGTTCTCTGTCCGACATTTAACATGTCCTCTTTCAAGCAAAAGGCCTTCAGCTTGTAGTAAAACAGTATTTTCTCAAACACCATGTAAGTGCAATAACTTACTGTTGAAAAGTCACATCAAATGTCTAGAACACAAAAGATGATCTCAAAAGTCAAACAAGGGAGCTTAGAGCTATGAAACCGTTTTTGCTTAGGAAATGTTCATACATGGTTTAAACATTAACTGCATATTCCACTGGACATCCTTGTCTTTCCCAAGAAGAAAACACACTCTCCAACCCCTCCACACACACACTCACGCAAAATAAAACTACATTTCAAGGTAAGAAGTACAAGGTAATAGTAACTCTACAGCACATCTGTGACTTCATTTCTCCTTGGGTCTTAGAGAGAAAGAGACAGTTTCAGAGATTACAAGTCACTTCAGTTCTTAATGACAAGAAAACATGCATGGACTCACACACACATATTCTCTCTCTCTCTGTCATACACACACACACTCACACACACAACACTGCAAGCCTGCTGTGCCTCTGGTGTCCTTAGGTGAGCCTGTTTCAGTAGTACTAGATAAACGGCACAGAGTGAAGGGGCATTGGAAGGACACCATGAAGCACACACACACACACACACACACACACACACACACACACACTCACATGTACTGTATACATACCCATGCTCAAACCGATCAGACTCCATCATCACAAAAAAACTCTTCCAATGCCATTTGACAGGCCACTGTACTGCTAAGACTACAGCCCTTGATAGATGTTTACATGCTAACGCTAGCAGTAGCCTGAACAGATCCACACCCTTGAGTCTAGACCTAATGTCACCCCCACCTTTGGGTGCCATCACCAGTGATTTCAATATGACCAACAGTTTTGGGTGTGGTCACCAGTTATCTCTAGAACCAATGAGAACCTCTGTTTTACAGCTTTGGGTGTGGTGACCGGTGATGTCTAGAACCAATGAGAACCTCTGCCTTGACCCGCAGTTTACAGATAAGCTTCTGAATGACTGGGCAAGCATCAGATCCACTGGTGAGAACCCACTTCTGATTGTCCATAGGGAATGAATACAATGAATTGAGTTGAATGGAACTGAACTGAACCAAACTGAATTGAAAGCGAGCTGCAGTGACCTTGAGTGACAGTGGACTCTTGGGTGTGGGGCCCGTACACATAATCCTGAGCTTCTGTCCCAGGCTCTGTCAAACACCTAACACCCCTGCCACACACACACACACACCCTCAGAGCTAATACAGGAGGCTG
>PYXC01002648.1:102500-107500 GCA_015244755.2 Tenualosa ilisha
TGGCATTCAATATGGTTGCATGGTAACTTGACTGGACTCATTGTGTGTGTGTGTGTGTGTGTGTGTGTGCGTGTGTGTGTGTGTGTGTGTGTGTGAGTGTGTGTGTGTTTATATGCCTTCCAAGCCTCTGACAGACCCCCCATGCCTTAAAGCTGTTTTTACTTCAGACTTCCTGGTCATCTGGTCACCATGAGGAGACAGTGACTCCCACCCCCCCACCCTCACCCCAACACACACACACACACACACACACACACACACACACACACTACCATTTTGGGATGTCACAGAGCTGTAGACTACTGTGTTACCATGATGGACACACACAAGGTGATGGGACTGAGATAGATACTTCCCCAACACACACACAACCACACACACACTGCTACACACACACTCACACACATCATCACAGGGACACATTCCTTTGTGAGCCCCATTCTAATGAAACACAAACACTGCAAATCCAGAGCTGCTTACGGTGAACTCTGTGTGTCTGTGTGTGTGTGTGTGTGTGTGTGTGTGTGGTGTGTGTGTGTGTGTGTGTGTGTGTGTGTGTGTGTGAGTGTGTGTGTGTGTGTCTGCAACAATGAGAGCATGTGTGTCCCCATACGCCCATATCTGTCTTTATTGTTGCATATATATGTGACTATGTGCAGTATCTGTGTTCTGCATGAAGAATGCCTGTGTGTGTGTGTGTGTGTGTGTGTGTACATCCATTAGTGTGTGTGTGTGTGTGTGTGTGTGTGTGTGTGTGTGTACATCCATTAGTGTGTGTGTGTGTGTGTGTGCATGTGCATTCATTAGTGCGTGTGTGCGTGTGGGTTCCCTGCCTGCCAGGCTTGTGTGGAATGCTGTAGTAGTCCTGGATGGATTACCCAGCTCCAGAGGGAGAGTGGGGTCAGGTTGAAGCCTAGCCTGCCCAGCCCAGCCATGGGTAGCCCTGCCTGGGTTCACAAGTTCAGGGACCAGCCTGCTCCTGGAGAGGAGGTCCACTCCTCTCTATGGGACTAACCCACCAACCCCTCCCCAGGACCCAGAGCTACACAGTAGACAATCAAAGTAAGTTGAGCACAGAGGAAGCAATCTGCTCTGCACTCCACCCAGCCCTCTCCCACCTGGACACAAAAGACCCAACACAACACGTTGTGACAATGCTGTTCATAGACTTCAGTGCAGGATTCAACACTATAATCCCACAACAACACATGCACACACTTGACCAGCTGGGACACAACACCTCACTGTGCAACTGGCTGCTGGACTTCCTCAGTGAGAGAAGTTGGCAACAACACCTCAAGCAGCATCACACTGAGAACAGGGTCCCCCCAAGGCTGAGTGCTCAGTCCCTCGCTCCATCACACTGAGAACAGGGTCCCCCCAAGGCTGAGTGCTCAGTCCCTCGCTCCATCACACTGAGAACAGGGTCCCCCCAAGGCTGAGTGCTCAGTCCCTTGCTCCATCACACTAAGAACAGGGTTCCCCCAAGGCTGAGTGCTCAGTCCCTCGCTCCATCACACTGAGAACAGGGTCCCCGCAAGGCTGAGTGCTCAGTCCCTTGCTCTTCACCCTGCTGACACACGACTGCACACCAGCCTACAGCACCAATTACTTGTTGGAGATGTTGTGTTGTGTTGTGTTGTGTTGTGTTGTGTTGTGTTGTGTTGGAGATGTTGTGTGTGTTGTGTTGTGTTGTGTTGTGTTGTGTTGTGTTGTGTTGTGTTGTGTTGTGTTGGAGATGTTGTGTTGGAGATGTTGTGTTGTGTTGTGTTGGAGATGTTGTGTTGTGTTGTGTTGTGTTGTGTTGTGTTGTGTTGGAGATGTTGTGTTGTGTTGTGTTGTGTTGGAGATGTTGTGTTGTGTTGTGTTGTGTTGTGTTGTGTTGTGTTGTTGTGTTGTGTTGTGTTGGAGATGTTGTGTTGGAGATGTTGTGTTGTGTTGTGTTGGAGATGTTGTGTTGTGTTGTGTTGTGTTGTGTTGTGTTGTGTTGTGTTGTGTTGTGTTGGAGATGTTGTGTTGGAGATGTTGTGTATTGATTTGACCTGGGATGAACTAGAACTTGTTCACTCTCCAACAGACGAATTACTCTTAAGAGTCTTATATGTTATAAACAGTAGTGTGTAGTATTATATATGTGTTATAACTGTGTAATATACCTGCACACGGGCCTCTGTGAGGTCGGTCCTGAGTGCCAGCTGCTCGCGGGCATAGACGTCGGGGTAGTGTGTCTTCTGGAACACCTTCTCCAGTTCCTCCAGCTGGTAGCTGGTGAAGGTGGTGCGGTTGCGTCTTTTCTTGCCTTTGTTGCTCTCACCCTCGGCTTTGTCCAGGCCGCCCCCGCCAGTGGGCACGTCTGAGGGGCCGCCCCGCTGCTGCTGCGTCCCCTTGCCCCCTGCTGGCGCCTCCTTCACGCTCAGGTAGCTGCCATCCATGCCCGTCACTGCCGCTGCCGCTGCCACCGCGTCTGCACCCGGGGGGATGTCTGCGTCCGTCAGGGCCGTGATCTCCTTACCTGCACAGGGCACACAAGGACAGGAGGGCACACACAAGTGAGTCAGCAGGTGGCGCTACAAGGACAGGTAATGTGTAGAGGGGCAGAAAGGTAAAGAGGGTGTCGTGGTGTGGCAGGGCAGGTGGGTCAGACATGGTGAATTAGTCATGGGGCAACAGGGGCAGGTAAGATAGACATGTGGGCATGTGGGTCAGGAGTGGGCGAGAATGTGATGGCCTAAGGCAGGAGAATACTGCTTTCACAACCACCTGGCCATTCCGATCTGGACTAGAACTTGCGTGTGTGTGTGTGTCTTTATTTAGTTCCAGTACTGACACACTAATGGCCCTGGAGAATGGAGAATAACATCAGTCAAGTTTATAAGAGTCTCGAACTCAGACAGGCTAATGGAGATAAGTAGCAGCATGAGGAGTTACACACCACTGCAGTTAGAGGACAGGACACACACTACTGCAGTTAAGACAGACACACCTACTGCAGTTAGAGGACAGGACACACACCACTGCAGTTAGAGGACAGGACACACACCACTGCAGTTAGAGGACAACACCACTGCAGTTAGAGGACAGGACACACACCACTGCAGTTAGAGGACAGGACACACACCACTGCAGTTAGAGGACAGGACACACACCCTGCAGTTAGAGGACAGGACACACACACTGCAGTTAGAGGACAGGACACACACCACTGCAGTTAGAGGACAGGACACACACTACTGCAGTTAGAGGACAGGACACACACTACTGCAGTTAGAGGACAGGACACACACCACTGCAGTTAGAGGACAGGACACACACTACTGCAGTTAGAGGACAGGACACACACCACTGCAGTTAGAGGACAGGACACACACTACTGCAGTTAGAGGACAGGACACACACCACTGCAGTTAGAGGACAGGACACACACCACTGCAGTTAGAGGACAGGACACACACTACTGCAGTTAGAGGACAGGACACACACCACTGCAGTTAGAGGACAGGACACACACTTTAGGAGTTAGGGCCCAGGCCCATGTAGTGCTTTATTCTAGCAGAAAAACACTGAGAATGACTTGAGAATCACCAGCGCTTGTCCAGCGCTTTCTCAAAAAGACGTTTTGTTTGTTTCTATGACAACTAGTTTGCATAGAAAGTTAGCATGCTAATATCTTAACCATAGATAGCATGCTGACACACACCTTCCAAATTACAGCACACACATCCTTGTGTTAAAGCGAGTTTTTTAGGTTGTGTAGATACAATTTCCTGCTAACTTTGTAAAAACAATTGGGGAAAAAGGCCAAAGTAAAGATGTTTCTGTTGTATATAGAGATGTGGAGACCCGTCCGCTGGTACTGCCACCTTTGGTCAGCTATGATAGATGGAAAAGTAGTTCATTGTGACGTCGCGGCTCCTTTCTCAAAAGTTGAAATATTTTGACCCTGAAGCACTTGCCAAAGGCGTTGGATGCTGCACTTTTGTCTCTGGAGCCACAGACGCCCTAACCCTAACCTTAACCCTAACCCTAACCCTAACCCTAACCTTAACCCTAACCTTAACCTTCCTCGTAGGAAACCACTGAAGAATAGTTGGGCAGAAATGGCAGGAATAGTTAAGACTGGCGCACATCAAAGCACTCATGAAAGGAAACTCCATAAACAGTCCAGTTAGACAGAGCTGTTTATGTGTGTGTGTGTGTGTGTGTGTGTGTTTGTGTGTGTGTGTGTGTGTGTCATCTAATAATACTTGACAGAAGCGGCCCTTCGCCCGCCAGAGCCCGCCCGACTGCTGCTGTCGCTGTGGTGACTGTGCCGTGTGGCCTGACAGAAATGATCCCCTAAGAGTTTCCAGAACGTTCCGGCACTCACATTCCATCAGGACAACGACGCTCAGGGCCACCAACCAAACAGCCCCAAATACTTCAGCTGCACCAGAGCATTACTGTGTGTGTGTGTGCATGCGTGTGCGTGTGTGTGTGTCTGTGTGTGTGTGTGTGCGTGTGTGAGTTGTGTGTGTGTGTTGTGTGTTTGTGTGAGTGTGTGTATGTGTGTACGTGTGCAATTTCGTGTGTGTGTGTGTGTGTGTGGACACTTGGGCAGTGACCGCATGATATAATGACTCTGCTTGAAGGGCCAGCACTGAAACTAGGATTTCTGATTTCTGTAGAAGAGGCAGCTTTGTGTGTGTGTGTGTGTGTGTGTGTGTGTGTGTGTGTGTGTGTGTGTGTGTGTGTGTGTGTGTGTGTGTGTGTATGTCTGTGTGTGTGTTGTGTGTGTGTGTGTGTGTGTGTGTGTTTGTGTGTATGTGTGTGTGTGTGTTTGTGTGTGTGTGTGTGTGTGTGTGTGTGTGTGTGTGTGTGTGTGTGTGTGTTGTCATGACACCAGTGCCAGTGTCTCCTCATAAATCACTGGCCCATATGAAATAGACACCCCAGCGGTAATTGCACACCCATCCCAAATTACAGGTTCCTCTGTGTGTGTGTGTGTGTGTGTGTGTGTGTGT
>PYXC01002648.1:125000-135000 GCA_015244755.2 Tenualosa ilisha
TTATCACTGCGTGCGCCTGGATCCCGCATTAGAAAGTCTCGTGCGGCTTTAGAACTAACGTTTGCTCCCGGCTGCAATGACAAACACGCGCCGTGCGCTTTCATAATAGCCAAGTTCTTGTGCGGTGCTCAAGCGGCTGGGTTTTTAACAGGTTGGGGAAACGGCGTAAATGTGTTTCCAATTTAAAGACGGTGCCTTAACTCCAGCTTGTGCCTCACAAAGTCCTCTAGATCAATTACGCTGATCCCGTCATATACTCTTTCAAAAAGGTAATTTTCTACATTTCCTCCCCCACTGCTATCTAAACGTATTTGTTTTTCCCCACTTAAGTTTGAGCTCTAATGGTCGACTCTTGTTACCTAGAATTGAACTAATCTATCGAACCTCATTACAAACATAATAGTGTCTTAAAAGCCCACTTTACATTTGTGGCTGAACTACGGCCTATTTGTTTATTGCCTATATGTTTACCCTATTTAAGAGAACACGGATAGGAGAAATGTTCATGCGGCTTTGTTTGCTTTTTCCTGGTATTAGTCTACTTTCTTAATATTGTTAACATTTGTCGCATGATAGGAGTAGTATCTATTGTAGTAGTATAATTGTATCCTATTTCATCGCCTCGGTTGTGGAAACAAAGACGAAGAAGAGAGTGTCTCTAATCATGGATTAACAGATCAGGCTAAATTGCAAATGTGCAGATGATTCCTTAAGAAACTCCTTTTGGTCTTATTTTCTTCACATCGTCCTCCATCCTGCAAGTGAAACAAGCACGCTAATATGCGCTTAAAATCCATTTCATTACTGCCAATCATTATATCGGATCAATAAGTCAAACTATCAACTTCATCCTTCCTAATTCTTTCTTGTTTTGTTTTGTTTCTTATCATTCATAAAATCAAATCCAATTATGTCTTTAAACAAAATCACTAATAGTAATGATAATAACAACATCAATAATAATAATAATAATAATAATAATAATAATAATAATAATAACAATAATAATAGTAATAATGATAATAATAATAATAATAATAATAGTAGTAGTAGTAGTACAAATAATAATATGAATAATAATAATATAGTGATAATTCTATATTAACAATAATAATAGCAATGCTAATAATGCTTTAGCATATATACTGAACACACACAATATAGGCCTATATTTAAAACATCAAAAACGAAACGTCTATGCATTCTGTAGGCTAATGTTCTTCTTTTTATTATTATTATTATGATGATGATTAGTTGTTGTTGTTGTTGTTGTTGTTGTTGTTGTCTATCATTTGGCCTCTGCTGATTTTTATCCACTTTTATTCATCACAAAGCTACTAACCTTTCACTGCCATGTCCCCCTTGGCCTCCCATTCCTCCGGAGGCATCCTGGCCGGCCCAATTGCTCTCCTCCCTGCATGCATTGATCAGCTGGCCGGGAAGATCGCGGCTCTGGCCCATTGGTCGAGATCATATCGGAATGGCCTAGCCGGCACTATCCGGGTTAAAGTGACGGAGCGAGGAGTGCGCTGGTTTGGGAAACGAGTTCCTGACTACTGCGGCTTTCTCAAGTGACTTTACAGCTCTGCGCCGTCACCACATTTTCCATTCAGACCAAATTCAACTGACAGATTTATGTCGCCGATCTATAGAGCCCTTCATTCCTTGTAAAACTTCTCCGTGTTTTAATTTGTTTAGACTTCCCAAATATCTGCATATCAAATTTAACTAACATGATATTTATTGCATTTTACATCTATGCTTTTATCAGCTTGGGGAGGACTCGCAAAACCTTCCATGGTCCAGGGAGCGCGTGCTTTTAAGGCGACGGGAAGCGGGGTTATGATTTTGTAATCCTCCCGCGCCTAGGCTACACATGGAATATGTTATTTGGAAGCCAGATGTAACGAGATCAAACTTTCTTTTCGGCGAAATCCGGTTCCACACGTGGAAGACAAATGGCCGTAGCTTTTCCCGCGGGCGGGACAGATCCTCCCGTGGATGGCTCGCCTTAAGGCCGGTCTGTCTGGGCCCTGAGCTCCGCGGCGGACACCCGTTACACTCTTATCCTTCTGTAGTGGAACACAGTGCCTTTTCCCCAACAAAAAGGTCCAATGGATCTGCTTGTCGGCTCTAAACATAGCCTACATTTTTTTTACTTACTGACATTTATTTGGATAAAGGTGTTCATCAAATAATAATCAATAACAACACCTACGCCTATGATTAATAGTAGTAGTAGGAGCAATAATAGTAATAGGCGATAGTATAACAACATCAACATCATCATCATCATCATCATCATCAACAACAACAACAACAACAACAATAATAATAATAATAATAATGTCCTCATTATTTTTCAGTGTTATTTCTGAGGTGTCTAATTGTACCTAAATTACTAACATTAATCCAATGTACATATATTTTAATTGGTGCCTCATCTTTATTTATATCTATGTATATAATCGAGCGCTAATCTTTAAACTCTGTGTGTTTAGCTCGCTGTCTCTGAGAAAAAAAAGGAAAAAACCGCAACGTCCTGTTGTCGTTGTCTAAAGTGTGTTTCAAGTCTTTTAACTGAGAAAGCAAACATTTACTGCGCGAGTTTATGACCACACGGAAGCGTTTGTCAGCTTATTATCCGCGCGCTCTTACTATGTTCTCTCCGTCGGTCGGCCCTCTATACTCTCATGTGCGCTACGGTATCCCTGAACCAAATCCAACCCAAACACTACTCACACGACCAGTCGGGCCAGCCAGTCACACTAATCTGTATGATCAGATTATATAAAGTACTGTTGTGCTATTCTAAAATCACACCTCTTCCGCCATATTTGGGGCCATGCCTCAAAATCTGTTGCCAGATAAAAACATGTGCTATTTGCACATTGCATGATGGATTCATATATGCATTCATGTAGTTGGTAGGCCTTATAGTGACAGTTAAATGCGTGTGAGGAACGGGGAGTTTTGTTTTGATTGCAATGGAGGAAAGACTCCGGGGGTTCGGCCTCGAGGGGCCATTTTCCACGTTCGGGGCCACGCGCCGACCTCGAGCACATACAGCTTGCTCATCTGCCTGAGAGCATCTTGTCGATACGGGGCTCGTGTTCAATTTATCGTCTTCCTTTCCCGTTATCAGGCAGAAGATGGGCTTCTGGTTCGCAAGAGGGGTGTAAAGTTCGAGTAATAATTTTGGCCATGAATCAACCTTCGTTGTCTTTACTCTTCCGAGAGATGCCGGGCTACCGTTAGTGCGCGACAGACTCAGATGTCCCGACAGAAGCAACAGGCGGGCTCGATTCCCTCCAAGTGTCCGTGCCTGCTTAATGTCTCTAAATGTATAAATGTATAATCGGATGGAAGCAAAGTTGATTTTGAGAGGGCCAGAAGCCATTCACATAGGGGAATAGATACAGGGTTCAAGTGTGTGTGTGTGTGGGGGGGGGGGGGGGGGTCGCTGAATGATGGATGGATTGTTAACTTAACCTTGGCTTTTTCAATAGAGAGGTGGTTGTAAAGCCTTCTGATGGCCCTCTATTACAGCTCAATGCATCAGCACAGAGCACAAGACCTTTCCCATATTGGGCCAGTTTTCATTTCGAGTTTGACTAAACTTTACTCACAAAACCTACATTTCCCTGACCGTGCATTGCATTTGTAGAGAATTGTTCCAGTATCTTTCAATAAACTTGCTAAAGAGAGCTAGTAGCAGTCATAAACTGAAAATGTGTTAATTCAATTGTCCGATTCAGCACCAATATTAAGGATTGTAATGTAGATTATCGCATTAAATGTAATTTAATTGAATCGCCTAAGAGAAAATTGAATAGACAGGGAGGTTATGCCTCGTCGTAATTGTGTTACCGGGCTAGATTGGGCTGTAATATTGCTAGTAAGTTGTGAAGTCCAGCGCATTCATTCGGTAAATGCTGCAGCCGCGGCCGGAGCTCGTGAAGGAGAAACCCTCGTCTCGCGGACGCCAGCATCAAACCGAAAGGGCTTCTCTGCTCGAGAACACTGCGTTCCTCAACGCTGCTATTCGTGGAAACGTTTGAAAACTGCCTCGAACTAAGGAGCATCCGACACAAGCATAGTCATCTCGTGTGCCAGAAAAGACAAACAACCTCTGCCAGCAGACTTCCTTCGCTCCTTTTCACCTCTCGGATTTCCGTTAACCCAGAGAATAGTTTGAAACAACACTACTCCGCTGCAAATGTCTTAAAGGTCTCTGCGTCAAACTTTAGCTACGTCTCTCGCAAAGTGTCAGCTCCGAACAGCTGTAAAAAGTTTTGCCCACGGGAGGAAAACTCACCATAACAGGAGTCGAGACCTCCGTTGAGTGCGCTGTCCGTGTGTAGCTTGCTTCCTTCAGGGGGAGTTTTGCAGGACGACCTCTGCATGTAGAGCTGGTACTTGCTATAGGCGCCTTCCCCAGTACTGGTGTCCAAGGGCTGGCATTCTGCTTGGAACGGGCTGCGAGACTTTCCCCCGTACGGCTGACCTTTGTTGGTCAGGAAAGAGGGGCTGTATTTGGTGTCACTGGCTTGGAATGCCCGAAACGGATTGGCTTGGTGATCCCTACCTTGTGGCGCGGCTGGACTATAATATGAATCCATGGATGTCATATCGCAGTATGAAACGCACGTCTCCGCGTTCATGCCTAAAAAAAGTTACGGGGAAAAAATACGTCCAATTTTTTTTTTCTTCCGCCCTACTCTTTCCTTTTTGGAGAGTAACGGCGAGCCAGACACTCTCACACTCTCTCGCTCTTCTCCATACAACACTAACACACACACACACACTCACACACACACTTCCATTCACTCTCTCTCACACACGCACACATCCACTGCGCAGCTGGGCTTGGTTAGAAAATGATTCAGATGTTTTCCAGAAACCAGCTTGCTGACCAAACGTTTAAAAACTTCCCTTAAGGTCTCAAGAACGAACAAAAAACGAAGTCTCTCTCTCTTGAGAAGATGCAGCTCAGGACTCACCCGCCTTACGTTAACCAGACCTCTTCAGGCACAAGTAAAGACCCTTGCATTATAACAGAGCCAACGATGGGCTGAGGTCAGACAGAGTCTTTGTGTTATCGGGAGGTTTTGTTGGAAATCTGTGTGGGGGGGGGGCATTTAACACATGACATTAATGCAATTAGGATATGAATATATAACTGACTGACTGCGAAGGGCAGCATAGCGGGGCGATTTAATGGTCAATTCGCAATGCTTTGTTAGGAGGGGAAGAGCAGCTCCGGGAAGCGCCCCGACATTTGCCCCTTTCCGGGTTTTTTTGTTTGTCTCTTGTTCATCTTCGTGTCTGTTGGAAGCCAAACGGGTGCCTCAGGGCGCGTGGGGCTGGAAGCTGGAAGCTGGCAGACTCTTCAGTGTCATAAAGTGCAAAGGTGATCCTCGACGGGTGTGGAGACTGGGCACCGGTTTATGAGATACAAAATGACATCTCTAAATAGTCTAATGTCTCTAAAATGAGATCTCTACATAATGATAAACCCTCCCTTGACAATTTCTAGAATTTCTAGTTATTTGTTTTTGTTTTGTTTTGTTATATTTATTCTATATTCTCACGGGTATAGGCTAATAGACAAATACTGTGAGCAAATCAACTTTCTAGAAAGCTCCAACACATTCCGCCGATCCATATTTGATGGTGTGTATACACTGACCACATGCAGAGACTGACATGTGACAATGCGATGCTTGATCAGCCCTGAGGAAGCTAGAGTAATGAAACATGGGCTGTGAATGATTATTTTATTTAATTCACTAAATAATCTATGAGCTACATAAACTATTTCTGAGCGTAGACACTATGTGGTTAATCTACCATCAAATAATATTCGATCGATCTATCGTGTAATTTCGGGTTACAAAATGCAGTTCTGTCATTAAATATAGGGTTTTAACCTTGACGAGGCTGGGACTGGTAATGGATCGTCTCATCTTGTTCCAAAGGTGGTGATATCACACCACAGTAAGTGAAGAGCGCTCGCATGCACCCCCCGCGCGCCCCTACACTGGATTCCTAAATTGGTTTCAGGCAGAAGACCGTCGTACAAATTCGACTTTTGACTGACAGCGGTGGTGAGGTGCCATGCGCAGCCGCCGCCCCACTTAGCCCGATATGATTTATGTCTTCTAGGACACAATGGCTCACTTTCTTTCTTTCTTTCTTTCTTTCTTCCTTTCTTCCCTCCCTTTTTAACAATTTCTTTTAATTAAATAGCTAACTTTAACAGGCGTGCAAAGTTGCTTTTTATGAAAGCAAGACGTTTCTATAAACCTCATTACATTTGGGTTGTAGTTAGGAGATTATGTCAGTAAGTTGGGCCAGTGTTGGGCCGTATTTTTAGGCAGCTAGGTAGGATTGCACTAATGCTACAATCCTCTAAAAGTGTTTACTGTTTGTAGGCCTCCGTAGCCACCGCCAAATGACCCCCTACTTTCTACAGAATTGCAAACAATTAGGTATCATTCACGAGACGGTTAGTTGTGGTTAATAAACCGTCTGTCATTTTCAGATTTCAACGAATACCGTTAACGTTAACACACACCCACATAAATATAAGCTTGCCCTGTCGCACACACACGCACACACACGCACAGGCACGCACCCATCAAAGAAGAGTGCTTAACCCTATTTTATGAGTTAAATGTCGCATTAAAACCCCTCACCTAAACATCACCACATGTTTCTGTATCTTAAATATGACTTGCATTTGTTTTTAACTGAAACACAGCTCTCTGAGTAGTGCCCGTCGTTCAAGTCTGAATTAAAGCAATTAACTCAAGCGTATTATGGGGTAGACTAGACCCGCATTGCTGAAGAGCGCGACCCGGCAAACAGGATGGTGAAACTAAAACGGAATCGATTAGTGTTTCCAGGCACACTGATATTAATAGTCAAAGTAAACCAATTCAACTGCTGTCCAAGGAAGCGCTGAAAATTGTAAGAGTATTATATTCTATCCTTTCATTAGGCTCCTAGCTGAGAACACTAACTTTCCTTGCTTACACGAGGACGGGCTCCTCTCCCCCTCCGTGCCGCCGCCGTGCTGCCGCTCACGAGCTCTCTGACGGCTGTCAACCAAACGGCAGGGAGAGGCCCGTTAGAACCGGGGCCTCCATAAAGCAGAGATAAAACGTTTTTCTCCGAAGCCGAGTTCCACATGAGGCTTAATAGGGAACATCTCCCCACCGCCTCTCTGTGCCACCACCCGCCAGTCCCGCGGGAGACATGAATGCCTGTAAAACTGCAGCCATAGTCACATTTTCCAGCACGCACAAAAATATCTGTTTAATAATTGTCCAAATACAGTGGTCTTATACAGTGGTCTAATGTAGAAATTAATGAAGTCTAAATTAACTATGTTATCACGGTTATACAGTAGGCATAACAACAACAACAACAATAATAATAATAATAGTAATAATAATAATAATAACAATAACAATAACAATAATAATAATAATGTAATTTGTTGTGAATTGGTTATATAGTCCACTTACAGGATTTAGTGAGTTTATTTAATTTAGGTTCAGTCCTTTTCTTTGCAATTTCCTAGCAAAATTCCTTAAAATAAGCATCAAAGCTATGGTGTCCATATTTCATGCAGCTATCAGGCTGAGTGTTGACCTGCAACTAATTAGTCTAATTGTGACAATGTAAAAACCAATAGGAGTTTACAGCAATTGATCGAAATAAGATAGAAAAAGTCAAGCAGTAGCCGAATTGCAGTAAGGAGGCAAAACACCATGTCTATATCACTATATCCCTATCGCTTGGCGGAAGCTTTGAGAATGCACTTCATAATTTAGTTTCTCTACACTGTGTTACACTATTGCACTTTCAACTTAAAATAGTGCACATTCTATGTTAGCAATATGCCCTCCTTGTTAGTTCTTTCATTGTGTTGTAGCTTGAATGTTCTCCTCTTTTGTAAGTCGCTTTGGATAAAAGCGTCTGCTAAATGCCTAAATGTAAATGTAAAACACGCACTGACACATTTTATGCAATAACAGGGATAATGTTTTGGTTGTAATCTTTCTCTCTCTCACTAATTTTTGTTCTGCTATTAAACAGGGATGAATTTACTGCATTGTCAGTACCTGCTTTCTGCTTGTTAATTGGCATTTAAAGAATTAGCTTCTAGCTCAAGACAAAGTGTAATGAAATTAGCCGAAGCGTCTGACTGCCGATCCTGGTGTTGCTGCTGTCGGCGGGGTCAAGCGTGCCGAATGGGTCGGAAGCATCGGGACCGGGGGGCATGGAAGTGTCCCTCGCCTCCTCAGGCTAGTCTCTGTGTTTGCCCAACTGCTGGCTTGATTTACACACACTGCAGCGGTCATGGAATAATGTGCGGAATAAAATTAATAGCACAACGCCCTTTCTGTGCCCTAACTTACTCCACCGGCTCTCCATAATTTGATTCATGATATGAAATTAAAAAGGAGACCCTGGCAGTGGCCATACAGTCTAAACTTTATTTCTTTTTTGTCATAGTTTCGTCTGAATTGATCAAATATTTCGTTGAATTTAATCTTTCATTCTATTGTTACCGTTTCCACTAGTTGTTTAGGACAGGTGACAGAGATAAGGTGTGGTGTGCACGTGTGAGCTTTGGGATGGGGTGCAGCGGGGATTGTTTTGCATTAGGACTCGGGCTCACGTCACCGGTCCGGGAGTTGCGGATGTTGTAATGTTTCTATCTGTGTTTAGTGCGCGAGGCCTGCCGTTTATTTCCAGTCTTATCCCGAATGACGGATGGCGGATGGAGTGTTAAACAGCCGCGCGATCTACTCCCGCAGGCGAGAGAGAAAGAAGCGGGCAGATGTTGCGCGATGAGATAGCAGCTGAGCGCGGGCAGGCGGGAGGAGCGGGCTGAATGAGCTATCTAGCCGAGCGGGGCTTGGCTTGGCGCGAGTGAGCGCTTCATGGAGGAATGAATGGCATTAACGTTTAGCCCGCGGTGTTTATGTCAAACTGAACTCCAGATTTAGGCGGGCATCTGCCAAGACTTCCCGTCATGTGAAGAACAGAGGCGCTGCGGAGCTGAGACCCGTGCCAGACTGCAGGGGAAAGGGAGCCTAATGGTAGACTGAGTATGTGTGTGTGTGTGTGTGTGTGTGTGTGTGTGTGAGTGTGCACATGGTAGTGGCCATGCACCAGCTTACAGTACCTGCTTGTATGCACTTATCTGTGTGGAGTGATGTGTGTGTGTGTGTGTGTGTGTGTGTGAGAGAGAGAGAGAGAGAGAGGGAGAGAGGGAGAGAGAGACTCATGTGGAGGAGAATGAACATAGGTAAGACTGACAGGTATTACTGCTAGACATGATGTCACCCTTTTACTCATACACACACACACACACACACACACACACACACACACACACACACACACACACGCACACACACACTATGCCTAAAGAGCACCATGCGTGTTTTCTGTGTGTCTGTGGTCTGTGTGTGTATGGTGAATGTGTGTGCGTGTGTGTGTGTCTATTTTTGTCTGCATGTGGTTGTCACAGGATGTGGCCTAATTGACTGGTACGGTTGGCAACCTGTGGCCTTGGTATAACCTGCCATTCATGTCAGGTGGATGTGTGTGTGTGTGTTGTGTGTGTCTATGTTTCTATGTGTTAGCATGTGTATGTCTATGTTTGTGTGTGTGTGTGTGTGTGTGCGCACATGTGTTTGTATGTTGTATGTCTATGTTTGCGTGTGTGCGCAAGTGTGTTTGTTGTGTGTGTCAATGTGTGTGTGTGTTCGTGTGTTGTAAGTGTCTATGTTTGCATGTGTTAGCATGTGTGTGTGTGTCTATGGTTGCATGTGTGTGTGTGTGTGTGTGCGTGTGTGTGTGTCTACCATTCTTCTCCAGCAGTCTCAGTGGTTTAGTGTGACTGGAGGTGAAATGGCCTGTGGCAGCTGAGAGGTGCCTGTATGTTTACATGGCTGTCCTCATATGCCACAGACTA
>PYXC01002648.1:165000-172500 GCA_015244755.2 Tenualosa ilisha
GATGATCTGAAGTCCTACTCTTCTCCTGTACTAGCTCGCTGCTCCTGTCACCCACAGCAGCCCAGAGTGTATACACGAGTGTGTGTCTGGATGTGTGTGTGTGTGTGTGTGCGCAAGTGTGTGTGTGTGTACGAAAGAACATATCCATCTTGAAGTGTGCTGGTAAAATGACCACCATTAGTTTAAAGCCTTCTTTGAGTGTTTACAACTGCTGTGTGTAATCACTAATTACTGCCTCAAAATCACATTAAACACATACCCACACACACACACACACACACACACACACACACACACACACACACACACGCACGTGCGAGTGTCACATTACGTTACTATATAAAGTTTTCAGAGCTCAACTCTGGTCTACATAAAGGGGGATTCCCCCCTCCTCCTTGGCAACATAAAACATGGACATTAAGGAATGTTTGCACCCTTACCTCTCTGGCCCCACAGCCCAGATCCAGTAGCTCCAGCCTGGGCTTGGACAGAGGCACTGGGCCCTGGATGCCTGGAGGTTGGCTTTGACAGAGACACTGGGCCCTGGGCTTGGACAGAGGCACTGGGCCCTGGGCTTGGACAGACACTGGGCCCTGGGCTAGGACAGAGACACTGGGCCCTGGGCTTGGACAGAGACACTGGGCCCTGGGCTTGGACAGAGGCACTGGGCCCTGGATGCCTGGAGGCTGAGATTCCCACTCACAGATAATAAGTGTGACTGTTGCTAAGAAACACACACACACACACACACACACACAATGACATGCACACACTGACATAAACAAAAACTCCCTCTCAGTCTTTCTTTCATTTCCTGGAATCTCTTCCACTCTTTCATTCATACTCTCTCTCTCCCTTTTTCACCCTCTCTCTATCATTCTTTCTCCGTCCTTCTGTCCTGATTCAATTACTGCTAATCACTCAATTAAAATCACATGCAGTCCCTTAGCCAGTGAATAACACCACACACACACACACACACACACACGCTGTGTGTGAGAGAAGAGATAACAGGAGCTGTGTTTGATACTCAGCGTTCCCATCGCATTCCTCTCTAGCACTGCAAGCTCATTGTGTCACATCATGTGTTATTGTGTGTGTGTGTGTGTGTGAAGAGAAGAGGAGATGTGTTATGGTGTGTGTGTGTGTGTGTGTGTGTGTGTGTGTGGTGTGTGTGAAGAGAAGAGGAGAGGAGAACAGGAGAGAAGAGAAGAAGAGAGGAGAAGAGAAAGGGGGAGAAGAGGAGGGAGAGAAGAAAAGAGAAGAGGAGTAAAGACTATGAGGAGAGGATTAAAGAGTTATAAGAAGAAGAGACCCTGTGGGTCCTGAGTGGGGGCACATGAAACATTAATCAGGCAATCAGAGCTGACACCCGACCCCTGGGCCTTCAGCACTCCTGTCCTGATGCTGAAGGTCCCAGTACAACACCTGCCCCTCACACCTCTCTTTCTCTCTCTCTCTCACACACACATCCATGACGAGAGGGACAGAACCTGCCCCAATCAGACCTACCCTAGGTCCATCCCATCCTCCTACACACACACACACAGACACACACACTTTATTTTCATACATCTTTATTCATGTCCACCATTCGGAATAAAGCACACAAGGACATACATCTGCAGTAGTAGCTCCGTTCCATGACTCTGCCATTGCCCATGAATCACCCTGACTGCTGCGGACTGCAGCCCAGAGGCTGGTTCTGACCCAAATCTCTGTCTAAGGTAGGAGTTCTGGCTGACAGGGATCTGGAGCTGATCTGAAACATGCATAGACCGCAGTTAGAAGCTACACTGTAGAAATCAACACTTACTTCACTGTAAAAACGAAAAGTTTAAAAGTTTATTTGGTGTAAAATGTTGCTTCACATGAGTAGGTAAAACAGAACTCGTCTCTCTCATGTCCAGCTTACTTTAAAGAACGGTGGAAACACCCATGGAGGAGTAGAACTAGGACCAGAACCGGCCCCTTCACCGACACCTCTGACCCTTTCCCAGGGTTACCTCCTCCAGAGTCCAGAGTTGAGCTGGATCAGACCCATCCGCTGGACTCACACAGAACCAGACGCCACTGGGGGCATGAACCATATGAACATCTGGAAATATTTGATCAAAATATACAAATCTCTTGGGAACATAAATTATATATGTGTGTCCATCCATATGCAGATTATTATGTGTGTTGTAGCTGTGAGATTGTCAAGCAGTATTGCGTCTGACAGCGCTGCTCTGTGTCTCCATGGCGATGGATGATTTAGTTGTGCGCCTGAGGAACGGCCCTGGAGTCTGAGTTGTGTTGGGTACACAAACTTAATTCACACTGATGGCCCACTGCAGGACTCTCTCTCTCTCTCTCTCTCTTTCTCCATCCCTCTCTCTCACTCCCTCTCATTTCTCTCTCTCGCTCTCTCCCTCAACCTTGCATCTCTCTCTCAGCTTCTCTCTCTCTTTCTTGCTATCACTCTCTGTAATTTCCCACTCTCTTTGTCAATTTTTTTCTCTCTCCCTCCTTTCTCTTTCTCCCTCCTCTCTCTCTCTTTCACACACTCACTCACTCACATACACACTTCTTTCTTTCTCTGATGTTCACCCAATACATACTTGCATGTGTACACACACACACACACACACACACACGCACACGCAGACACACACAAACAGACACACACACACAGACACACACACTTTTCTTTCATTTTTTCACCTCCCTCTCTTCCTCTTCCACCCTGTTTTCTCTCTATCTCTGTCTTCATTTGTTCTTTCTTCAATCGCCAACACTTTGTTTTCCCTCTTTCTCCCTCCTTTCTCAAGCCTCGCTCTCTCTCTCCTTCCTCCCCTCTCTCTCTCTATCTCATCCCTCTCTCTGTGGAGATCACACGGGGACTATTCCCAGCCCCACACAGACGAGCAGGAGGAGTCTATCAAAGAGCAGCAGGGCTTTTATGTGTGGACACTCCGCTTGCGCTCCTGATTGCTTCCAGGTGAGGGGGCTCTAGAGGGGGCAGGGATGGGGTTGGGGGGGGGGGGGCAGAGGTGCCCTCCACAGAGCCCACAGAGACAGTCAGAGGGGCTGGGGGGCGGGGGGAGGGGAGGGGGGGGGTTCATGGTTGGGATGGCATTCCAGAATCCTGCAGCCCTCTCCTGTTTAGTGGTATTTGCAAGGACTGGGAGGAATCATGTGTGTGTTTCTGTGTGTGTGTGCGTGTGTGTGTGTGTGTGCGTGTGTGTGTGTGTGTGCGTGTGTGTGCACCCCATTATGAGCTGAGGGAGGTTTAGGCAGCCGTCTGGGGGTTCAGGGATAACGAGCTGGCAGAGAGGGGATCAGGCATATACATACACACACGCATGCACACACACACACACACGCACACACACACACACAATGAAAGGCCTGTGACTCCCTGTGATCTGTGCCTTTGTGCAGTCATTTCACCCATGTTAACTTCTGTGCTCTTTGTGGGTCATCAGTCTGTGTGTGTGTGTGTGCAATATGTTGTCTCTCAATGGTCTATATTTCAAAAAATAAGCCCATAGAATTAGCTCCCATTTGCCATGGACGAAATATTTGACCCCTTACATACAGTCAATAGTGTACGTTTTCGGTCTCAAAATGGACAACAACCTGTCCATCTCCGTACTAGACAGGCTGGTCAGAGAGAGCATGGCTTGTTCTACCGTGGGCTGCTCCATCACATCCAAATTCTCCATCCTCGTACAGTAATTGTTGACAGCAGTGTTGAGTTTGTAAAGTGGAATAGGCTACACACAGTTGCTTAGGTAACATTAGGCTGACTTACTGAAGATAACGCTGGTCAAACTGGGAGGCAAATTCATACGAGTGGAGCAGCATGTCTCACAGCAACAACTGGACCACTTATTCACATGAGAAGGCCAGTAGTCCCACAGGATAAACACATCAGGTAAGGAGCTTCGTCTATAAAAAGACGCTGACTGATCTAGCAGGTAGCAAACTGTAATTAGCATGCATCACAGCTAACAGTGGTGATGCTACGCCCAGGAAAAGCCACTCCCAGACAAGAGCGCTTCGAGCTCAAGATGACAAAACATAGCAAAGCATTTAACACGTCACCCATTGGAATGAATCTCAGTGTTGCAATCTGTGAATCAGCTCCGCATAAACAGTGTATGTGATTGGTTTAAACCTCAGAGACAAGCACGCAACCTGCCCATTTCAGCAAGAAATACTAGCCTAATGTAATGTAATGGACGCATTTTACAAATGTAGTGGAGTAAAAGCACAGAGAAGAGCTGCACATGTAGTGGAGTGAAAGTAAAAGTATTTTATATTTCATAATTATTTCCACTCAAGTAAAGCACAGATGTGTGGAACATGTGCTTCAGTGTTTGGACCTCGTTACTTTCCACCACTGATTGTGAGGACGGCTGAAAAGATCACAGGGACCTCTCTTCCCCTGAGACCCACCCACAACACACCCGTCCCATAGATACAAAGCCATGGGTCTCCCCAGGGGGCTTAAGGAGAAGACACAGGTAGCACGGGTGAGCAATGTGTGTGTTTTTGTGTGTGTGTGTGAGAGAGAGTGTGTGTGTGTGTGTGTGTGTGTGTGTGTTTATGTGTTTATATGTGTGTGCATCTGTGTGTGTGTGCGTGTGTGTGTGTGTGTATGAAGCTGCCCAGACACCTGCACCATGTGCTCCATGTGTTTGTGTTTTACCATGCAACCCCAACAGCACTCTTCTCTCTCTCTCTCCTCTCCTCTCCTATTCTCCTCTCCTCTCTTCTCTTTGTTCTTTGTCTCCTGTTCTCTTCTTTATTCTTCTCCCTTCTCTTTCATTCCACCTATCTTCCTCTCTTCTCTATTCCTCATCTCATCTCCTCTCTGTCCTCTTCCTCTCTCTCCTCCTCCTCCTCCTCCTTTTCCTCCTCCTCCTCCTCCACTCTATGTCTCCGTTCTTTTGTCTCTGTCTTCATCTAAAGGACAGATCACCTCCCTGTGTGTAAGTAGTTCCAGTCCGGTGTGGTATCCCTCCGCCATGGCCCAGTTGGGCACCTTGAGTAAATAAACGGTTAGTCTTCAGCGTTGGGCACCTTGAGTCAATGGGCACCTTGAGTAAACAAGCTGTTAGTTCACAGCGTTGGGCACCTTCAGTAAACAAACTGTTAGTCTACAGCATTGGGCACCTTAGGTAAACAAACTGTTAGTCTACAGCGTTGGGCACCTTGAGTAAAGAAACTGTTAGTCTACAGCGTTGGGCACCTTGAGTAAAGAAACTGTTAGTCTACAGCGTTGGGCACCTTGAGTAAAGAAACTGTTAGTCTACAGCGTTGGGCACCTTGAGTAAAGAAACTGTTAGTCTACAGCGTTGGGCACCTTGAGTAAAGAAACTGTTAGTCTACAGCGTTGGGCACCTTGAGTAAAGAAACTGTTAGTCTTTAGCGTTGGGCACCTTGAGTAAAGAAACTGTTAGTCTACAGCGTTGGGCACCTTGAGTAAAGAAACTGTTAGTCTTTAGCGTTGGGCACCTTGAGTAAAGAAACTGTTAGTCTTTAGCGTTGGGCACCTTGAGTAAAGAAACTGTTAGTCTTTAGCGTTGGGCACCTTGAGTAAAGAAACTGTTAGTCTACAGCGTTGGGCACCTTGAGTAAAGAAACTGTTAGTCTTTAGCGTTGGGCACCTTGAGTGGTTGGGTCCTTGAGTGGTTGGGTCCTTGAGTGGTTGGGTCCTTGAGTCGTTGGGCACCTTGAGTCGTTGGGTCCTTGAGTCGTTGAGCACCTTGAGTCGTGGGGTCCTTGAGTCGTTGGGCACCTTGAGTCATTGGGTCCTTGAGTCGTGGGGTCCTTGAGTCGTTGGGCACCTTGAGTCATTGGGTCCTTGAGTCGTTGGGCACCTTGAGTCGTTGGACAGGCTTGCTGCCAGCATGAAAAAAGAACCGAAAACATGCTCCCATGATGGACACACACACACACACGCACACATCCAGAAAGGGCCTGCACACACACTCCCAGCTCTGGGGCCGAGGGCATGGAGACACAGGAGAGTTGAACTGAGCTGTTTTTGTTCGTTTATTTGTTTGTTTATCAGTGTGTTGTTCCCTCTCACTCATCTGTGTTTGTGCTTCTGCAGAGAGTCTCCCCCACAGCAGCAGACAGACTGGAGGGTCTAGAGGTGTCACCTGATGCAGACTTGTGTATCATCAAATCTCTTCTGTCAGCGGAGCATGGAGGCAAAACACCAAAAGCCTTCACTCATCCTCTGTGTGTGTGTGTACGTGTGTGTGTGTGTGTGTGTGTGTCTGGGAAGCAAATAGTTTAGAGATGTTTATTTGACTGTTTGTTAGTTTGTGGTGTTGTCATGGTAACGGTATGACACATAGTCGGCTGGGCTGTTTGGATGACATCATGGTGGTCGATGGGCTAGTGTTCTGCCTACTCTAATTCAGGGCCAGTCTTATCACAGAAATCAAAGGACAAACACACACACAAAGCATACTTCTGAAGGTCTTGTGTGTGTGTGGGTGTGTGTGTGGGTCTGTTCTCCCCTCACCTGATTTGACACTAGCACAATTAATGCAAGCCATTTACTGTTACTGCACTTCCAGAACCACACACACACACACACACACACACAGGACCAAGACCTAGCTGTCAAATCAGGAGCCAAAGGCCTTTAAATGCACCTACAAACCCATACACAAAAACACACACTCTTTCTGATTCTCTCTGTCTGTGTCTCACCTCCTCCCACTTTTCTCTCTCTCTCTCTCTCTCTCTCTCACACACACACACACACACACACAACACACACACTTGCACACATAAAATGCATATCTATCTATCTATCTATCTATCTATCTATCTATCTATCTATCTACCTACCTGAATCAAGCTGTGAGTGTGTGTGTGCATGTGGTTAGTGTGTGTGTGTGTGCATGTGGTTAGTGAGTGTGTGTGTGTGTGTGTGTGTGTGTGTGTGTGAGAGAGAGAGAGAGAGAGAAAGCGAGAGAGAGAGAGAGAGAGAGAGAGAGAAAGTCAGTCATATTGCATCTGTCTACACTGGAAAATGTAGTGAGTTGACAGCGTGCTGATTGCATAATAATCTGTTCTGTAACAAAAAATGCCACAAAAGGATTCGACGACAGCCCTGTGTGTGTGTGTGTGTGTGTGTGTGTGTGTGCATGCTTTTGTCATGTAAGTTTTTGGATGTGTGTGTGTGTGTGTGTGTGTGTGTGCATGCTTTTGTCATATAAGTTTTTGGGTGTGTGTATGTGTGTGTGTGTGTGTGTGTGTGTACGCACACGTGCATATGTGTGTTGTACTGATCTCTGTTGTGGTTAAAATGAACAGGACACAGGAGTTCATGTGTCTGCACACACATACACACACACAAACACAAACTTACAAAGGCAAGAGCACATACACGCACATACGCACACACACACACACACACACACACACACATACCCAGGTCAGATAGATAGATAGATAAGACTTAGATCAAATTGAAATATGTCTTGT
>PYXC01002648.1:185000-195000 GCA_015244755.2 Tenualosa ilisha
CTGGGCCACCGTTGTTAGCAAGCCGGTGGATGCTAGTGAAAAGAAACAAAACACAGACTAAACAATGCTAACTTAGGCTACCATTTAGCTGATGCTAGCATATTAAGCCTGCCACCCATACATTAGACACCTAGGAACACGCTTCGACGTTTTTTATGTCACAAAAAATCAATGAATGTAAATGGAATGGGACCGTACATGAGTGCAGGCTGACAACCAAGAGCTTGACTTCTGTCTGTGAATGGTAGCTTTGTGTGTGTGTGTGTGAGAGTGTGTGTGTGTGTGTGTGTGTGTGTGTGTGTGTGTGTGTGGATCTCTAGTGCCACTGTGTGGTGGAATGAGATAGGCCTACTGGAGCACAGCCCAAACAACTCTACTGACTCATCGCACACACACACACACTGAATGTAACATTCTTCACAACTAAAGAGGTGATCTGGTTTGTAATTAATAAGTCTGTAATCCATAAATGATCAATACAGACATGGGCTAATCTGCTGTTAACTTCAAATATGTGCCATTGCCACCAATGTTTTTCTTTATTTCAGTCTATTATATTAAAAGGTTTTTGTTTACAGTATATTAAGTGAAAATGAACTTGACTAAACTGGTTGCCTTTCTTTTACCCTACCAGCATTGGCCAAAAGCTCCAAGCATACATTAAAGTAAATTTTTTTTCCGACTTTTCCCCTCCGAGTTTGACCCATACATGCTAGGCTACATATAACTAGGCTTGTGCCGAGACAATGAAAAATAGCAGGGATAAAACTACAGCATCAGTAGCCTATTCCTCTTTAAGGAATTTCACTTCAAGAAATGTGATCTGAAATCTGAAACCTGGTATATAGTGCCATTACTCATCAGCGTTAGTGGAGCATATCAGTGAAATTAGTTTAGAGCCTTAATTGTGTAACTAGGGTAAAGAGTCTCCCCGCATGAACTCAGGCACTGTCCGGACACCAAAGGGGCCTTAAATTCTCATCAGTTCTTTGAAGTTCACTTTGGCGTTTTGTAGGCTAGTAGTCGGAAGGGCCGACGTGCTGGTTCGCTTGCCGTTACAAGACTTCCAAACCTTATACGAATATACGACTCTGAATTTATACAATAAGCCATAAATAATTTAGTAACAGACAAAACATCTTCTCTTTTAATAGGAAGAGTGAAAAGGTAAGCCAACATGGGAGACGGACCCTGGACCACTTGGGCGATGTGTTAGCCGGTGTCTGGTTTGCCGGCCGGGTCAGGGGCATTCTACTGAAATTCAAGTTCGGTTCTTTGAAATGCACTTGAATCTGTTAACTTACAACTGGTCTTTCTGGGATTGACGGAAGAAATACCCAATCGACTTTGTTATTGGTTTATTGTCACTTTATCTTGCTAACAGAATAGCCGGATTGTAAACAGCATGATAACATTACTTATCCCTCTATAGCCAGCTAATCTCTGACAAGCCAGAAAAAAGCCACTTGCGCTTTAGCAAGCTAGCCTGCTAGCGGCATCAATAAAAGACTGATGTTAGCCGGGAAGATGGCTAGTGATGGCTGTTTTTTAAGAAAAGGCTGAAACCGTAGTCAGAGGGTCACTAAATGTTTTGATTATTATTATTTATATTATGTTGCCTGTAATTTCAGTCTATAAAATTCATACATTTTAAGCACAAATGGCAAGCGTCCTATCCTGTTTGTTGACCAACTTCGCTAATAGACAGCCTTTGTAGGAGTCAGATGTGGTCGTCTAGCTTGCTGTAATATTAGCTAGCTAACAGTTAGCCCTGCTAGTTAATCTTCTCTGCTTGTCATCTGTCGACGGTCATTCAGCTGACAAAGGAGGTCGCGTATCGTTGATTTTTAGTTCTTTTTCATTCTGTTCAAGTGTTATGTCTTTCAGTCTTGGGTTGTTTGTACGTTTGTGTAACAATTAAGATTTCGAAGTGACTCTGTAAATCAGTGCAGCCGGCTGTCTGATTGTTTGAAAGAAAGTAACGTTAGCCAACTGGCGAAGGTATCTTCGGGGGCAGTGTTGCAGGGCAAAGCTGCCTCAACAGCACCTTTTAATGCAGCGTAAGTTTGGAACATCCCATAGTTATCTCGTTCGCCACCACTGCAGTAACAACTGCAGTTCCCTGTCGACAGACAGAAGGACAGCTGTTCGATGGGGTCTGCTTGACCCATTCTCGGACGCAGAGCCCTAAACCCTCCCGTAACCTGAGGGCCACAGGCTTAGTAACGCTTGGCGGTGCATAAAAATCTGATGTTGTGGTCAACATTCTGTGTCTTTGGATTCAGAAAAGCACGATGCATTTTGCTACTTTAAAACTGCGAGACTGTTTACGTTGATTTTAGGTGATGCATATTTGTGATCTATACTTGGAGCCATCCAGTAGGCCTGTTGCTGACCATTTTAGCAATTCTCTCCACCTCTTAGATGCCCTCTGCGATGAACGGCGATCGGTCGGTGCACTCGACCAGCCCCGACCTGGGCTCGGCCCCCGGGTTCGCCGGTGCTAGCGGACTACAGACGGAGGCGCTCAAGCAGGTTCTGACTGTTATCGAGAAGAAGGTTCGCAATATGGAGAAGAAAAAGGTACCCGCTCTCTTTTCCGTCTCTTCGATTGTAGTGCAGACATTAAAGTCAGTATACATCTGTCTATGACTGTTCAATATGTCTGGATTGCAAGTTGCAGGTGATTTTGTACTGAAATGGTTATTAACCTTTCGTCATACAAGTGACTGAGTGGGTTTCTGCAGTAGTCTCTGATTCATCCAACACAAGTAATTGTGCCCAATGACAGCTTGAACATGTAACATGTTAACACTGAAGTTGCCACACCTGTGTGTGTGTGTGTGTGTGTGTGTGTGTGTGTGTGTGTGTGTGTGTGTGTGTGTGTGTGTGTGTGTGTGTGTGTTTTCATGAGCACTAGTACTGGTTGGGGAGCACTCATAATTCCATGTCAAGCGTACACCAGCACAGGCAGCACCAGTCTGTGGCATCCCTCAGTGTTCCTGGCTCTGCTCTGTGTGTGTGTGTGTGTGTGTGTGCGCGCGCTCTGGCAGCGACATCAGTGGCAGTTACACACACACACACACACACACACATACCCACCCACCCCTGTCAGAGCTTCCTGTCCCACTGCAGCTCAAGCGGCATTGGTGAGGCATTCCGGTTGCCATGGTGCCCATCAGACGTTTGGAACGCTGAGGTGACTTCCTTAGGTCATGGAACAGGATAGAACACAGATAACACTGGCCTAAAGCACAGGACTGGATGCAAAGGGCTCAGAATGCATCTGATGCAAACACACCGTGTCAGGGCCAGCTCAGCCATGACACGGACAACAGCTGTGTGTGTGTGCACGAGTGTGTGTGTGCATGTGTCATATTTATTCAGCCTTATCTACAATCTGTGAGGAGGAACACACTTGACAGGCTGATCAGGCTCACAGTAAGCACGCGCACACGCACACACACACACACACACACACACACACACACACACACACACACACGCACATACGTCAGGTGTGAGGACATGGCAGCCCGTCAGTCTCCTACAGCCTGTTGTTGTGTGGATGAATGTGGAGCTGTGTGAAAATGTCTTGTGTGTTTGTGTAGCCACAGGGTGGCGCAAGAGGGCAGGAGTGGAGTGGACTGATTCACTGATTCAGATGCACTTACTGGATTACTCAATTTCTGTTTCTCTCCTCTTCACTCCTATCTCCTCCTCTCTCTCCTCCCCTCCCCTCTCCTCTCCTCTCTTCCCCCCTCCTCTCCCCTCCCCTTCCCTCCTACTCTCTCCTTCCCTCCTATCTGTTGCTCTGTCCTCCTCTCTTCTCCTCCCCCCCCTCTCTCCTCTTCAGAGTAAGCTGGATGATTACAAGAGCAAGAAGAACAGAGGCGAGAACCTCAACACTGATCAGCTGGTATGTGTGCGTGTGTGCGTGTGTGCGTGCGTGTGTCTAATCATAAATCATGAACTTTTCACTCAAGTACACATCTCTTCTCTCTCCTCCTCAACTCTTGTTCTGTCCCTCTGTTCTATCATTCTGTCTCTTCATTTATCCTTCTGTTCCTTGGTATCCTATATCCTTCTTCATCCATCTGTCATTTCCCTTCTTGCTGGTATTTTCTGTCATGCTCCCTCACTCTCTATCCTCCTTTTTCTCTCTCTCTCCTCTCTCTCACTCACTCTCTATCCTCCTCTTTCTCTCTCTCTCTCCTCTCCCTCCCTCTCTATTCTCCTCTTTCTCTTTCTCTCTTCTCTCTCTCCCTCCCTCTCTGTCCCCCTCCCTCTCCCCCTCTCTCTCTCCTCCCACAGGAGGCCTTGTCTAAAGCTGAGGAGGTGACCCATAATCTGGATTTTGCACGAGAGCTGCAGAAGAGTTTTGTGGCCCTGGGCATTGATGTGAGTGTGTCCACCATGTCTCCACTTGTACTCATCACTGCTACTACAACTACAACTCCTGTAGTTAACCTCACTGTTCCCAGTGGCTGCTGGGACTTGTAGTTAACCTGGCTGCATGCAGTTATTTATGGGACTTGGAAGTTGACGTGCTCTACGTGTGTGTGTGTGTGTGTGTGTGTGTGTGTGTGTGTGTAGCTGCAGAAAGCTGAGCGTAAGGCGTGTCGTAGGGAACAACTGCGGAGGGAGGAGCTGGAACGGAGGCGTCTGCAGCTGCTGCTGGAGGTGCAGCTGCTCCTGGATCAGCTGGGGGAGGAGTCAGTGCGTCAGGAGCTCAGCCAGGCACCAGCGCCCCCTGCAGGCCACGCCCAGGAGGACACACTGCACCCACTACTGACAAACGACCAGCTCACCGCACTGGACAACTTCTACAAGCTCGTCAACCCAGAGAGGGACACAAGCACCAGGTCAGAGTCTGTAGCCACACACACACACACACACAGCACCCACTACTGACACACAACCAGCTCACCACACTAGACAACTTCTACAAGCACCGGGTCAGAGCCTCTGGTGTGAAGATGCAGACCCATCATTTCCCGGGGGGGGGGACACGGGTAGAAAAAGCAAAGCCATTCTTTTCTCTAGTCTACGTGCTGTGATCTATAAGTACCAAAGCCATTCTTTTCTCTAGTCTACGTGCTGTGATCTACTAGTAGGACAGACACAAAACGGGCGTGGTGAACATGGCTCTCCACAAATGCAGAACAGACCTTCACATCCCAACAGGCCAACGTCCAGTTCAAGACATTCAGGGCACCTGTAGCCCACGCTAAACAGCACCATGACATTTCAGTACTTTGTGTTTGCTGGGAATTCAACATAATGCCTTTTTTACCTTTTTGATAGATTTGTTTACACAAATGGGTACAAATGCGGGTCATGCAGTGGGTTGGGTGTCATTTGGTGTTTAGCAATCTTTGCGTCAGAGTCTATGGGGTACTCACACACACACACCACCAAAACACACACACACAGCAAAGCAGTTCTCACACCCCACCTTCCACAGACCATCAGAGCAAAACATCACCAACCTAGCATCCAGTTACTGTTTCACCATGTGAACTGAAGAGTGTGTGTGTGTGTGTGTGTGTGTGTGTGTGTGTGTGTGTGTGTGTGTGTGTGTGTGTGTGTGTGTGTGTGTGTGTGTGTGTGTTACAGGTTGGCGGAGCAGTTTGAGGAGGCATCTGTGCACATGTGGGAGTTACTGGAGGGGAAAGACAAGCCTGTTGTAGGGACCACATGTAAGTAGCCCTCTGTATTACACACACACACACACACACATACACACACACACACTCACTCTGAGCTCTGTGTGTGTGTGTACGAGTGTGAGGGTGTATGTGTGTGTGCTGCATCTGTGTCGAGCTACGTCTCATGCTCAGTCAGGCATTAGCCTTGAGGGAAGTAAAAGAATGACTGGGTTTGCATGCACTTCAGCATCCCTCAGCCAGGTGTGATAATATTTGGGACGTGTGTTTAGATGAATATTTGGGACGTGTGTTTAGATGAATATTTGGGACGCGTGTGTTTAGATGAATATTTGGGACGCGTGTGTTTAGATGAATATTTGGGACGTGTGTGTTTAGATGAATATTTGGGACGTGTGTGTTTAGATGAATATTTGGGACGCGTGTTTAGATGCACACAAAGCTGGCACTTCATATCTGATCATATTTGGGATCCAGAAGTGTCCCATGCGGCACAGTGGACTGTCACTGTGTGACTGAATGAGTCTTGCCCAGTCCTGCTCAGACTTCGAGGAGAAAAGGAGAAGTCTTTTCAGCGGTAGTCTGTAATCAAATTAAGGAAAACTCACACCTACAGAAAGGCAATGCTGAGTAAATATCAGTCTTTTTTCACATTCCAACACCTGTTACTGTTGCAAAGAAAGGTTGGAATCAGTTTTCACTGTGCAGTGGGCATGAGAGAAGCCAATCGCAGTTATGATTGAGTGTCTCGTAGTCAGGGCCAACTCACCCCTGGGAGACTGTTGTCTCCATGCAGACCTCTGTGGGTGCTGCATATGTTTTTCTGCCTGCTAGATAGCCTGCAGTGTATTGTTTGCACTTTCATGGAATGTGTGTGTGTGTGTGTGTGTGTGTGTGTGCCCTCCAGATAAAGCTCTGAAGGAGACGGTGGAGCGGGTGCTTCAGAGCGGTCATTTCCAGCGTGTGCACACGCATCAGAACGGAGTGTGTGACGACGAGGAGGAAGAGGCGGCGGTGGCGGCGTCCTCGCCAGTTCTAGAGCCTGCGGCCCCCTCCGAGTCATCAGAGGCTGAGCAGCAGCCCGAACCCACAGGTAGATGCATCACCTGACTGCTGCAGTCTGTGCAGCAATGGGGCATGCTGGGATATGGAGTCTTTTATGATTGACCAAAAGTTGAATTACCAAAGTGACTCATGCTGTGAACCTCCTATGTGTATGTGGCCCATGATTAGGTGTTAGTCAGGCCATCTACTTCTATGAGTGGCCGATGGCAGTGATGGATGTTGGGATTTGTAGTTTTATGTGTGTTGACATTGTGTTGTAGTGGCAGAGGGACCAGTGGAACAGGACTACACAAACGATGTGGTGGACACAAAAGAGGTGAGGCGTTTTGGTTTTTCTGATCTGCCTTTCTGTTCATCTCCTGCTCAGGTCTTCCAGACATCCTGCTCTGTCTGTGTGTGTCTGTGTGTGTGTATGTCTAGTCATGTGTATATATTTGTGCTCTTGAGGATGTGCAAATTTTGTATTGTATAATCCGAGCCACAGCAACTCATTGTTAGCTTTGTGTGGGTGTTGCGATGAAGTAGTCATGTGGTCTTACAGTATCATAGCCGGGTGCTTTTGAGGGAGGTTCTCATGTTGGTTCTGCATGTTCTGTAATGTTCTTTATCGGGATGGGATCCTCACGTTCTAATGCTCCTATGTCCAGTTTGTCAACAGGCAGCTGGTAGCGGAGGATTCCTGTAGCAACGCACAGGAGGAGGCGGCCGAGTGGAACCAGGAGCCAGAGGTGCGAGAGAGACAACATTTCTATGTTCACGGGCATAGCTTCATCTCTATGCAGTGTGTGCTAAATATTAACGTGTGTGTGTGTGTGTGTGTGTGTTGTAGGTGTCGCTGCATACGCGGCAGCCGCCCCCCGCTGAAGCCCCTCCCACATCTGCTGTCCCCGCCCCCCCTGGGTCAGCTGACCCAGTGGTACGCAAGCAGGCTGTGCAGGACCTGATGGCCCAGATGCAGGGCACATACAACTTCATGCAGGTGTGTGTGTGTGTGTGTGTGTGTGTGTATGTGTGTGTGTGTGTGTGCGTGTGTGTGTGCGTGTGTGTGTGCGTGTGTGTGTGTGAGCACGTATATTTGTTATTTAAAAACTTACGTCTCAGTTCTCAGCTCTCAGCTTAATTCACCAGGTTGATTATTTCAATTCAAGCTAATTGTGTGTGTGTCTGTGTGTGTGTGTCTGTCTGTCTACCTGTCTGTCTACCTACAGGACTCTGTGCTGGAGTTTGACGGACAGATGATTGATCCCGCCATTGTCTCAGTCCAGTCTATGAGTCCCGCCAACAGTCTGGATAGGGCACAGATGGGCTGTTCCACAGGTATGCACTTTCAAAATGCTCCCACTCACTCACACACACACACACACACTCTTATATGTCTAAAATCTGACAACAGTGTCTGTGTGTTTCTAGTTCCCTCAGAAGCTCAGCTGCTCCCTCCAACCAGCGCTGTGTCCTCTCAGCCAGAGGTGAATTTGTGTGTGTGTGTGTGTGTGTGTGTGTGTGTGTGTGTGTGTGTGTGTGTGTGTGTGTGTGTGTGTGTGTGATGTGACACCCTGATACACACACATGTCGGGGCTCTGCTTCAATCAGTCCTCATCCACTGGAGTTATCTATCTCCCCCTTTCTTTTTCTCTTCCTCTTTTTCCCTTCTTTTCTCTCTTTCTGTTCTCTCTCTTTGTCTTCCTCCCTCTGTCCCTCTCTCCTCCAGGTGTCTCTCCTCTCCTCCTCTCCTGAGGACTTCTCCCCTGCTGCTCCTCTCTACCCCCCCCCTCACACCTCAGACCCTCTACAGGTAAACACTCCTCTCTCTCCCTCTCTTGTGCTCTCACTTCTCTCTCTCCCTCTCCCCCTCTCCCCCTCTCTCTCTTCCTGTGCATGCATGTTTGTTTGTCCCCTCTACTGGGCCTGGGATCAGAAAAATAGATTCAGCAACTAATGTCGATTCTCATTTGGAAAATATGATATCGATTCATAATCGTAAAGTTTGGTCTAAATGAGTTTAGGCTTTAGTGTAAACCAGCGTTTCTCAACTGGGGCACTGGAAAATATTCACAGTGCGGCGCTTAGTTCATGGGGTGCTGCGGTCGGGCCACGTTTAGTTCATGGGGTGCTGCGGTCGGGCCACGTTTAGTTCATGGGGTGCTGCGGTCGGGCCACGTTTAGTTCATGGGGTGCTGCGGTCGGGCCACGTTTAGTTCATGGGGTGCTGCGGTCGGGCCACGTTTAGTTCATGGGGTGCTGCGGTCGGGCCACGTTTAGTTCATGGGGTGCTGCGGTCGGGCCACGTTTAGTTCATGGGGTGCTGCGGTCGGGCCACGTTTAGTTCATGGGGTGCTGCGCTCGGGCCACGTTTAGTTCATGGGGTGCTGCGGTTGGCATGACTGGAGCCTGGATTTCACTGCACTGGGAGAATGCAGTCAGCTCCTTTGACATGTCTCACTGAAAAAATCATTTCTGTAGGGTTTTGGTCACTGGAGTGGAGGAGATCACTATGACATGCCAGCCATTCTCTGCATTATTTAGTGATTTACTGAATCTTAAAGATCACCTGAAACACAAGTAGGCTATGAAACATGAATATTTAGTGATTACTGGATCTTAAAGATCACCTGAAACACAAGTAGGCTATGAAACATGAATATTTAGTGATTACTGGATCTTAAAGTCAAAAGTGCTTGACAACGGTTCGTCTGTTACAACAGACTTCGTCAGGTCTAATTCTAATTCTGAATGAGAATCTTCAGACATGGATCTTAAAGGAGCCGTGTCACCTTAAACACAAGTTGGCTATGCTACATGAATGTTCAGTGTTTACTGGATCTTAAAGGGGCCGTGTCACCTTAAACACAAGTTGGCTATGCTACATGAATGTTCAGTGATTACTGGATCTTAAAGGGGCCGTGTCACCTTAAACACAAGTTGGCTATGCTACATGAATGTTCAGTGATTACTGGATCTTAAAGGAGCCGTGTCACCTTAAACACAAGTTGGCTATGCTACATGAATGTTTGTTGCTGCATAAAAGGTTGAGAAACACTGATGGAAACATGCGGGCGGTGAAACAGTGCTCCATTTTATAATCTGGTTTAGAAACTAAAATGGCTGTAGAATCAGCATGGCTAGACAGCCTTATTCTCTACCCACGCCCACACACAGACCTCTGCAGGTAATGAACATGCATGTACATGTCCATATGCCTGCTGATGTGTGTGTGTGTGTGTGTTCCCGTTCCCTCTAGGTGTCGTTGTCCCTGTCATCTGAGCAGG
>PYXC01002648.1:200000-241459 GCA_015244755.2 Tenualosa ilisha
GTCATTGTTGATCTCTTAAAGAGCACTGCGCCTGTCGTGTCTGAGGTGAGATATAGTGTGGAGATCAGTGGATACTCCTGAAGTTACCCAGGTTAGCCAGCAGGCTCGCTTGCCAGTATACCCATTTACATTTACACATTTAGCAGACACTTTTATCCAAAGCGACTTAAATTTGTCAACTATCAATTGTTTAGGGCCAGTCCCCCCTAAGGCAACTGAGGGTTAAGTGCCTTGCTCAAGGGCAGCAGCGGGGATCCAAACCCCCACGTTTCCAGGCTACTTGCAGGCTAGCCAGGTTCCTTAGCCGCTACGCTACCACAGCTCTATACCCCCATGCTGGCATGTATGTGTTTGTGTGCAGGGGGATTCATACCACCGTGCCACTAGTTACTGAACACCCAAGTACATAAATGTCACTAACGTAACATTTCATCAACAGTGAAGCCAATGAGGTCCTAGTTTAAAACCATGCAGTGTGCCTCACAGTAACACTGACACATCCTTGGTCCTTATGGAGTTCACCCTGCAATGCACCTCAATAACAATCAATGTGTCAAATTACATTTTTGCGTTAGTCAATGATATCTAGACATTTTAGGTCCGTTCCAGCTGTAAATTAGCGAGTGTTGCGTGGTTTTCAAAGCATATTGTGGAGGTGTTGGAACCAGAGATTCCTCTCCTGCTGCGCAAGAGTACTACTCGGAGGTGAAAGTTATGGCCTAATCCCAGTGGCATGAGATTTCCTTCAGGAAATGCAAACTTAGTTCATGTTATGACTGGGTTATTTCTAGTGTTCCTCATTACCAAATATATTCCAATGTAAACTACCACACAGCTCGTTTGAGCCAGATTAACAGCCCTGAACCAGATCAACAGCCCTGAACCCTCAAAGGGACCTGATAGCACAATATGCCGCCTGATTGGCTGATTCATGCTGGTTTAAACGTCTTTCAGGGTTCAGGGCAAGGGTCAGGGTCAGGGAACACTCATGGATGTTGCTAGGGTCAGGGAGCCAAACATGAGAGGTCATAGGTCATAATCCTTTAGTTCACAGTCTCCATTATCCCCCAGCAGATGGCGACAGCAACAGGAAACATGTTTTATGTTTTTAATCCAGCAACAGTGGCTTTAGCACTTATCAACTGTCCACATTTCTGCAAAACAACGTGCAACACACACACACACACACACACACATGCACACATACCTACACCCACACCCAGGCGTACATACACACGCACACACAAATCAGTCCCACATGATGCAATTGTCTATAGTTTTTTTCCAATATAAACAATATATGAAAAGGTATGCTGCTGTTTGTGATTGATTGAAAATCAATAAACATGACCAGGAGTCCTCATATTGATCCAGTCCAGTTCAGGATCTTCTAAAATCCACAAAGAGATGGGCCCACAGTTAGAACTGCACGCACACACACACACACACACACACACACACACACACACACACACACACACACACACACACACACACACACACAGACAGACCTACAGTCAAGACTGCATGTACAGTCTGTGGACTGCAGGTTGGCAGAGTTATGTGCGTGCACACACACACACACACACACACACACACGCATTCCCTTTCTCTCCCCCCAGACACACAGTTAGTCACAAAAATTTAGGTCTCCAAGTGTCACTAGTCCAAGTTGTGTTGGCTTGGTGTGTGTGTGTGTGTGTGTGTGTGTGTGTGTATGTGGGGCCCCTAGGGGATGGCGTTGTGCTCCTGTAGCTGGTGTTGCTCCCCCTGGGGTAAATGCTGCCCCTCAGCCATGGGTAAATGCCCCTGGCCCTGCCCCTGCCCCTGCTCCTCAGCCTGGGGTAGCTGGTTGTGGCCTGGGGGGGCTGGATGGAGGTCCTGTGGTTGCCCCTGCTGGGCCAGGTCCTGCTGGGCCAGATTGGCCTGGTGGTCTGGGGCCAGATCAGCGTGGTACCCTGGGGGCAGAGGGTGACTCTGGTCCTGGGGGATGGGTATGGCATTACCCTCCACTGGGGTGGAGAGAGGAGAGAGGGGGGTTAGGGAGAACCACACTGGAGTCACACATATGTATACACACACACACACACACACACGCGCACACTAGAGCTAGACTCACCATGGACAGCAGGCGGCTCCACTCTCTGGGTCTGTTTTAACTTCTCCATGTGTTCCACAGCCTGACACACACACACACACACACACAGAATAAAACAAATGATGAGGGACTCAGAGATGCTGTTGGTCCATGAGCTACTGCTGTTGCCTCCCTAGGGTGTGTATTTGTGTGTATGTGTGTGTATGTGTGTGTGTGTGTGTGTATGTGTGTGTATGTGTGTGTATGTGTGTGTGTGTATGTGTATGTGTGTGTGTGTGTGTGTACCTGCTGTAACTCTGTCTTCTGAGCGTTGAGCTGTTCCTGCTGTCTCTCCAGCTCCTCTCTCTGTTTCTGTAGGTCGTTGGCTTTGAGGCTGAGCTCCTGCTCCTGTTGGGCCAACTGGGCCTCAAACTCCCTCATCTCCTCCTCTGTGTACGCCTGGTTCTGCTCCAGAGTCTGGGGAACACGCACACACACGCACGCACACGCACGCACGCACACACACGCACACACGCACGCACACGCGCACACGCACGCACACGCACACGCACGCACACGCACACGCACGCGCACGCACGCACACGCACACGCACACGCACACGCACACGCACACGCACACGCACACGCACACGCACACGCACACGCACACACACACACACACGCACACACACGCACACAGGTCAATGTGTGTTTGGGTACAACATTGAATATGTGCAAAGTGTAAGGAAGTCTACAATGAGTAACTGTGTGTTAAGGGGGAGGGGGCTGCGTTACTGTGTGTGTGTGTGTGTGTGAGTGTGAGTGTGTGCGTGTGTGTGCGTGTGTGCGTGAGTGTGTGTGTGTGCGCGTGTGTGTGTTTTCACCCATGCAACACTCACTTCCCAGCTGTCAGGCTCTAGGAACTCCTTCTTCTTGGTGGCGATCAAGAACTCATCCAGAGACACCAAACGATCCTTATTGGCATCAACCTGACACACACATCAGAGCTGTCACTAACACTCACACACACACACACACACACACCTCATTCATGACATGTTCTCACACACACACACACACACACCTCATTCATGACGTGTTCTCACACACACACACCTCATTCATGACGTGTTCTCTCACACACACACACACACCTCATTCATGACGTGTTCTCTCATGCGCAGTCTCTCCTCCTCCATCTCCACCATGTCGTCCTCCTCATTGGTCGGATCATAGATCTTCTCCAGCTGAAAACAACCAATCAGAACGCTCAATACATCTGTGTGACAACAATGGGTGTGTGTGTGTGTGTCCTGTGAGGATGAGAGAGAGTCTCAGACTCACTCACCTCCTTGGTGAAGAGAGCCTCCAGCTCCTGCTCATCAAAGTAACCATCTCCATTGGTGTCTGGTGTCAGAGGCAGGGAGAGAGTGTGTACCGTCACACAGCTGTAGCAGGGTCAGTGTGTGTGAGTGCGTGTGTGAGTATGTGTGTATGCGCGTTCATAGCTGTAGCAGGGTCAGTGTGTGTGTGTGTGTGTGTGTGTGTGTATGCGCGTTCAAGTGTACCGTCACACAGCTGTAGCAGGGTCAGTGTGTGTGAGTGTGTGTGCGAGTATTTGTGTATGCGCGTTCATAGCTGTAGCAGGGTCAGTGTGTGTGTGTGTGTTTGTGTGTGTGTGTGTATGTGTGTATGCACGTTCATAGCTGTAGCAGGGTCAGTGTGTGTGTGTGTGTGTATGCACGTTTGTGTGTGCCACCACACAGCTGTAGCAGGGTTAGTTTGTGTGAGTGTCTGTATGTGTGTGTGTGTGTGTGTGTGTATGTGTGTGTGTGTGTGTGTACTGCTTACCGTGGAGGTTGAAAAAGGTTTTGGGGTCAAAGTCGTCTGGATCCAGACCATCTTTCTCCTCCCAGACCTCTTTAAGTTGATCTTGGCTGCCCTGTAGATGTGCACACACACACACACACACACACACACACACACACACTCAGTAAACTCACCTCCAAAGTCATGAAGTCCTTCAGAAGTTCAACTGGGGGTTGAAGTGTGTGTGTGTGTGTGTGTGTGTGTGTGTGTGTGTGTGTGTGTGTGTGTGTGTGTTTAAGACTGTGGCTCACGGGGTGGTTGACTTTAGGGTGGTCTGCGTGTTTCCTCCTCATCTCCTCGTAGTGCTCCTCCTCCGCTCTGCGCGCCTCCTCGTCCAGAGTCTTCAGGTGCTCCCGTCGTTCGTGCTCCTTCATCATCTCATAGCGCTTAAACTCCTCATGGCGCTCCTTATCAAAGTTCTCCAGGTCACTGGTTGCCTACACACACACACACACACACACACACACACACACACACACACACTCCTTCATCATCTCATAACGCTTAAACTCCACTGCACAGTCGCCTACAAGAGAAGTTAAACAGCATGTTTTTTAGCTCTGCGACACACAAATTCAGTAGAGGGACATTCAGTAGAGGGGCATTCAGTAGAGAGGGGCATTCAGTACAGAGGGGCATTCAGTAGAGAGGGGCATTCAGTACAGAGGGGCATTCAGTAGAGAGGGACATTCAGTACAGAGGGGCATTCAGTAGAGAGGGACATTCAGTGGAGGGGACATTCAGTACAGAGGGGCATTCAGTAGAGAGGGACATTCAGTACAGAGGGACATTCAGTACAGAGGGACATTCAGTAGAGAGGGACATTCAGTAGACAGGGACATTCAGTACAGAGGGACATTCAGTACAGAGGGACATTCAGTAGAGAGGGACATTCAGTAGACAGGGACATTCAGTACAGAGGGACATTCAGTACAGAGGGACATTCAGTAGAGGGGAACATTCAGTAGAGGGGAACATTCAGTAGAGAGGGACATTCAGTAGAGGGGGACATTCAGTAGAGGGACTTTCAGTAGAGAGGACATTCAGTAGAGGGGACATTCAGTAGAGGGACTTTCAGTAGAGGGAACATTCAGTAGAGGGGACATTCAGTAGAGGGGACATTCAGTAGCGAGGGACATTCAGTGTCAAGTAGAACCTCCTTCAGCACATGCATGGCACAGATGTCTCTTCGTCACATGAATGTCATGGATTCATTCTGTGCTGACTAACTTTGGTTAAACTGGTTATGTCAGCATGCCCTTGGTTTCGTTTGAAAGTAACTAAAAAAAGTACTAAAAAAAAGGTCTGAACTTTGGTCACTTCCAAAAGGCATGAAAATGGTGACATTGCTGTTCTAGACTTTCAAGAACAACTGATGAAGTTTTAGAGGGGGCCATCCATGGGCTGGATCACAAATCACAATCACTGATGAAGTTTTAGAGGGGGCCATCCATGGGCTGGATCACAAATCACAATCACTGATGAAGTTTTAGAGGGGCCATCTATGGGCTGGATGACTAATCACAATCACTGATGAAGTTTTAGAGGGGGCCATCCATGGGCTGGATCACAAATCACCATCACTGATGAAGTTTTAGAGGGGGCCATCTATGGGCTGGATCACAATCACTGATGAAGTTTTAGAGGGGGCCATCTATGGGCTGGATCACAATCACTGAGCGAACACTAGGTGGTGATTCCCCAAGAAGCCTAGGTGGGATTTTGCTGTTAGGAAGAACTAACATCGACAGTTCTGTCGTGCACGCACATACATGCATCTCTATCCATCTACAACTCTATGTGTGTGTGTGTGTGTGTGAGTGTGTAGAAAGAGAGAGAGATAGAGAGAGACAGCTAGTATTGCACAGGAAGCAGCTGTAAGTGCCAAATCATGAACTAAAAGCTCTTGTGTAATTGACAGAGATGCGGCCTGTGGCACTGGAGGGGCCTCTACGGTTGCTACACACCAAAGATTCACAAGAAGACAAACTGCCACATCCTAAAAGCCAGCAACTTGCTGAAATGTGCTTTCTAAAAACTGAAGCACCTACACCAGTGCAACAACTCGCCACAGAACCATGGCTCCCACAATAACGTCCAGATAACCTTGCAAGCTGGCCAGTCAGCAAACAGAGTTAGCTATTTGACAAGTGACTTGACATGTTGACTGTTTTGTGACAGCTTGAAACTGTTTGCAATAACATGAAACGTTTGATTAACATCGCCGCAACTCCTCTCAAAAATGCTTTCGTCTTGTCATGAATCTTCGGTCTGAACTGGCTGGAGTCTTAAGGCTGGACATCTGGACACTTAAAGCACTGCTTCAGTCCTCCACACATGAACAACTGCTTTAGCCTGGTGTCATGCACAGTAATCAGAGTGTGTGTGTGTGTGTGTGTGTGTGTGTGTGTGCAATGCACTATAAACAGAGTATGTGTGTGTGTGTAATAGTCAGTAAGTGTGTGTGTGTGTGACATACACAGTAAACAGTATTTCTGGCTCACACACATACACCCTGTTACCAAAGCACAGACATGTAACATCATGTTTGTGGACACATCTACAAGTGTCACAGCTGGAGGCTGTGTGTGTGTGTGTGTGTGTGTCTGTGTGTGCGCAGAGGCTGTTTGAGTTTGTGAGTGTGTGTGTGTGTGTGTTGTTTTTAACACTCAGTGCAACACCTCCACAGCAGTGTTAGCACTGGTCAGCTGGTTGGCTTAACAATGCACTCTCAAGTCATTCTGAACACTTCTTCATTGGGCAAAAGGTCATGACATCAGCATTCTGATCTTGCATCATGGACTTCTGCCCAATGAAAAGGTCCCACTGAGTCAGCTAGCCATCTGATTTATGATTTTCATTTTTGGGTGCGGATAAAATGTTCTCCTTGTCTCTTCCCCTCTCTGACACATGCACACAGGCTGCACGTCAGAGACTGCAGGATCTCCCACCTGTCCAGCCAATCAGTAATTTGTGCAGCACAAACGAAGCAGGTGAGTGAAAGGTGATGTTTTCCCTCAGCAATGGACATACGGTAGCTGACGGCATGATTCTAACACAATGCTACCATGCGTATGTGTTTGTGCTACTGGATATCGTTGTGAGTTTAATTCTAAAATCAGAATGTAACCTAGTGGAGGAAATGAAAGCAACAGACATGTGTAGTGCGAGTGACTGAGATATCTGTCTGCACGCGTCTCATCCTCAGGGTAACGGGTGAGAATTTGAAGTCTGCAGAAGGACACATTCGATACTGACTTCATAACTTACTTTGCGCTCCCTCTGTCGCTCAGATTAACGTGACAGTTTCCACATGCTGAACAACACCCGTATTCCACACACCAAAGTGTGGAAAACTAAATATGATGTATTTGAACATAGAAATTATATTTGAATATACACACATTTCTCCCATGCAGCGCGCGCGCACACACACACACACACACACACACGCACACACACACACACACACACACACACACACACACACACACTCTATACACTCTCTTGGGTCTCTCACTCTCAGCACACATATACATACTTACACTCTCTCTCTCACACACACAAAGGGTGCTTTCTTACCGACTTGATGAGTCTATCGAGATCCTCCACCTCAAAGGTGTGTGGGTTCATGTGGTTCAGATATTCAAACTGCTTCAGCAGGGCCTGGTGGTCTACTGCCATACCTACACACACACACACACACACACACACACACACACACTCAGTTAATAATAATGATAATACATTTTATTTATGTAGCGCTTTTCATTCAAACTGCAGTTTAAAATGCTGTGCACAGGAACACAGACTAAGAGAAACAAATCCACACTAGTCCCTCACCTCCACCACCCAACCCACTCTCTCTCTCACACACACACACACACACACACACACACACACACTCGTACACGTACGCATATACACTCACACACACACACTTGTACACATATACACTCACATACATACACACACACACACACACACACACACACACACACACACACACACACACACACACACACACACATTCCTACACGTACGCATATACACTCACATACACACACACACACGAACATGCTTGTGTGTAAAATGATAAAATGATAACAGATGAGAGATGTACATGTTCTACAGTTACACATGCAGTAACACATACACTGGCGATTTGTGTGTGTGCGTGTGTGTGCATCTGCTCACAAACCTGTAGCACCACATTTAAACAGCAAGATTTTGACTCAACATACACAATAATTACACCCAGGATTACACCCATCATTAATACAGAGGAGTCAATATCAGGACACACACACACACGCACACACACAGACATAGACACATAGACAAAGACATATCCTGGCTTTGACTTCCAAACATTTCTGCTTGATTATTATCTCCCTACAGTGCTAGTCTGGATTAGATCCCAATGCGCTTGTTGTCTAAGGAGGCATTTTAACCTGTCCAATCAGAGAACAGAGGGAGGCGCTGTGAATGCAGAGCTAGAATGCTATCAGTCAAGGCAAGCTGACAGTCAGGGGCTGATCCAGTCTTTTTAAACTTAAACACCTCAAGCAAGCAATCGAATCTCACTACTGAATGCCCAGACCCTCTGTACCAAAATGAAGTGTAGAACGAGGATCTCGTTTCGATACCAGGCTAACAAAGACATAGACACACACACACACACACACACACACACACACACACACACACACACACACACACACACACACTCAGTGTTCCCAGTAGTCATCATGAGCCAAGCAACACATAACTTGATAACATGACAACACATAAAACAGATGTACCCACATGCGTGCAGGTACTCACAAAGGTGGCTATACACACACACACACACACACACACACACAGGAATGCACGCATGCACGCACACGTACACACACACGCACGCACAAACACACACACAGCCCTGTAAGTGAGCCCACAGCGTGCAGTCAGTAGGAAGGACAATATGGACCCAACAGTGGATATGGACTCAATATGGACCCAATCATCAGCTCACTTCCACAGTACAGTTCAGTGAGTGGAGGCTGTGGTTGGCTATTGGGTCTCGGTTGGCCCAAACTGGCCCCCACAGTACAGTTCAGTGAGTGGAGGCTGTGGTTGGCTATTGGGTCTCGGTTGGCCCAAACTGGCCCCACGATACAGATCAGTGAGTGGAGGCTGTGGTTGGCTATTGGGTCTCGGTTGGCCCAAACTGGCCCCCACAGTACAGTTCAGTGAGTGGAGGCTGTGGTTGGCTATTGGGTCTCGGTTGGCCCAAACTGGCCCCCACAGTACAGTTCAGTGAGTGGAGGCTGTGGTTGGCTATTGGGTCTCGGTTGGCCCAAACTGGCCCCACAGTACAGTTCAGTGAGTGGAGGCTGTGGTTGGCTATTGGGTCTCGGTTGGCCCAAACTGGCCCCCACAGTACAGTTCAGTGAGTGGAGGCTGTGGTTGGCTATTGGGTCTCGGTTGGCCCAAACTGGCCCCCACAGTACAGTTCAGTGAGTGGAGGCTGTGGTTGGCTATTGGGTCTCCCTTCCTATCGACAGCACTCTCTATCAGTGATGTGTGGATGTGTAGGAGTGTTAAGGTCATACATTGTGTCAATCTGTGTGTCCATGCATGCGTGTATGTACTGTGTGTGTGTGTGTGTGTGTGTGTGTGTGTGTGTGTGTGTGTGTGTGTCTAGTCACCTTTCATAATTGGGTATGTGGCTGTTGATGGCATGTTTTTGTGTGTGAGTGTTGAGGTCAAAACTGTGTGTGTGTGTGTGTGTGTGTGTGTGTGTGTGTGTGTGTGTTCGTTCACCTTTGCCTTCTTCCATGTCCTGCTTGGCTTTGATGAGGGTGCGCAGACGACTCACTTCCTGTCTCTTCAGCTCGTCCAGTTTGGTCCGCACGTGATGGCTCACAAAGTCCAGCTCCTTAGCCAGCTTCCCTTGCTGTCACCAGCACACACACACACACACACACATACATAGACATATATACACACACACAAACAAACATATGTACACACACACACACACACACAAACATATATGTACACACACACACAAGATACAAGTCATTTCCAAAAAGTATGTGTCCAGTACTACATTTCAACCTTAAAAGAAAAGCATTCTAACTCACTGCCCTGTCATCAGAGGTCAGCGAGTGCTGAGTCAGAAGGAAGCATTTGGTACATCACAGACCAAATAGCAAACTGGCAACACTGACTAAACAGGGCAAGGAACCTGAAAGTGAAAGTTAGTTTCTGTGCCCCATTCACTTACCATTAGCTGCTGGCTCACTAGGGCTATGGGTTGAAATGCCCCAATAGTCTCTTTAATTAAGTAAAAACAAACTTATCTGTGGGCAGGACATGTAGCTCACCTTAATGTCCTCCATGTCAGTGTTATGGAGCTTCTCCCTGAAGTGCTGGTCTTTCTCCAGATAGTCAATGACCTCTCTCAGATAGCGGTCATAGTGCAGGCCTGTGTCCTGGAGAGAGAGAAAGAGTGGGGGCAGGGAGAGAGAGGGGGGGGGGGGGGGGGTTGAGAGGGACTGTGGTCAGAAAACGATGACCTAAAATAGAAACAGTCTTCTGCAGCTGGGCATCTGTGTCTGAAAGCTCCAGTGGTGCAGAGTGTAGAGCTGCTACCTGAGGTGCGTGTGTGTGTGTGTGTGTATGTGTGTGTGTCTGAAAGCTCCAGTGGTGCAGAGTGTAGAGCTGCTATCTGAGGTGTGTGTGTGTGTGTGTGTGTGTATGTGTCTGAAAGCTCCAGTGGTGCAGAGTGTAGAGCTGCTATCTGAGGTGCGTGTGTGTGTGTGTATGTGTGCGTGTGTGTGTGTGTGTATCTGAAAGCTCCAGCGGTGTAGAGTGTAGAGCTGCTATTTGAAGTGTGTGTGTGTGTGTATCTGTAAGCTCCAGAGGCGTAGAGCGTAGAGCTGCTGTCAGAGGTGTGTGTGTGTGTGTATATGTGTGCATGTGTCTGAAAGCCCCTGTAGCGTAGAGCTGCTCTCTGAGGTGTGTATGTGTGAGTGTATGTCTGACAGCTCCAATTGTGTTGCGTGTAGAGCTGCTATCTGAGGTGTGTGTGTGTGTGTGCCTGAAAACCCCTGTAGCGTAGAGCTGCTATTTGAGGTGTGTGTGTGTGTGCACACACATGTGAGTGTCTGAACGCACCAGTGGCAGAGAGCTGCTATCCAAGGTGTGTGTGTGTGTGTGTGTGTGTATGTATTTGTGTGCACGTGTGTGAGTGTCTGAACGCACCAGTGGCAAAGAGCTGCTATCTGAAGTGTGTGTGTGCTCCTGTGGCAGAGAGCTGCTATCTGAGGTGGGAGCTGTGGACTTTAGGTCTGTCAGCCAGCAAATAACACATGAGCAGTCAAGAGGAACTGATAACCATCATCTGTGGGCTCTGTTTAGATGTGTTTGGTTGCTGGTGTATGATGTGTCATATGCGTGTCTCACCACGCTCTGGGGAGGCTCCACCGTCTCCTCCGGCACCTTTACTTTAGTCTTGTCAATACTGATGGGCACAGCCTCCGAGCCCCGCGGCAGCGACAGCGACAGCAGCAGCAGGCACGGCACAGTAAGGCAACCAGTGAAGAGTCCTCTCATGGTCAACATCTGAAACGGCACGGAGCGAAGGACCGACACGGCAGGGTTACCGCTGGCACACACAGCCTACTGATGTTGCTCTCCGTCTGTTTGAGCAGACATCATATCGAAAGTTAAACTTGCACCTTGTTCCTGGGAAAGGATCCATCATGACTTGATCGTGCATGCTCATTAAGCAATCATAAAAGGTGATATCGCAAAATAACGACTTGAACTTACATAACCCACACATCACGTTCAACTGCTCCAACCAATCATAAAATTCAAAGATAGAGTACTAACTATCCTGTAGCATTAATTATTAGCCAGAGGCTAACACCGTTCAGTACAAAGCTTCTTGGCAAAAGCTAGCAAACTAAAGAGGCTAACACACTCTGATTTTCACATCATAATTATTAACTCTGTTACCATCAATGTCAGAGGATACAATACTAACAGATATATTTCGATACGATTTATGAGTGATTCAGGTACTTAACTGGCTTACGTCGGTTAAAGTGCTTGCTAGCAAGCTAAGGTTGAGGAACCTGAAAAATGTAACGTTATCCAGGATATACACCGTTAGGTTAACGTTACCTGACCTCACCTCTGATCGCACAGTTATTAGCCGTAAGATGAGCTTACTTTGAGAGCAGTGACTGTCAGGCTAGTTCAAATGGCTTCGTCTTTCCCGACCTCTCATTCCTTCTGTCCTAATGTACTCGCATCACGGGGAGACTCGAGAGTAGCGGTGGATTTCCGACATCTAGTTGGGACGAAAAAAAGGCTCTGCTGGTTGTGAAATTAGCCGACGGTGCTAGCCAGCCCCTACAGGAATACTGCCGTATGTCCAAAATGCGTTTTGTTGTTGAGTTTTGATTGGACGGGAGGCGCGCTGTGCAAGTGGAACATGCATCGCATAGTGATGTGGTTGGCCTGGGCATCCGCCGATCAAACTGCGCCCCTCCGCTCCGGACCGCCTCTTAAGCAAGTTGAGTTGCAGGGAAACGTACGTGGCGGTGATTCAGCCGAGGTTAGAGGGTGGTAAGTTTCATCAGTCAAACTTCACACGTCTCACTTCACTGTTTGAAAGATGGGTTCGGTCTAGTTTAGCTTAGCCATGGAAGTTAAGTAAAACCGACTTTTCTCTTTGTAGTTTTCTGCCCACCAAGTCCAGACACGGGTCCCTTGGATGTTTTCCCCGCCATGATATTGATATCCTTGAGCTGATATGGCCGGGCTTTAAATAACCATCACTGGGGCGCAGCATCCACAAACGTCCAGCGCAGATAGGAGCATTTAAATGGCTCAATGGTTAGTCATAACACGACAAGACAAAAGTAATGCCTGGGGTTTAGCACATTAAAAATCCTTCAGAAATAACCCATTTTAAAATAAACTGAACCCAGTTTTATATTGAAATTTATTTTTGTATGTACATTAAGACAGCATAGTAGCTTTCTCCAGGCAGGCACAGGCACAGACACACACACACACACACCCACACACACAGAGCATCAGTAAAAACAGCCATATTTGGACAACTGACAGGCAGGTAGACAGAAATACTAGAAGCGGAAGTGCAGATTCATGCATCCAGTCTGACCACAGTCAGTCTCCTCGTCCCCTCCACACTCAACCACAGGCACCTCGTCTCCTCCACACTCAAACACAGACACCTCGCCATGTCTGCACCCTAAAACAAACGTGTTGTCCTCTCTGCACCCTAAAACAGACGTGTTGTCCTCGCCGCACCCAAACAGACACCTGGTCACCTCCACAGTTAAACAGATACCTTGTCCTCTCCATACCCAAACAGAGACACCACATAAAGGGCCTAACCAAAACACAGACGTCACACACAAGCTCCACACCCAAACACAGAACAAAGCTGCCCAAGGGTAAACCAATAAATTTGATGAATCACTGAAGAGGCTGCAGACACCGCACACAGTTATTCTTTATTGCCATGCTGAGGTTTGAGAAACCATCAACATCACAATTATCATCATCATCACCATGTAGCCTTCCCCCTCACTCCAGCTGTAAAGGGCCCTAGGCCTAGAAAATGACCTCTGTGTCACACACAGCCCAGGACAGACCACCACTGAATTATCATTTGATAGGCAGGGTTTGGAAGGACTCCATAGCCTGTGTGTCCAACACCAGCACTCTGTAAACATATGCAAAATGACTAGACTCATCCCCACGTCATACAGACATACAACACTGCAGAGTGCGTGCACGTGCACACCCAAACACACCCACCCATCCACACCCACACCCCTCAGGAGACACTGCCAGCTATGTGGAGCATGTAAAACAGCTTATGCCAACCTAAAGAAGCCCACATGGATTGAAAGACATCAGTCAAAACACTAACAATGCCATTTCAACAGACAGTATAACACAGCTGGATAACACTACATTTCCCAGAGGCCCATCATGTAGCTCTGTCTAAGCGAGGAAGAGGAAGCCCTGAGTAGAGACATGATAATACTGCCCCCTTATGGAGACAGAGAAATGAGACATTTACAGCTGGAGGGAGGGAGAAAGAGAGAGAGAGAGATTGGGATTGACAGTGTTGCATGAAAAGAGTGTAAATGGAAGACAGTAGTAGAGAGCAGAAAGACAGTAGTGGAGGTGGAAGTGTGTGTGTGTGTGTGTGTGTGTGTGTGTGTGTGTGTGTTCATTCAAACCGCTTTAGAACAGAACAACATTTTGCTTAAGAATAACTTAGTCCAGCTGTCCTGATTGGCTGAGGATGATCATGTGGTTTTCCATGTGTACATATACATATATATATATCGAGACAGAAATGATAAAAGGACGGGGTCAGAGGTCAGAACTTCTTCATCTGTCGTCTCTCCTGGCGTCGCTGTTTCTTCTCATTCACCTCCTCAGGGGCAGCTTGGGATGAGGCAGAGAACCATGGACCCAGAATATTCACCCAGAGCAGCTGAGCTGCACGTGCAGGGGCCTGAGAGAAAGAGACAGAAAGGAGAGAGAGAGAAAATGAAAAATAGAATCTGTAAGAACTGAAGCATTACTATTAAAAGCAGGTCAAATGGTTACATTCATTAATAATGGGCATGCGTTTAAAAAAACCTGACAACAATAGCCCTAAGCCCTGAACCCTCAACGCCTTATTCTAGAATGATTCAGCCAATCACAAGGTCAGTTTCTGCTAATGAAACCTTTGGGGGTTCAGGGCTTAGAGGTTTGGGGGGAGGGGGGGGGCGTACCAGGAGCCAGATGTACCAGAAGTAGGAGGAGAGGGTGCTGAGCACCTGCACTATGGCCGTCAGCAGGATCACATCCTTTAGATGCCTGCACACAGAGAGAGAGAATTAAAGTGAATACATATCAGAGAAATGCACTGACAATATAAGTTCGATGCCTCCGTCCAGCACGCACACAGAGAGACAGACAGACAGACAGACAGACAGACAGACAGGCACACAGACTTACTCGGCCATGCCCTGCTCCATGTTGAGGTCGATGCCTCCGTCCAGCACGCACACAGACAGACAGACAGACAGACAGACAGACAGACAGACAGACAGACTTACTCGGCCATGCCCTGCTCCATGTTGAGGTCGATGCCTCCGTCCAGCAGACTCCCATCTTCAGCGAAGGCGGGCTTGGCCATAGCGGTCATGGACCGGTAGCTGGCCGCGTACACCACTAGAGAAAACACCAGCAGCAGCTGCCATGGCAACGTCAGAGGTCAGAGGTCAGAGGCAGTATACCCACTACAGCAAACTAAACTACAGCACTGGGTCAGAGGTTAAAGGAGGGGCATTCTGAGGTCAAACGAGCTACACAAAAGTAAGTACTGCTGAGTAGCATCAGTAATGAAATGTATAAATGTCCATCTGAACATGAGGGACCAAACAGGAGATAATTTTCTTACCCATGTCCAGAATGTAGACGAACTGTAGAACAGTAATAAGTTTACTGCTGCATATATGGCCTGAGGAGACAGAGACATAAACATGCCTAAAGTTAGGGATATCTGCAAGGAACCAGCCTGATGCATCAAGCACCAAACGACGTCAGTCTCCCACCTTAGGGACAACAGCGCAGCAAAGGAAGTTACTGGAACTTCTGCCAACAAGAATGTACTTACATTGGCTCCCAGGATGACCCGAGTGTAGAATTTCAGAGTGGCCTCGTTCTCCTCGTGAATCTGCTTCTTGCCTTTCGTGCCCACTTTACCTTTAGGCTTCACACAGAGGATGTGATGAGGATGTGTGAACAGGAGAGAGGACATTATAAGGTAAACTACGTCTCATCAGGACAACAGAGGAACGTGAAACTAATTCAATCCCTCTGCCAGTCGATAGAAATGACTCGGGTGAACCTTAAATGCTAACAAAACAGATATCTATCTATCAGAAATAAGACCAGGTAGCATTGCATTTTAGAAAGTCATATCCTGCTATCCGCTTTCTTGACTTGCCGGCTGGGTCTGTCAATAATATGGTGCACTGTGCAGCTCGCCATGAAATGACAGACCGTTTGTAACTTACCGCCATATCCTCGGCTTCGTCTCGTTCCTCTGCGGTATCCTTCACACGTTTAATCAATCGTCGCCTTATTTATACCCGTTATTGCATGCTTAAAAATAAATATTACTACTAAATACGAGCCCAAAGTTCACCATGCAAGCCAGCAAGTAACACATCAGCGTTTCCAAATGACGTTTACAGCGCACCGGAAACACATCACATCTCCTTACTTCCTCTTCTCTTGTTCCTCTGCGGACAATAAAGATGAGTTCTACAATGCCCTCTACTGTCAGCGATTATAGTGGCATTTTCTTGAAGTATAGCCTATATTTTGTGATGGATTATTTCGCTATTAAACCTAAAATTCTAAGAAAAAGATAAAATAAAAATAAATTGTAAAGTACATATTGTATCATTTGCTATGCTTGAACAATAGATTTAATTTTTTACATCATTTAGGATTTACACTAAGAACAACAGTTGTATTGAACTGATAAGATGGGAGTTATCTCTGCAGCTGGACATAGGCTCACCTACAGCACAGGGGGGTATTTTAGTTAGCAAGAGGGAGGTAAACATCCTTATAAAGTAGTCTTTTTGCTTTGTTTGGGTCATGTGACAGAATGATGACTCCAGGCTCCTCTGTTGTCAGGTTTACCACCTCTAGGTTGACTGGGTTGCCACTTACCCCACCCCTTGCCTCGACCATCATTTCTTTTGAATGAATAAACACAAGACGCATGGGAGACACCAGATGGGTTCAACTAATTTTATTGCTGATGGTAAGGGAACACAAACTACTGACATATGCATTGATTACATCATGTGTTTGGGGCTATACTTGCAGGTTTGGATCAAAGTTAGATTTAGTCATTGGAGAACTGTCTGGAACGGAGCCAGTAACATGTGAACTGTAAAGTGCGATGTTAACATGGTGACAACCTGAATATCCACTGAGTAGCTGGAGTCTGATAAGCCTTTCTGAAAATACAAAAATATAAATGCATCTGCAGTCTACATTAACATACTGGAGACACAACAAACCCACCTCACACACTCACGTTTACATTCTGGCACACACACACACACATACACACGGATATGCTGTGATCTGAGTGCACAAGATGCTGGGTTAAGTTTTAGTGCACTGCAGTGTGTTTTGACGAGTACTACATGACAGATATCTCAAGGGCACACCTCTGGAGTACCCCATCACACACACACACATACTATTCAACTGTTACCCTCTCCATCTCTCATACACACTACATTCAACTATCATGCTCTCAATCACACACCACATTTCCTCTCTCTTTCTCTCTCTCACACACACAAAACTTTCAACTGTGTCACACACACTCACCACAAGCACCAACAGTAGCAACTGACTGACAACAATGGAAGGAAGTGGAAATAGGAACTTTATACAATTCAGCACCTCTGACAGCCCTGGTGGAGGTGGACACACACACACACACACACACACACACACACACACACACACACACACACACACACACACACTCTGTTTGACAGAAAAGACACCCCCTCACACCCCATTATAGATGAATCAATAATATCTCATTGTGATTAGATAGACACAGACACACACACACCTTAATTAGAGTGTAAAGGTAATTTTGCCTTTCAGACATCTTCATTAATGCACCACATTTGGTTTGTTGTCAACACACAAGCTGCTCCATATACACACTATCATTGTGTATCCAAGCGAGTGTGAGTTTTTGTGTGTGTGTGTGTGTGTGTGTGTGTGTGTGAGCTTCAACCCCTCCACAATTTTATTTCTGACGGCTGTGGCACCAAAATCCTCCCAGAACCATGCGCAGGAAGTGACCACCATCCAACTGGCCTCCTCTATGATGTCATAAACAGTGAGGTGTAATCATGGCCAGTGAGGTCATAACAGCTTTCTTGTGTTGAGTTCTGCTATGTCCGGGCAAGGATCCCCACTGCTTTGTGATGCCATAAAAAGTCTAGTGACATAACAGACACTTCAGAACTGATCTTCCAGGATCCTCTAAATGTGTTTTGTTTTTCTTACAAAAATAATAAAAGGTTTATGAAAAATATCAACATTTAAGAAAACAGCTTATACAACAGTCTTTCAAAAATAGAGCTGGCTAACTCTGTTTTGGCAGGGGAGGTGGGGGCAAACAGGATGATGACTCATAAATGTCACATAGACGGTGCAGGGGAGGTTTGGGAGCAACAATTAAAAGATGGGCACATCAAAGAGGTCACACAAGCCTTCACTCTCGTCCAGATTGTAGATGTAGTCATGGTCACCTGGCGGAGGAGAGAGCCGCAGCAGTGGAGAGAAAACTGGAGGATGGAGAGATGGAGGAAAGAGAGAGAGGGATGGAGGGATGGACAGGGAGGGATGGGGAGAGAGAGAGGGAGATGGAAAGAAAGAGAGGGATGAGGGAGAGAGAGAGAGAAGGAGATGGAAAGAGAGAGGAAATGATGGAGGGTGGAAAGAGAGGAAAGGATGGAGGCAGAGAGAGAGAAAGAGAAACGTGAGTCACATGTGAAGAATCAGAACTGCAGATTTAAATGCTGACTCTAACTGCCCTCCGTGGGGGAAGCATGATCCTGATGATTTATACTTACCCTCAGAAGCCATGAGGTCCTCCAGAAGATCAGTACTCTCTGAGTGAGTGAGAGAGAGAGAGAGAGAGACTCTATAAATAAGAGACCATCCCATAATAAAGTCCACACATAATCACCAACCAAGGTCGGAGGAATAATGCAGTGGGTGGGACAAAATGATGTCAAAACAACAGGGCCTGGTCTACACTGGGGCTGTTTGCATCTTAATGTGGTTGTGTGGAGGGTTCTCTACAGGCCACAGTTGACAGTACAAAATATAATACTGAGCTATTCAATTCAATTCAGTTTTATTTATACAGCGCCTTTTACAATAGTATTGTCTCGTGGCGCTTTACAGAAGGAGCACCCAAGAGCAACAGGGGCAAGGAAAAACTCCCTTATATTCAGTTAATCTAGGAAGAAACCTTGGGCAGATCCACGACTCAAGGGGCTAACCCAACTGCCAGGGGTCATGGAGAAAAAATACAATCAGTAGTAACCATGACAGACTATAAGTTGCCTATGGTTTTAGCTAAGGTTCATAATAGTTCATAATTGAGTATTATCCCACTTTTACATTCCATGGTAGTCAGTCTAAGTGGTGAGCTAGGCTAGCAGAGCAGTGAGAAACAACATTTAAGTACCTTTAGTTGGGTCAAACATCTCAGACATCTCCTTCGAAAAGTCCAACACTGAAACACAGGCACAAGACAGTAACCCGTGAGGGTGGGGATCAGCCAACACACAAACACACACACACACACACACACACACACACACACACACCATTATCATCATCCACAGTGGAGCTGAAGGGGACCTGGGTGTAAGGAAGCCACCGTCCTAACCTTAAAGGCCTTCTGCGAAGATCGGAACTCGCTACATTCTGGGGGCAAAAATGACATCTTCATTGCAGTCTGAGTAATGTGAATGTGAGACCTATTATCTGCCTGAAAGCTGAGCTCCCGAGCTGGGAGAGGAGTTAGGAGGTGTAGCCTCAGAAAAAAGAGTTGCACAGGGTGGCCAGCAGAGGGAGCTCTGCAGAGCCACATCGCCTCATTATGCTTCTGTTACTTTCTGACAGCCAAACAGATCTCTTAGCTAAGCAATCTGCTGGTCTGAACGTCTATATGACTGAAAGACTGTTAATGGTGGACTTAAGATGAATGTGGATTATTGATAAAGCTGGACCATGTAAGGTGACGTTAAGCAATTTTTTTGTCTACTGCAGATGGTTGTGCCGTTAGATGCTGTGTTGTTAGCGAAACAATGTTATCGTTATGTGTGCTAACTGTACAATAATGTTGGACAACTAGTTAGTTTTGTTCGCCATATTGCCAATATCCCTGGACATGAAGCTCATTTGTGTTTTCTAAGGTAGCCTCCAACCAACAAACTTCTACCAGTGCTGGTCAATGCAACTGTAAAGCCCTCAGAAGTCCTAAGAATGCTATGAAACCACAGTTAGCATGACACTGACATGAATACACCACCTCAACAAAAGTATTTTTAAACAGTATAAGGTTCAAATTCACCACAGTTCACTCATAATGTGAAAGTGCTTTTCTGGTTTCTTGTGTTTTAAACTCCCAATAGAGGGCTGCACTCATGATTCATCATCACCCTGCCCTAAACCCGGGACGGACTGTAGGGACTTTTCACACCAAAGCCCCCAGTAAGACTAGGACTTGAGGTGGGTCAACTGCCGGGTCAAGTGGACACCCGCCTGTGTCGGTCAGGGTGAAAGGAACAGGCGGCCCACTAAATTCTGGTACTAATGGCGGGGTATTGGGGAGTGTGAAAGAGGCTATCTGAAGGCTGGTGTGTGACTGTGGATGGACTGCCTGCTCTGTGCTGACCACAATGCTTTGCTTCCTCACACACAATAACAGGACTTTTAAGTGTTGCTCCATTGCGACTGCTTAACTGTGCAGGAACAGGACATTGCCAAGAGGAAGTCTGCACAACAGAATGATGTGTATATGAGTGTGTATGGCCAACAGAATGATGTGTATATGAGTGTGTATGGCCAACAGAATGATGTGTGTATGAGTGTGTATGGCCAACAAAATTATGTGTATATGAGTGTGTATGGCCACAGAATGAGTGTGTATGGCCAACAGAATGATGTATATGAGTGTGTATGGCCAGATAACCTCTATCAGGCCCGAAGGCAGAAGTCTCTGCCATTCACCAGACAGTATATCACTCAGGAAATGTTTCCCAAGTAACCACTGCATACATGCACGCACGCACACACACACACACACAGCTGTGTGGTGAAGACCGTTAAGGCACCCACCCAAAAGATCCCAGCTGGGGAAAAACCTTATCTCGCTACAATTACACTCAATTACACTCGCCCACAGAACATGTACAGTGTGCGCGCATGCACATGCACACACACACACACACACACACACTTTATCCACAGAACACACGCCCCACACAAAGACCACATCACAGACATACACTTACAGGCATCAGATTTGATTGGTTCAAAGACCGCACTGGAGGCGGGGATTGCGGTGCTGCTGTCCAATGAGGCGGAGGACTGAAGAGGTTGAGTGTCCAATGAAGATGCATCCTTGGCAGATGAGCTGTCTGGAGGCGGGGTTAAGCTCAAAGCACTGGAGCTGTTACTGGACAAGCCTGTGAAGACAGACAGAGAGAAAGAGAGAGGGAAAGAGACAGAGAGAGAGATAAAAGAGGAAGAGTGGAAAAGAGAGGGGAGGATGATGAGAGCAAAAAGGAGTAAGAAAAAAGGGCAAAGGAAAAAAGCCAAACATTCTAAATCCAGATGAGATGTTACTATTAGGACTGGGTTAAAAAACAATCGATTAGCAATTAATTCATTATTCAATTCATCGATTCATTATTTCATGGATCGATCTTTTGTCTACAGTATGTCCGCTTAATATATCCACTATTTTCAAGACTGCCCAAGAGATGTACACATCAGAGAGCGGTCAGTTAAAACAGAGGCTGCTCTGTTGAAATCAGCTTGTTAGGGCCACCCATACAGCACATGGCAGTGTTCAGTATTTGAAAAGTTTGGTGTCTGCAAATGAGTAAGGGCTTTAGCGTTTTAGAATTTCTCAACCAGGGTGCCAGCAAAATCATAGTGCAACGTTTAGGTCACGATGAGCTGCAGTTAAGCCACGTCTATTTCATTTCACCAAGCGGACAACAAAACACCAAAGATCTACGTGCAATTCAGACTTTTAGTGAGGCGTTGAAATGAGATGCAACCGAAGTGCTGACACTTGTGCGCTGACACGCATGACTCTGTAGCTCTGACTGCCCATTATCACCTTTGAACTGGGGGTGCCAAAGATGCTGTTCCAGTTGAAGGAGCTGCAGCGTTAGCAGGCTAAATGAAAACATTTCCCAAGTCTGCATAAGTTGCTGCTGTGTTTGTTATTTAGTCTCCATCTGCACTGCCTCTCTCACTACACTAACACACACCAACACACATTAACACTCTCAGCTGTACCCGTATGTGCATTTAATTACTTATGGGTCTTAAAGGGGCCATGTCACCTTAAACACAAGCAGGTTATGCTACATTAATATTATTTTGTGACTTGGTTTGTTCCTGTCATGTATGAAAGGTAGAGAAACACTGATGGAAACATACTGACTCTGAAACAGTGCTCCACTTACTCATTTCATAACCTGGTTCAGAAACTAAAATGGCTCTGGAATTGATTTTGCAAATTGAATCGTGACCTTGTGAATCAGAACAGCTCACTGACTGCAGAGAGAAGAGTGAGGGAAGAGAAAGAGAAGAGTTTGTGAGACACACACACACCCACAAACACACACCTGACTCTGAGGCTGCAGGATCTACACTGCTGGGCGGGGTCGGCTGTTTTGGTGGGAGGGGCTTGCGTGAGGGCAGGCGTGACTGGTGTTGATTTGTTGATGGGTGTGGCTTGTTTAGATTGCGCTGGTAGAATCATGTCTTCTGGGGGCGGGACTGGCAGCACCACGGGGGTGGAGCTATGGGGATCCTTGTTGACCAATAGGACTTCAACGGGACCACTGCTGCTCTTCAGATGCATCTGATACCTCTTCTGACCATTACCCGCCTGAGTGTGAGAGAGAGAGAGAGAGAAAGAGAGAGAGAGAGAGAGAGAGAGAGAGGGAGGGAGGGAGGGAGGGAGGGAGGGAGGGAGAGAGAGGGGAAGACAATTCAATAAGTCAACTGCACTGAAAGCGAGGGGGATGGAGAATATCTAGTACACTGTATATAATGTACAGGCTGTACTGTACTGTATAATATTCCATGGCCAATGTGTGCACATAAACAAAGATGGGGAACAGAGAAAGGCAAAACAACAATAAGAACTCCAATAAACAAATGCATTTAAAAGAAAGGGGGTGGGGGGAGAGAGAGAGAGAGAGAGAGAGAGAGAGAGAGAGAGAGAGAGGGCGTGAGAGAGGGAGCAAGAGACTGAGAGAGGGTAGAGAAAGACAGACAGATACACAGAGAGATACAGAGAGAGAGAGAGAGAGAGAGGGTGTGAGAGAGGGAGCAAGAGACTGAGAGAGGGTAGAGAAAGACAGACAGATACACAGAGAGAGAGAGAGAGAGAGAGAGAGAGAGAGAGTGGTACGTTTGGCTGGTGTGCAATGTGAAGACGTGTGTGAATTCTGGTCCTTACAGACTCAGGCAGCGGCACCTCCAGCTGGGTCCCTGAGGGAGCGCGGATGGCCAACAGGGTATCACCTGCAGGGGGCAACATACACACACACACACACACACACACACACACACACACACACACACACACACACACACACCAAGAGAAAGATGCATCAGACAGCAGGACACAGAGGCGGAGAAAAGCATCACTAACGCCGCAGGCTTTCTGCAGGACTGAGGAAAAAGAATGGAACACACGATGTAGAATGTACAACAGAAATGAATGGTTAAGGTAAAACTGCACTACTGGACTATTTGACAATAGCAAAGAGATCCACTGCTCAGCATCTCTGCCCCCAGCGGTGATCCTGACCTGTCCACCAAAGACTTTCAGCTAAATCCACCTTTTGACTGGCTGACTCATGGCTGTTAAGTCTTGAAGGGTCCAGAGTTGGGTAGACATCAAGTGAACACCTATGACTCTGACTTAATGAGTTCTAGGGACTCGGTCAATGAAATAAGATTAGGGCCAAAAATCTAAGAGTTCCTGAAGCCCAACATACGTAAGAGCAATAAGAATCTGAGTGTCTCTGAGTGTCTGAGTCTGAGTGGGTGTGCAGCCCCAGACCACTGAGAGAGATACAGCACAAATACAGCAGACAACAGAGAGAGGAGAGAGAGAAGAGAACGGAGAGGAGAGAGGAGAGAGAGAAGAGAACGGAGAGAAGAGAGGAGAGGGAAGAGAACAGAGAGAAGAGAGGAGAGGAAAGAGAACGGAGAAAAGAGAGGAGACAGAGAAGAGAGGAGAGGAAAGAGAATGGAGAAAAGAGAGGAGACAGAGGAGAGAGCGGAGAGAAGAGGTAGAAGAGAGCAGAGAAAAAGAACATGGAGAGACAACAGCAGGACAGAGAGGAGAGGAGATGAAGAGAGCAGAGAGAAAAGAGAGAGCAGAAAGAGAGAGCAGAAAGAGCAGAGACGAGAGAGAGCAGAAAGAGCAGAGACGAGAGAGAGGAGAAAGAGCAGAGACGAGAGAGAGGAGAAAGAGCAGAGACGAGAGAGAGGAGAAAGAGCAGAGACGAGAGAGGAGAAAGAGCAGAGACGAGAGAGGAGAAAGAGCAGAGACGAGAGAGAGGAGAAAGAGCAGAGAGGAGAAAGAGCAGAGAGGAGAAAGAGCAGAGACGAGAGAGAGGAGAGACGAGAGAGAGGAGAAAGAGCAGAGACGAAAACTCTACTGGTACCTTTGAAGCAGCCACATATATCCTCATGTGTAACATACGCCAGAGTGAACTGCTGTTAAGGACCAAAACCACACACACACACACACACGCGCACGCAGACACATACGCAGACACACACACACGCAGACATGCATGCAGACACATACGCAGACACACACACGCACGCACGCACGCAGACACCAACTGTCTGTTGGTGTGTGAAGTTCAATAGTTTTCTGTGAGTAGTGTGTATAAGTCTTGGTTCTGCAGGTGAATGCATATGTAGATGTGTGCCTATGTGATGGAGGCATCTGTTATTAATGTTGTTGGAGTGTGAGTGTGTGTTTGTGTAATAAAGGATATGGGCTGTTGTTGATGTCGTTGGTGTGTGTGTGTATTCGAAATAAAGGATATGGGCTGGTGTCAATGATGTTGGTATGTATGTATGTATGTATGTGTGTGTGTGTGTGTGTGTGTGTGTGTGTGTGTGTGTGTGTGTTTGCAATAAAGGATATGGGCTGTTGTCGATGATATTGGTATGTATGTGTATGTATGTGTATTTGTGTGTGTGTGAGTGTGTGTGTGTGTCCGCAGTAAAGGATATGGGCTGTTGTTGATGTCGTCGGTGACGTTCTTGATGCTCTGTTGCACCCAGACTCTCTGCTGGTCCAGCTCCAGCTCCTGTCTTTCCAGCTCCACAAGCTCCGCCTTCAGGTCAATCAGCCTATCAGCAATCTCTCTTGTGTTGCATCCTGGACCCACGCCCCTATCAGGAGGTAGTTTTTTTAGAGACACAACCACCAGCCAATGACAGACCAATATACTGCATGTCATTATGCCAACACACTCAATCAATACAATCACACTCAATCAATACAATACTCACACTCACATACAAATACATACAAGCACAGAGAGAGAGACAGACAGCCAGACAGACAGCCAGCCAGCCAGCCAGCCAGACAGAGACAGACACTTACTTCCACTGGATGCTGTTCTTGGACTTCTTCTCAATGAGCCCGATGCCTTCCAGCACGTTTGTGATGTCATAAATGCGTCTCTTCTGTCGCACTGCGAGTGTGTCTGCTGCCTGCGAGAAAGCACCAACAACAAAAAAAAACTACATTACCCATGAGCACTAGGGATCCAATGGTCTGCAGTGCTGTGTGTTTAGGGGGAAGGGAACAGAAAAGAACAGAACTAATGCAGATCAGCATTTGTCATCATTATCATGTCACTCTATCCACTCACCACACCAGCGGGAGAGTGTACGGGTGTGTCACATGTGTGACAGTTGTAGCAGGTGCCAACTCTCTCTGTGTGTGTGCGTGTGAACGTACATGGCTCAGTGCTTGTGTACTCAAGGGAGAGAGTTCCAGACACCACACAGCTTCGCCACAGAAGCCAACAACCAACGGCCTGCTGTCTATGTACCAAGCACTTAGGGCAGCTCTCTCTCTCTCACACACACACACACGCACACTCATACTCTCTCTCTCACACACTCTCATGCACGCACACAATGTGTGGACCATACATATCGTAGGAGGCCATTGGAGATGTTCTGCAATCTGCTGCATCATTGAAATGATTGATCTTTTGTTCAAGAGAGTGTCCTGATAACCTGGCACACCAGACAGACTCTTGAGCACGACACAAAGTGGAGTCCATTTAATTCACTATTGCTTCCAGTGCAGTTCATTCAATGATAATCAATTCATTCAATGATAATCAAGGAGCAGAACTATCGGTTTAGAATGCGTCACGTTCTAGTGGTGGAGTCTCCCAATGTGCATCGTCATGACACCACCACCGCAGCAGACAGGAGCAGAGTTAGGGGCTCACAGGTTTCTGCCTCATGAATCATTTCCATCCACCACACACACACTCATAAGACACTGCACACACACCCCCATAAGGCACTGCACACACACACTCATGCAACCTGCACAACGGGCATGAAAGGCAAGGAAACACTTGACAGAGTTTGCTGTAAGAAATCTATGACTTCACATTGGCAACTGTCAGAACAATAAAACAGTCCATCCAAACAGGCTTGTTTGTGTCTATAGGCCAACAAGGGAGCTAACAAGCCAACAAGCTAACAGTCAAGTCAACGAACTCCTATCTAACCCATGAACTACTGTATTTTGAAATGAGGTTCAAACGGCCCCCCAACGAGGACAAGAGGGAGAGAGAAAAATATGTAGCCTAATGTGTGTGTGTGCAAAACAGGGTGAAAAACCTGGGTAAGAGAGACCCTTCATTTTCTGTCTTACTGTGTGTGTGCTGACAGATCTCCGTGTGTGTGCCCTCATATGTCAGTGTGTGTGTGTACACCCTCATATCTGTGTGTATGTGTGTTTGTGATCACAGCTCAATGTGTGTGTGTGTGTGTGTGTGTGTGTGTGTGTGTGTGTGTGTGTGTGTGTGTAGCCTTATCTTCAGCAGTACATTACTGTTTTGCCCACTTGGAGACCACTGGCCCGAACAGCTGGCATTAATGCTCACTTGAGTACGATGATCTAAAAACACCAATGCCCAACACTGGACCATTGACAGTGATGTAAACATCTGTCCGAATTCCTGACAACAACTACAGGTGGCAGCATTCCACAGCAGTAATTTCCCCACGCCTTGATTTGTCATATCATAATTATAGCCCATGTCTGGAAAACCTCTAGCTTGGCTACATAATCAAGAAAACAATGTGAGAAGGCCTATGGCAGACTCATAAATAATGAATACAGGTATGTCACTAAATAAATATAGGCAGCAATCATTTGCACAGGCTACAAGTTTCAAATGCTTGAAAGAATCTGTTTGTGAATTGGGTCGTGATGATTTGTCAGTTTGAAAAAAGGGGTCCCATGCAAAAACGTTTAGCAAACACTGCTTTTGATGACTCATCGAAGAGTAAGTAAAGCAGCAAACTCACGCTTAGGACACTCTCTAAACAGGGCATTCTGGGATATTGTCCTTAAAAAGAAAACGACAGACCGACTGATTACTCAAATAGTTGCCAATTCACCTTACTGGTAGTCAAGCTTCTCGGTGGTGTTGTCATGTAAATACTCTCGCTTTCAAGCTGACTTGCATTGTAGCCTCTACAGTTCCACGCATGGTAGCCTATTTAATACAGTTCCACGCATGGTAGCCTATTTAATACAGTTCCACGCATGGGGGAAAAGGGTATCATAGGAGAACTCTTCCAGCGCTAGGCTAGCTGGGCTCTATGCTAACCTCAGAGGATGGCTGGACAACACGTTTTTGACATTATACAGCTGTGCCTTCATATTTTGCTGCTCCTTCTAGGTTATTTGAGGATGTTTTCTCACGTGCACATAGCACCTGCTACATGTAAACTTTAGTGAAAATAAACTACATGTAAACTTTAGTGTAAATAAAAGGAGGCTCCTCAGGTCCATAGCTGACAGGCCCACACATCCCACAGACCTGCACCATCTCTACATGTATCCTCTGCTGACACATCCCACAGACCTGCACCATCTCTACACGTATCCTCTGCTGACAGGCCCACACGTCCCACAGACCTGCACCATCTCTACACGCATCCTCTGCTGACACGTCCCACAGACCTGCACCATCTCTACACGTATCCTCTGCTGACAGGCCCACACGTCCCACAGACCTGCACCATCTCTATATGTATCCTCTGCTGACCATGTGCCCTCAGCATACTGATGCAACACACCTGTAACCCAGTCTAACTAGAGGCTGTTCAGTGATGACTGTGGGCCTTTTCTATTGTGGGTCTATGCTCAAAACACATGATGAGTTTATGATTGGTAGTTAGTGCCTAAGAGGTCTAGACTAGTGTGGTGGGGTAACCCTTTAAATCCCATCTCTTACAGCTGAATAACATGCGTGACCTCACAACGTTTCGAGTTACCGTCCCGGGGGTGGGGGTGGGAGACAGAAGTGAAATGAGCAGTCGCCCAGGGTGGGGGTCGGGATCGACCTCATGTGGGTTAATCAGAACGACAGGGATCAAGTGCACAACTACATCCGCCAATCGCCTTCACAGTTTCATGCCACATGAAATCACACGCGGAGGAGTCTCAATGCCAACTCTGAGCCTGAGGATGAAAAGGCGAAATGATGAGGAGTTTGTCTGTCTGTCCGTCTCTAACACTCATACAAACACACACACTACCAATCAATTACAAGCTAGACTTTAATGGGAGTCAACCTTGTCTCTTGCATGGTGACACACATACACACACACACCCATGCATGCATGTATGCACGCACGCACACAAACACCATCTCAGTGTGAGACTAGATCAGGTGCACCATGCACTCAAACATTATTGAGGCTTGTACAAAAAAAAATACAATTACAGTATCGGTCTGGATTCACACACCTGCTCTGTGTGTGTGTGTGTGTGTGTGTGTGTGTGTGTGTGTGTGTGTGTGTGTGTGCATATGCATGCATGCATGTGTGTGTGTGTGTGTGTGTGTGTGTGTGTGTGTGTGTGTACGAGTGAGAAAGAGAAAGATAAGTCTCCCTCTCTGAAGGCAACACGCACGCAAGTCTTCTAATTAGAATAACAATACATTTGCACATGTGCTTGTGTAAGCGCATGGCTGAGTGACTAAGCTTCCACATCAGACAGAAACTCACTAAAAACGAGCTTTGCATCTCAGACTGGCCAGGACCGAAACAGCAACCTCACAGAACCGGATGCTGAAGACCGTACAGTCACGCACACACAATTACATACTGTCAATTTGACTGTAAAAACCGATGAGGGGAAATCCCTCTCACTATGGTCTCAGGAAAAATCCGGATCACTTCGTGGTCGTCCGCAGTGGAATACTTGAGCTTTCGTGGTAAAAGTTTACGCGGAAATACCATAGCTAGGTCAATGATAAACGAGCTAAACATCAACTCGCGCTACCGATGAAAGTCTCCGTGTCAACAAGGGAAGTTGTAACTGAATGGCAGATGGCTCGTAAAATGCCACTGAATGGAATCCACCGCTCAACCTAATGTATGCTAGTATATTTCACAAATTCAATAATAACAAAATCTAGTCCTATCCTGTCTTTAAGCATGGGGGGTAACTGCTCCAACTTGTGCTCCGACTAGGAAGCCACAAAGCGTTGTTAATTAGCAAGCTAAGTTAGTCCTGCTAGGCCAGCTCTGCCGCTCCAGGCGATTCAAATTCAGCTCACCAGCACGCATCAATGCTTGTTAATCACAATGTCACTGACAACAGCAACCTCACTAAAGACCCGTGTTTCGGTCCGGGTAACGCAAACAGACACTAGCGGGCACGCAAGATCTGAAATCAACACACTACCGTGGCAATGTTAAAGGGGCCCTGATGAATGAGGAGGAGGCTGTTTGTCTTTAAGTTAGCTATACACAGCTATGCTAGCTAGCGATGCCTGGCTAACTTGGCTATAACTTACTAATTTCAGGTCGAGCACTCCGTCCTTCGCCTCCTGTAACAAAGTGACAAACTTTGTTGTAAGAAGTCCGAGGCTTTTCTCATGTCGACTGGGTGTCTGGAGCTGCAACCCGTCGTTCATATTTCCCGGTTCAGTTCGACTGATGTCCAAATCCATTGACGTGAAGCTGCCTAAATGGAGTGCAGGTTCGACTCGTGCAGCACCGCTGTTCCGCTCGGCGGAACGCAGTATAGGCTGCGAATGGATCTGCAATCGCTGGGATGCTGTGCAACGGTGACTGTAATCCGTGCACACCTCGGGGTGGGCTCAGTCCGGTTCGTGGGCCTGGTTTCGAAGTCTCGTTGGCCTGCGACCACCAGTGACCACCCCGATGGCAGAGCTGAGCAGTAACTCTTCGCTACAGCTACTGAGCCGTTGGACGCGCTTTGCATCATGGGTGGTTTGAAGCGCTAGGGAGCGTCTACGATGAGGAAATTTGACACAAATGTAACTGAAAACCACAGAGAAAACCCCGCTTGTCTCTCACTAAAATGTGTTTTAGTAGGCTGTGGTGACTGCTAAACATTTTAGCAAATAAAATATTGTACAACACAATTAACTGAAATTAACATGGGAGTGTGTCTGTGTTCAACTGGACGAAGTATTCACTACTCTTTTTATTTTAAAGCATGACATTACAGATAACAAAACCTGTCCTGTATGCGATGCGGCCAACTACATCCTGCAGTTTATTTGCACGTTGCAATCCAAGATTTGTTACTATAGTGCAGACGGTTCCGTACAGACAGATGTGTATGTAGATAACATAAAGAGAACATTTTAAATTTCCCACTTTCATTTTTACTTACTAGACCGATTTTTTTCTAGCATGTGCTTTAAACCAAACTTCCGGCTTACGCAAGCCTCGTTTTGACTTTTCAACCAATGAGGAGCTTGTCAAGGTAAGGGAGAGTCACCAAACTGCACAATCTCCTAGATTCTCCTGACCATACTGATATTTCAGTTTCACTACAAATGGATACATTCACTTGTTTTGCTGGAGTCCCCTCACATAGATATTGTAATTATAATTTATGAACCCAGTGTTTATGTAGTTCTCCTGAAACTCAAGTTTGTGTGTAATCTTTTGATGTGCATATGTGTGCTCAACACACTGGCCAGTGCATGTGTTGGAATAGTGGTGCGGGCGTAATATTGAGAGAAGAACACCTCACCTTTATCACACTGACCCACTTCTGGAGCTGTAGCCTACGCGTCACTCTCAGCTCTCACACATGGATCGATCGAGAGTTGGGGTGCAGCCCCGCGAAACATAACCCAAAGAGGGCAGACAGTTGGGAGCAAGATGAGGGAGGGGGTGATGGGATGTGGGGGCCAGACTAGAGCGAGCAGGGAGGGGCAGACAGTGGGGGTCAAAGTTCGAGTAGAAGACAGAGACGAGAACAGAGAGGGAAGACTTCAGAGATGACACCACTTCAGTTTGGGTCACATGACTTCATTCACACATCCTCAACCCCTCCACAGGGGGCGGCCAGCATTCCGTTGTGTAGGGAGCAGCGTCCAGGGGTCACACACACACACACACACACACATCCATCGCACCATATGCCATGAATGCATAATGCGGGTATAATCACTTCCCTCTTTCTCATCTTAAATGGGGCAAACAGCCATAAAAGAGGGCCAACCACATGCACTAGCCAAGCACCTGCTACAGAGGGATTATCCACACTGACTATCTAAAATATAAAACGTGTAAGATACAAATAGTTTCAATCCAGATTTTCACAGAACTGTACTGTCCTTGTGTGTCCTTTCAGCTCCTCCTGCTCATGTGATGCATATTAAACTGCCCTGCACCCTTCTGATACTTTTCCTGCAGCAACTCAGCACATATGCACAGAAACAAACCTCACTGCACTGCACAGGACTGTTTGGAGCAATGCATTGACACAGAACTTGTATAAAGGGGGGGGCATGCATGCATCTCCTGCTGCTGAGACATGAGAAAGAGCAGTTCATCTATGAATGAGAGTGTGTTTGTGTGTGTGTGTGTGTGTGTGTGTGTGTGAAAGAGAGAGTGTGAGACCGGCTGAGGGTTGCGAGTGAGTGCAAGGAGGAGAGTATTGTTCATCAGACAATGCCTCAACGGCAGAGATGGGCCCATCATTGCAGGTGGTCCTCCCACAGCGAACAGTTCAGCTATACTGCTTGCTCACACACTCACTAACACACTCATACACTTGAATCACAGACACACATGGTAGTCATTAAAAACACCATAATGCTGAATACATTCAGTTAAGACACTTTATTTGATCTATTCAAAGTGTACAGCCTATACACAGCATGTCCAAAACTCATCACACATTGAAGAGCACAGTAAATATGGCATTTATAGACACATGTACTCCTAAGGACATTAATCACATGAAGTATTACACATTCTAAAAACATGCAGAACTCATCTCCAATTTAGAAACTTACAGCACTACTTATACAAAAGCCATGTGTGCAGGATGTTTCAGCCGTGTCTCAGCAGTGGTGCACCCTGGGTAGGCAAAGCAGAGTAGGGGGAAGGGGAGAGAGGGAGGACATATTGAGATTAATAAGGGTTTTATCAGGAAAATGAACACAGTTTCAGCAGCTGTCACCACATTGTCAACTGCCAACCCATCTGTGAGGCACATCCTTGCCCCAATGTAGAGTGTGTGTGTGTGAGAGATGTTCATGTGCATCTCCACTCAAACACACTAAGGAGATGTTTTGTGTGTTTCTGCACTCAAAAGGCAGTGCTATGGGTGAAGCACAGCCATGCTTGAATGAGAGAGATCCTGTAGCACTAGTGCGTAACCCCAGCAGTCACTCAGTCTAGACTGAAGGGCTTAAACCTAGTGCATGCTACCTGTGTACACTACCAAATGCCTACTGAAGGACTTAAACCTAGTGCATACAACCTGTGCACACTGCTAAAGGCATTTGGAAGGGTTTAAACCTTGTTCATACTACTCTGCATCTAAGCATTTCTATCAGTGCTGCTGCATTGTCCATTCTCCTCAGTCTGCTATTCTGCTCTAAGCACCCAAATCATTTCCACTGTAATTCAAATCACTGAGACAGGGGTTCCCCCTCATCCTTGGCGTAGTGACTTAGAGGAGTGCCATACTCACTCACTATGCTGTTCCACTGCCATGCCACAGAACGCCTGAATGATTCTCATTTTCATCCATTAATAAAACTACACACTTTTTCATACTAATGTTACATTTACACGCGTTAAGCTGACTCAGCAAGGGAGCACACTCTCAGTCTGCAGCCAACATCCTCCAGAGCCCCGACTGTTCCAACACAAAGTGACCTACACACTTGCAACACGCATTGGTATTTTGTTATGGTGTCTTGTTGTAACACCTTACAGCTTAAGTAGCGTTAAACCATGGACTTAATAATTAGTCAGTTATGGTGGGTCAGGGTCAGAGCAAATGATTTGTCCCATGCCAGAAACGTGGTCGGTAGCCATTGCTGAACACCACGTGGTGACGCCAACACGGGGCACAGACAGACAGGAAAAGACTAAGGGCATTATTTTGTTGTTTCGGAATATCCTTCTTTTATGGCCAGTGCTTGTATCGTAAAAACATCTAACTTCTGCCACATTTGACCGTGGTAAACAAAGATACAAACTTGCACAGTAGCTTGTTACCCCACACTGCCACGAACCAAGGTATTGTCCCGGATATAAATAACATAACTCCGTCAACATACAGACATAGACACATGGCTTACATTGTCGACAAGGTGGCAAAAAAACATTCAAAATAGAAATGAATGGTACGGTTAAGTTGGCCCTGTCGTAGAGTAGGCTACATGGCATTCAATTTCACTGCGTTTATTCAAAACAACACAAACTGTGGTCCGGGATTGCCTTTTAACGCGGCATGTATGCAGCATTTTCTAAGCCAATCTGACTAAAACTTTGTTAACGTTGTAATTTCACTATACCTTTGTAACACACAGATCGATGACCATCTGCAACAGCCTTCCACTTCCACCGCTTCCTCTAAATTCAGCGTGACTTCCCCTGGGCCTGGACGATCACGAAAATTTCAATATGGCCACCATGCAGCAAGTTTTCAAAATAAAAGTGTAAGTTTTTTAAATACTTTGCAATTGGGCCCAGAATACAAAGAAAAAACGAAGAGAAGGGTTGTTTAACAGTACATTGAACACGAATAGTAGTTTACCATGGTAACTACTGATATTTTTACTGCATGACCTTTGGCAGCTGGTTTGGCTCCTTGAGCCATAGATCTGCCCAAGATCTTCCTAGACTATCACAAGGGAGTTTTTCTTTGCCCCTATTGCTCTTGGGTGCTCCTTGCTGTAAAGCACCATGAGACAATACTACTAAAGGCATGGTAAAAATATAATTGAAGTGAATTGAAAGAATAGCACAAAATAAGTTGGGGCATACAAAAAAAATGTTGTTGAGCTGAAAAGGTCATTCATGCAAGTAAAGGAATTAATTCCAATGAATTAACTCAAAATGGCTAATGGACCAATGCACAGTGTCTGTAAATGTAAATGTTTTTGTTTTTATATGGTTACGGTCATATGTGAATTTGTGTACAGCATGTAAACCCGCTGCTCTCAAGTGATGTGTGAAAGAGGGTTTTCTTTACACACTGATAATAAAGATACAAATCCACATGTCCAAATCACCACAACCTGTAGTGGAGCTGTGTTGGTTATAAATGGCAGGCCTATATTTTGACTGCTTTAACTGCACCATAATGTATAATAAATGGCCAAGCCACTTTTGTACCAACGGAATTGCAGATTTACATTAGATAGTGGACTGAATGCAAGCTGCTTAACAGTACAAAAACATTGGATAGCCAATCAGTTTAGCAGATTTTTAAGGTTGTCATAGCGCATCAGCATGGACATCTGAGGAACACTGGGCTGGTATACGGTGTATCTGCAGACGTCTGAGGAACACTGGGCTGGTATATGGTGTATCTGCAGACGTCTGAGGAACACTGGGCTGGTATATGGTGTATCTGCAGACGTCTGAGGAACACTGGGCTGGTATATGGTGTATCTGCAGACGTCTGAGGAACACTGGGCTGGTATATGGTGTATCTGCAGACGTCTGAGGAACACTGGGCTGGTATGTGGTGTATCTGCAGTATGTAGGCTAGGAAGTGTTAACCCCTACAAATAGAGCTCAAAGCTTCACCTGTCCCAAAGAGATGGCGTTCACAAGGATTTTCCCCACTGGAAAAAAAGGCCTTGACCTATAAATTCCTTTCAGTATTTACTGAATGACAGTGACAGATTAGCCTATTTTAGCAGATCTAGGCTATATGCCTACATTTACCAAATAAAACAGGTAGTGTAGCTAACCCCACTCCTCAGTGCACCTGCCAGCAACTCAACCAAAGGGTTGCTAGCACGACCCTCAGTGCTCTTGAGCAAGGCACCTAACCCCTCACTGCTCCCTTGAGCAAGACACCTAACCCCTCACTGCTCCCTTGAGCAAGACGCCTAACCCCTCACTGCTCCCTTGAGCAAGGCGCCTAACCCCTCACTGCTCCCTTGAGCAAGACACCTAACCCTCACTGCTCCCTTGAGCAAGGCACCTAACCCCTCACTGCTCCCTTGAGCAAGACACCTAACCCCTCACTGCTCCCTTGAGCAAGGCACCTAACCCCTCACTGCTCCCTTGAGCAAGGCACCTAACCCCTCACTGCTCCCTTGAGCAAGGTACCTAACCCCCCACTGCCCTGGGTTAGTGTGTGTGTGTGTGTGTGTGTGTGTGTGTGTGTTTCACTTCACTGTGCTGCACGTTTCACTGGGCCAAAAAGACTGACTCTCTGTTCTCTAAATGCATAAATGTAAATAATGTGGTGAATAAATCTGTTTAGTTACACATTGCCATTATTTTGTATCAGTAGTTTTCAGTATTTTCCATTTTATATTCTGCTTTTCTTCTTGAGGTTTGGGGAAAGGGGGCCAATTCAAACACAGCTCCGGCCCTTGGTTGTAAATCGGCCCTGTTTCTTACGGGTCGTGTGTCACAGACTGGGTTAAGGAGGGTGTCAGTGGTTCTGGTGGACGTCAGTAGTACACAAGGACAGTGAGTGAAGACAGTGGAGAACATCAGAAGTGCAGAACAGACTGAGACCCGTGAGAAATTGTGCACACACACACATACACACATATGCCTCAATCATGCACAAACGTACTGTGCTTTCACAACTAACGCAAGCTGTCATTACTATTGTTTTTCCACCAGAGATGCATGTAATGTAGACAGGAGTTGAACCTGCGCCTGCACAGGTGTGTCGGCTAAAGCAGGAGGTGCGGCCCAGCACATAACTTACATTCTGCTAGCTTGGGCGTCCTGGTCCACAATGCGTGACTGACTGGAACAAGCGCATTATTGAAATATCGTCTATAGGTATGTAAGCCCACATGTGCTTCACCTGATTATTGAGTATAGCCATTTATCTCCATTATAAAACCATAGGTAGGCTATAGGTATACATTTGATGTTTCAAAATCATTTGGTTAAATTTGTCTGCATCTACGGTGCTTTTTAATGGTACAGAATCCATTTGGTAAAATTTGGTAAAATACCAAAAATACTGATGTGCTCCTGGTCTTAAAGGGGATGGGAAATGGCTCTCTTATTGGTTGGTTATCCTCTTTTGTAAGTCGCTTTGGATAAAAGTGTCTGCTAAATGCCTAAATGTAAATGTAAATGTAAATGTTATTTCGGTATTACACCCAAAACACACCCATGATTAATTAAGCAACAGAAGTCCACACCTTTTCAATGATGCGCCAGGGGCATTGATAATTTTTTCCACCATCAAAGTACTGTATTGTCCTGGGAACGTGGGTGACAAGTATTATGTAAATAGAGCCCATACACACACGAATAAACACTGCATAGGTGAACATAAAGTTGTAGTCTTGCATTTGTGCGTGTGTGTGTGTGTGAGAGAGAGAGAGACAGAGAGAGAGAGAGAATGAGAGAGAGGGAGAGAGAGAGAGAGAGAGAGAATGAGAGACAGGGAAAGGGTTTGGTTGTCTGCTTATTTAAAACATTTGTGTTCAATTTTTATTATTTTTGTTTTTGTAAACCAGGAAAAGGATCATCTCCGCCATCCACCTCCCACACACAGACTCAAGAGATGGAGAAACTCAAACCATTGTCCATGTCCATGCCCAGCAAAGCCCTCTCCTTAAGATCTCAACCCCAACTACACCCTCATGCCCACAGGCATAAGAGATCTCTGTCCTGCTCACAAAGTGCCAAGACTTTCCTTGATGCTGGGAATCTCAAATCACACGGCTGCACTCACTGTGGCAAAGGCGTCATCACCAAACCCAGATTTCAGACTCAACTGGGCATCCACAAGGTCGCAAGGTCGAGCCAGCGTGTCACGTGGCAAAACTTTCCGTAACAAGCTTAATCTGAAGCAGACCAGTGCTGTCACTCTGGCAAGAGGCCTGTCCACTGCACTCAGTGTGGGAAGAGCTTCATGTACATGACCTACCTGCAAGAGCACCAGCGCATTCCCACAGGAGAGAGACCTTTCCACTGCTCAGAATGTGGCAAGAGCTTGAGGAGGTTGGGCAAGTTGCAATCGCATCAGCGCATTCACACAGGAGAGAGGCCGTACTGGTTGATATTCAATTCAATTCAATTCAATTCAGTTTTATTTATACAGCACCTTTTACAATAGTATTGTCTCGTGGCGCTTCACAGAAGGAGCACCCAAGAGCAACAGGGGCAAGGAAAAACTCCCTTATGTTCAGTTAATCTAGGAAGAAACCTTGGGCAGATCCACAACTCAAGGGGCTAACCCAACTGCCAGGGGTCATGCAGAAAAATTACAATTAGTAACCATGACAGACTACAAGTTGCCTATGGTTTCAGCTAAGGCTCATAATGTTTAATAATAGAGTATTATCCCACTTTACATTACATGGTAGCCAGTCCATAGGTGGTTATCAGGAATTATGGCTGGACAATGTAGCAGCGGCCAGACATAGTGTCAAACTCAAAGGAGTGAGAAGGGTCATGGGGGTAACAATAAGGGTCCATTTGACAGTGCCATTGTGAGGGGGGTCAACGAACAAAGCCTCAAGGAGGCTCTTTTCTCTTTTATACTGCACTTTATTACACTATTGCACTTTCAACTTAAAATAGTGCAGTTCTATGTTAGCAATATGCACTCTTTGTTAGTTCTATGTTAGCAATATGCACTCTTTCATTGTGTTGTAGCTTAAATGTTATCCTCTTTTGTAAGTCGCTTTGGATAAAAGCGTCTGCTAAATGCTTAAATGTAAATGTAGATGTAAATGTAAATGTAAAGGAAGGGGAGTTAGGCCTAGCATAGGCGTCCAGGTAGGGCCTCTATGATGGAGAGTCGGTCCTGACATGGTCCTCCCGTAGTGTTGGTTGTAGTCCACTCAGGAAGGGAGGGTGAGAGAAGTCCGCTGGAATGAGGCAGGGATGACACTCAGCAGACATAATTGTGGACATAGGAATAAAGTGAGTTAGGCTCACACATCAGAGATCAAATGTGTAATTTGGGCATACATATATGTATATATATATATATATATATATATATATATAAATATTGAGAGAGAGCTGAAAGAGAGAGAGAGAGAGTTGTACGGCATGACACACATGAAGCTTTTGTGGCGGCACTAGGCTATAGCAGCATAACTAAGGTAACCCAGCACCACTGCAGGGATAGTCAGTGGCCGCCATGCTTCACAACTGGGGGCAACAGCAGAGGCAGTCCCTCCCAAAAGACCCATGAGAAGTGATGATTTGCCATGCACCATCCCTAAATATGGGAAACAGTAAAGAGGAAGGTTTTAAGTCTAGACTTAAAGGTATTGAGAGTGTCCGCTTGTCAGATGTGTGGGGGGGGGGATTATTCCACAGGAGGGGTGCACAGTAACAAAAGGCTCTTCCTCCTATCGTAGATTTTGATATTCTTGGGATTACAAGAAGATCAGCATTTTGGGATCTTAGAGATCTAGGAGGGTGGTAAGGGACAAGTAAGTCTTTAATACATGTTGGTGCATCACCCTTGAGGGCTTTGTAGGTTAGGAGGAGTATTTTAAAATCAATTCGACTTTTAACAGGGAGCCAATGTAAGGAAGCAAGGATAGGAGAGATATGTTCATATTTTTTAGTCCTGGTGAGTGTTCGGGCCGCAGCATTTTGTATTAGTTGTAGGTTTTTGATACAGGTATTACTACACCCAGAGAACAGAGCATTGCAGTAATCGAGCCTGGAAGTAATAAATGCATGTATTAATTTTTCAGCATCCTCAGCATGTATAGTGCACAGAGATATAGTGCACAGTTCAACTGCATTATTCAAACAGCCTTGTAATTGCAACCAGAGAAATCTGACCTGAGGTAATGTGGGTGGTGACGACCAGACAGTTAATGTCAGCAAACAAACTTCCAACTGCTCACATGTGGAACACTTTTCCATTGTGTACATTGTGTACTGCTTGTTAATGAAGAGTTGATATTTAAAAAGTTGATTTTTTGAGTGAAGAAAAAAGGGGGAAAAAAATCTCCAATGCACGTTACTGTAACTGAAAGTGGAAAGTGGACAGGGTACATGGTGACAGAAGGTTTGTTTAAATATCAGTTGTATTATTTTTCACATACGTGCAGCAATTAACTGAATTAAATGACCTGGTAAATAATGTAAGCATTTCCACAGTATTATTGTGTGGCAGGGGCAGGTCATGGGAATGTTTTCAGTAAAAATGGAAATTGGTGCCTATTTATGTAGTATTGGTTGTACACACTATAGTACACACCAATCTCAATTGCACTAGTACAACATGTGTCTCAACTTATCTAGAAAAGAACACATACACACACTAGTGTTGACGAGCCGAGTCTTGAGACCATTTTCTGCTTGCTCTGCCTTGTCTCAGACTCAAAAGTAAAAATACTCAGTCTTGAATCTGTCGCGGCCTACAGTGGGAGAAGAAGGACTCGTGAGTCCTAAGAGCGAGTCCCTGAGACCTTTGATTCTCTTTTTTTAACAGATTTTTGTATGTTAATATTCACAAAATACCCATTATTCAAATCAGTTTACACATCAATCACATAGCGAAGACATGAGCAAGAAGCCTGCAATCATAATCACATCCAACTGAGTGCAGAGGCATTTGGAAAGGCATCCACTGGTGCCGCCCCATGGGTTGGGAAAGTCTACTGACTGAGGTCAGACCTAACTCTTCAGATGTGGGTCTGGATTTCCATGCCATCAGTAAAAAGTCCAGATGAATAGGTTAAGTAAATAAACGTGTTGAAAAATGCTCCTATAAGACCTGTGCACCTATTTTGAATAGCCTATTAACTGGGGTGATACTAAATCATGTGGGCACTGTTTGTGTGGGGGGGTTTTCTGACAGACCTCCATCTTTCCCAACCAGTAGGATAGACCGGTGTTTCCCAACCTTTTTTGTCTTCTGTACCCCCTGAGCCCTTTTGTCATACTATGAGTACCCCTCACTCATACATGATTTTCCAAAAGTAGAATGTAACACACTGATTATTATTGGGGCGAAGTGGCACAGGTTATTGTGTCCCCGGGGGAAACTCGTTGATGGGCTTAATATGAAATGACTGAGAATATTTATTTATCATCTTGGAAATAAATTATTATTAAATATTTCCACGTACCCCCGCAGTGTGCTTGCGTACTCCTTCTTGGGAATCACTGGGATAGACTAAGTACATTTGGGGCATGTGTACAGTTAAGACACCTTAAATATCTTGTGTGCAAACCAAGCCTGATCAATCCATTATCCGCTGAAATATGTGATAATATGCGTACAGGGGGCTTACAGTGCACTTCTACCAAATAAACTGTTTTGCGAAAAGTCTGCCTATGCTGAATATGAATTGATTGTTAACATGGACAGTTTTGGGATGCCTAAAGCCACATGACTGTAAATTGAAAATCAGACTATATGTTACTGGTGATGGTTGTGGTCAACAGGTCACAGATCCATCTCTTGGGTCTCCATCATCATGCTCCAAAAAGAAGTCCAGTTAAAATGTAGCACGTGACTGTCATGACCCGGGTAAATGAGCCTCTTCAGTCATAATGCCAGTGATGCTACAGCACAATAGAGGTTCTGGAGGTGGCGGTAATACACTAAATGGTGTTTAATCCGCCACAAAAGCATAAGACCGAAGAAGAACAAGAAGAAGCAAAAGCCTTATATGTGACTGAATCTAATGTAATTTTTTTTTTGTAAAAGCATGTTTAAGATCACTTCGAGACAAATAAGGGGGAACTACATTTCTGCATTTGGCTGTGGAGCTCGTAGAAATGTCATTGCTTGAGAATTATGTTTTTGATTGTAAGCTGCCCAATTCGATCACAGACAAGTAAGGTTAATGCAACCTTAAGGTTTAAC